>OX377621.1:142943717-143264295 GCA_947397865.1 Polietes domitor | reverse complement strand
AAAGCGAAACAATAAACATTATCTATATATATAAAAACCAATGTGCGTCTGTATGTTGCGTATAGATGTCAAACCGGTGGACCGATTAATGAAAATTTTACTGTATCTAACTTCTGAACAGAGGATGGTTCCTGGATATACTAGGTCATGATAGGACAAAGGGGGCTGGTACCTCATACACAAAAAATATTTTAAAACTATCAAAAATTATTCATTTTATCTTTTAAATAAATTAAATTAAATACGAAGTAGGGGAATAGGGAAAACTGAACCCGTGAAACGCCGGGTACAAAATACTAGTTTTTAAATATATTCTTAAAATGCTTTGTACAAAGCATACATTTAGGAACCACCTATTGTAAAAAATTGTAGCATTCATTTAGGCGAGTAATGAAAAGTCTAGGCATAGTTCAAATAAAATATGTTTGGCGATGAACAAATATAAATATGTTCTTCAAAAAATAAAGTGTTTACAAACCCAATGAATTTCAAAAAAATTCATGTTGCATGTAAACATCCAATTTTTTGCCCGATCCATGGCCGTCATGTTCATACATGAAACTAATATTGTATCCATAACGGATAAGTGTCAAAGTCTGCATACGATAGTATTAGGAGATTAAGAATTTTTCCTAAAGTTGTTTTTTCTCATAACGCACAATGGACTGAAACTTTTGTGTTGTTGTTCCTGTAGCTCTCATTGAGGCTCGTTTTGCCAACGCCACACAGTGGAATATTTACATACAAGCTTTGACAAAAATTAGAAGGAGTAGAGGTAGGACCTTGGAATTTCGCAAACATCCCTTATATCGTCAAATTAGAAAAAAACTATTTTTTTGTTTAAATCCGCCTACAACCATGCCTACCTGCCATGTAAGTTAAAATAAAAAAACGTCATAAATTTCTTATTTTAATATATATCTGTTAATACAAATCATTATCACTGAATTCTTTTGAGTCCACAATCAAACAAACATTTTCAGTGGCTCGTCCAACGCCAAAATAGTTTTTTTAGTTTTTTACGATTTTCGAAATTTTTGATAAAAATTATTTTATTTTTTTATTCGATGACAAACGACTATCATAACTTTTAAAAAACTTAAGTTTAATATAGGTCCAATATTTACATGCGCTCGCTTGTCATAAAACCTTACATCCCTAAAGTATGCTTTAAATCAATTTTCCTAAATACATTAACAGAGAACAACGAAGGAAGTATTGCTTAGAAGGTTTTACCATTTCAGTACTTAAATCGATGTTGGCAGCTATAAGCAGAATATTTTTTTAAATTAAATAAATAAGACAATAGTTTAACAATATTTGTAAATGTCGAGGCATCGGTCGGCCTCGCGAATATAGTTTTATACTATAGAAAATTACAAATACTGAATAAATACAACCTGTATTTGAAAAGGAAAGCAAAAACGTAATTACACTTTTATAAATGTTGAGTAGTTTTTTTAGCCATGTTAAAAAAAGTATTATATATGCATTTTGTAATTTGTTTTAAATTGACCTGATGGCTTTGAATTTCAAGTTGAAATAAATAAATCAAATGGAAAGAACACCTCAAGAACTCCTGTCTTCTACGAACTAAACGAAATCTCAATGCGATACATGGTTTCCGAGATACATCGCAATAAAATATTATGATGAAATGTTTAACTATTTTAGCATTTAAGAACTTTAAATGCATCCACAGCTAAATTTAGCAGCGATATAAGCAAAATATTTTAGAATATGCTTAATGGAATGGAATAATAGAAAAATGGAATTTGGGAGTTTTTGCCGCTGATAATACACTGTGCGCCGATAGCAAACGTACTATATCTGATTTATAGATAATACATATCAATAAGCTTAAAACTTTATTTTAAATGAAAAAAGAGTTGTCATCCTTTTAATTTACTTTAAAATATTATGGAATTTTCAGAATTTATTTTATAACATTTCTTTCTTAACCTGCTATTAATTTATAATAAAGTCTCAACTGCAACTTCTGGCTATTATTTATGTATGTGCTTGAAATTTCTCCTTAGTAATTAAATTAATGTCGTCAGCATTTAGGCTTAACAAAAGTAAAGAAAATCATTTTCATTTCCTATCCTTCATCGCATCTTTCATTTCTCTTGATGTATAGCTAACACACATTTGAGCTGTCCTTCTGGGTATTGTGTTATGTGTGCTAAGTCTTGGACAATTTTGCATGTCCACTTCGGTTTAGATTCCTTCGGTTTTCTTTTGCAGTAATGGGTATCAACTATTTACTTTCTGACTTTTGATCCCTTAGTCTTCAGTCAAAACTCACCCCATATTTTTGCATTAAAAAACAAAATACAAAAAACACGAACAACAAAAGGTTTTAAATCTTTTCGTAGATCACATTCATGAAGAAGGGAGTGTGATGCAAAGAAAGTTCAATGATTTCTTTTTGTGTTGTGGCCATTTGACCTCATAAAGTGCATTCCTTATATTGACGGGGGAGGAGAGGGGACTGAAAAAATGCCATAGCATAAGAATTTTCCCTATACATATATCACGATGTCCTATGCTTTGGTGTTGGCCGGTGGTGTACACCAACAAAGAAGGACCATCAATCATCTGAAAACTTTGTTCCTTGGTTAGTTAGTTAGATGTTTGTTATGCTGCTGCTGTTGTTGCTGCCTCTGCTAGTCGGATGTTTTGTGTTGCTATTATTAGTTGTTGCTGATTTTGTTGTTATTGCTATTTGTATAGCATTTCAAATTTGTAATGTTGAGATGTGTTATTTCTAGATAGATTTTAATATTTCATTTTTCCACTTCTTCTTCTTCTTCGTCCTTCGATGGGTGTTGGTCGGTTGGGTCTGGGGTTGTTACAAAGGATAAGTGTCAAAGTCTGCATTTGATAGTATTAGGAGATTGAGAATTTTTCCTAAAGTTGTTTTTCTCTTATTTGAGATGTTTACTTTATGTGGGGAAAATGTAATACAAAATTGAGAGCTGACTTCCATTTTAGAATCAGGGCAGTAGAAGTCATTCGAAAGGATGCATATTTTGAGGAACTGTTGTGCAGAAGAGTTGCTAGAAATATTCTGAATGTATGATTTCAGTTTTCGTGTCTTTGGAAACATGTGAGTTGAAGTCGTGGATAATTTGTCTTATTAAAAATTGGCAATGGTGCTTTTGAGCAGATCTTGGCTACTGCAGCCCTTAAAGAAGACAATCGATATAGTATACTTTTCTAAGTCACATATTTTAAGAAAACTATAGCATACATTTTGGAGCTGGGAGAGGAATTCAAAGTAGCCACCATGAATATAAATTTTATGAACGACCTTTCAGAAACATACATTTCGGAAACAAATATTTGAGAAAATTGTAGCCTACATTTAAGTGATTAAAGAAAATCCCACCGTTAGGTGTGAAAATAACATAATATTATGTTTTAAAAAATTGTCAGTGAAATTCTTTAAAAAAATCACAGTCTTTTTGTCGATTCCACTGATTTGGTAGCCAGTTATGTGATCAAATTATAGTGAGAGAAAATTAAAATTAATCAATGAACTTAAATAAATTTTAAGATAGACGGTTGTATACTTTATATTACGGAGCCAAATGTTTTTAAAAAAATTAGCATTCATTTGGGCGAGTAAAGAAATCTCCAGGCATAGTTCAAAACAATCGTCCCGAGCGTATATTAATTTAATTTTGAATTTTAGGTTTTATCGAATTTCAAAAAATTTTCAGTCTGTATTGCATACGTTCAGGAAATTCCAGACTGGTCAAAATAATCGTCCAAATGCATATATAAAATCCATAGTAGGAGTGATATTTGTAAAAAAAATACAGAAATTTCCCATAAATTAAATCAATATTATTTTCTACAAAATTAATCATAAATGTATGCATCAATTAAGAGCTGGCTTGTAATCATATTAGTACCTAAACCATAACCTTAAAATATGCATCAGTTGTTGGACCTCGATGTATGTGTTAGTTATTTATTTTTCTGGAAATTAATCAAAATACGAACTCGTCAAGTCTACGGAATTTGAACGGATACCATGCAGCAACTAATTTCAAAAATGTCTGTGTTACATACGTTCAGGAAATTCTAGACATAGTCACAATAAATTCCATGATAGGTGTTATATTCGTAAAAAATTAAAGAAATTCTTAAAAAATTACAGTCTTTTTATCAAACCCATTGCATTTCAAAATATATCCCGAAAATATGTCATTTTTTTCCTGATCTGTGCTCCGGCAGCCCAAAAAAAGTCTATTAATATTTTCCTTGATCTTGGCTCTGGCAGCCCACAAGAAAGACTATTGATATATCAGCAGGCTTTTGGTAGCAAGATATTTGATAAGATTATAGCAAACATTTTGGAGCAGCGAGAAAAATTCAAAATTCATGTTAGTTAACGAACATTGTATGAAAGATGTTTAGAAAGCATACATTTCGGAGACAAATAATTGAGAAAAAACTGTAGCATACATTTTGGAGAGTAAAGAATAGTCCAGGCATAGCTAAAAAAAAATCGTTCTCGAAAATATATAAATTCTTAAAACTTTCTCAAATATTCAATTCTATTCAAAAATCAAAGTATTTTAACGAACCCACCCATTTAGTTTTCTAAATATTTCCCGAAAGTATAGCATACTTTCAGGCTTTGCTTTAAATTTTCTTCTGGCTACTACTCACAAAATGTTGTCCCATTTAAAGGACCGGGTTTTTTTCTGTATGACCCATGGCCGTCATGTTCAGACATGAAACTAATATTGTATGCTTGACGCACACTGGGCTGATATTTTGTGTAGCTGTTCCTGTAGCTGCTGTTGAGAGGCTCCTAACCAATTCAAGTGGACACATGGTGTTGGCTGATAGTGTTTTCTCGGGCTGGGCATGTGAGCGTGTGTGTGTTTAGTTTTTTGATATTTCATCCCTAGCACATCAACAGCAACTAAACTAACAATGGCATCCACTAGTCAAACGCCAACCCTTTCTCTCCCGCTCCAACATGACCCCGCTCCCTCAACCTAAGCTCTTACAACAATAACCCACCATGGATTCCGACATATTTCTTTAAACACGACGAGGGCCTGTGAAGAAGACGACAACGCAAAAAAAAAACTGAAAAATATTTTTGTATACGCTTGTTATTTTCTAACAAACAAACAGCTCAGAAACGAGCAGAAATAACAACAGCAGCCGGGCACAGACAAACCGAACACCCTTCCCTTCACACAAACTATGTCCTGATGGGCTAGAGTGTGTGTGTGTGTGTCAGCCAATGCGTTTTAGAAACGTACATCATTTGTATATGCTTGAATGAAACACGAACATAGACCGAAAACATTTTTTCTTCCACATATTCATGCACACAGAGAAATGAACTCTAGAGCAATCCGAAACCAAGCCAAGCCGAGCCAACCAACCAGCCAGCCACCCAGCAGCGGAGTGCATGACCTGGGTACGTGCATCCTGTTAAGCCTTTTGTCTCGTTTTTCGTAGGGAACAGCAGTAGCAACGCCATGGACAGCATGGGCATCAGCATGAAGAATAACAACAATGGCCAGTCAGTCTAAACTAATACTGACCTCCACCACCCCCTCAATGAAAAATAAAGGGTGGCGCACATGTTTGCTTGTAGCTGTCATAAAGCTCGGTGGGTGGTGACATCGTCAACATCATCAACAGCAGCAACAAAGGCTTCAGCAACAGCAGATCAGCATAGGCACACACACACGCAGCACATAGCCAGTCATCATTATGGGGCATGTAGCATGCAACATCAGTTTGTGTCATCTGAATGTTTGTGTTGCATGCTGTCGTTTGATATTGAAGGCGGCTTAAGCCTTTGTAAAGTAAACAATGGTCAACGAAAAAATAACACAGGCTTTAACTCTCTCCCCCGACCCCACTACCACCCTTACAGCATGCCACAACCAACTAAGCAACACATATGCAGCAATGCATTTGAATGTGTAAATACTTATACATGCACGCATGCATGCCTGTGTGTAAGGACATGTCTAACGAGGCTTGTACTTTTCGTGTGTATGAGTGTGTACGTATGAACACAAATGTCGTGTGTGTTGGTGATGGTGATGTAAAGTTTAACTGGAAATCATGTTATTCCATGATATAGGGGGTATTAAGGATATTGAATAATATTTGATTTAACAGCGTGAATTTGAGAAATTTAAAACGAATTTAGTGGGAAATCCGGCAGAGGATGAGAAGAGAGCAAAGGAATAGATGAAAAGAAACAAAATTAAATTTAAAGATAGTTGAACGATTCAATTTTAAATCATAGAAAGGACACGACAAATAATAAAAAAATGTGTACGAAACGTACAAATTTATTTTTTGAGTACATTGAGACATACTGATTCCTAAAATCAACACGAAATATTTTCTGTGGATATATATTTTTTTTTTTCAATTATTTTTAATTAGATTCCAATTCTCGGCAAAGGTGCCTTTAATATTAGTAGTCTCATTTTGGAAATATTATTCATATAACAACCGCTTATATGTTGAATTGAAGATAATTATCTACTATGTTGGGAATTTCACATGGAACAGACTCAAAGAAGTTTAGAAATGTATTATATATTTTTAATTTTATTTACTGTCACGAAAAACACGTAAAAAGGTGAAAGAATTGAAAAAATTGTTTATGCAAAAGAACTTAATCATAATTGTCTAATTTTTAATAATGCGAATTATATATAAGAGTATTTTGTTTTATAAATAAATATAGAAACTATTGCTCTATTTAATTGATTTTGTAATATACGTGAAGATAACATGTACGTCTACAAGATGGGCCATAACTTCTATATTTTGGGAAAATTATCCAATTTGTATTTTTTGTTTACCCTGATCTACAGAAAAACCCACATCTTTTGTCGAAAAAGATGGAACTTCGAAAAAAAACATGGTCGAATTTTAACCTTATTCATTTGTTTGTATAAGTTGGCGTGTAATTTTGCTCTTTAAGCGTGAAGAGCTTTATGTACGACTTTGGTGGCTGACGCCCACTGAAATTTGCCGACAATATGCTGTCATTTATTTTGGTCTAAGGCCAAAGGTTGCGCTGAAGTCTTCAGCAGAACCAAAAATTAGCAAAAAGGCAAAGTGAGACCTTTATTGTTGCAGCTAAAAGTTGACTGCGCAGTTTCGATGGGCGCTACCCCATCTCGTCGGAACTTTCGCAACGAATGTATGTCTTTGACTTAAATCAGGGTTCATATTAGTACCAGCGGTCACATATGACAAATGAGAAGCGCTGATAAATAAAATATTCCACCGAACTAAGTCGACACACTAAAAATCTCACTTTGCCAATTAATTTTTATGCATGTGCTCGCATCGCTCGCAACAATGCAAAGGTTGTTGTTGTACGGTATGTCCCGTCTTCATTGTACCTCGTGCTTAGTGTTGTTGTTTGTATGCATAGTTGGTCTGTTATGTTATGTTGTGTTGTCATTTATTTTGGTTTAAGACAAAAGGTTATGCTAAAGTCTTCAGCAGAACCCAAAATTAGCAAAAAACGGCAATTTAATCCTTAAATGTCCTTTTTAAAAAGACTTTTTCTGATTTACTCGAAAAGGGGTCAAATTGACCTATAAAGAGAGGGGGGTTAAGATCTTCTTCAAAAATGATCGTCATAAAATTTTACAATATAGTTCTGACAATAAGAATTCTCCTAGATATTTACTTACACCATTATGGGGGTATACTAACTTTGTCATTCCGTTTGTAACACATTGAAATATCGACCTGAGACCCTATAATGAATATATATTCTTGATCGTCATAAAATTCTAAGATGATCTAGCCATGTCCGTTCGTCCGTCCGTCAGTTGAAAACACGCTAGCATCTAAACGAAAAGAGCAAAGGCGTAAAATTTTCCATAAATGCGTCTTATAGTCGTAGATCGGTTGGGAAAATTCGGCCCAAAGGAAAAAAATTGTCCCTCACAATTACTAAAAACACCCATAATAACCCCTAATATTTTAGAGTATTCAATATGTCTGCATGAACTTGGTTATGCACATTCTCCCTATAACAAAACCGTGCACAATAAAGCGATTTTATTCGTAGGGGGTGAAGTCGGACAAAAAGGGATAAAATGGTACATATCAAACGACAACAGCTTGAAACACGAAACTGTATGTGTAAATTCCTCTAATTGAGTAGATACACAATATAAAAGTATTTTTACAAATTGGTACGTTTAAGGGGTAAATGGAAATAAAGGGATACAAATGGTACCAACCAAACGGCTGCATCTAGAATAATGAAATTCTGTGTATACATTCCTCTGATTGCATAGACACTTATAATAAACGTATTATCCGAGATCCGAACTTTTTGGGGTTAAAATGAAAAAAGGGTTAAAAATAGTACCAACCAAATGACCGCAGCTAGAGTCATGAAATTCGGAGTATACATTCCTCTGACTGCGTAGAAACGAAAAATAAAAGTTTCTTTTTTCCAAAATCGTACTTTCAAGGGATACAATGGGTACAGAGGGATAGAAATATTACCAGCTAAACGGCTACAGTTAGTATGATGAAAATCGGTGTGTACATCCCTGTAATTGCGTAGACGCGTAAAAAGGTAGTCTGCAGCCAAGTAATAAATGTCACCATGCCATTTGTAAATAAATTTGCATTCTATTAAATATAGAAGCAAAATGGTCTTGAGCCAGGACAATATCCCAGTTCAAATCAAATATTGATTACAGACCAAAAAAAATGCAAACGAAAAAACTAAAAGATATTTTAGAAAGTCATACTCTTAAGGGGGTAAAATAGTAAAAACGGGATAAAAATGGTACCAACCAAATAACCGCGGCCAGAATCATGTAATTCGGTGTATATATTCCTCTGACTGCAAGACACGCAAAATAAGTAGATTTTCGTAGCTTTTTACTTTTACGACAAACATTGTTTGAGTCATGATGTTTGGTTATCTTGCCTTGCCAGATAATGGATTTTCAAAAATTGTACTTTTGGAATTAAACTACGATGGAAATGCAATCTAGCAAATGGTTGTAGCTAAAAATGCACCCACTATCCCATAATATTTAGGATATTTAAGCTTTTTTCAAAAATGCTGCCTTATATTTACATTTTGAAGTGACTTGAAAGATTATCTCGATATAAATATTATAAACATATTGGTAGCCTTGTCTTCTAAACGTGGTTGAAGATAATTACAATTTTATATTTATTTATAAAATTATTTTTTTATTATTTTTGTTTGTTTTGGTTTGGTTATATAACAAAATAATTCACATTTTCCTGTAATGTTACTGCACTTCTACGAAAATGGACAGTATCTGTGGAATGCAATCCATGGTGGAGGGTATATAAATTTCGGCCCAGCCGTACCTAACTCCTTTTTTACTTGTTTCAAGTAACTTACTCCGATATTCAGGCGATTCCATGTGCTGATATTCTTATGGACATCAGCTGGTCAAGAAAAGTCAAAAAACTTAATTAATATTCCTTAGTTTTGTAAAAAAATCCTAAAAAGGACGTTCTTGCACTACACAACAAACTCTTTCAACTGGTGCTTTTCTTATAATCTGTTGGATCAGTTGTTAATTTTTGAGTATTATTATGTAGTAAACCAGGATTTATCCCGATGCTCCTAAATGCGTGCTACAATTTTCTCAAATATATTACTCCTATATTCAGGCTACTTTATTTAGGGATTTGCTTGGGGCATCAACTGGTCAAGAAAAGTAAAATTGACCATTATTAATAATAATAAGTAATTGATACTCCTTAATTTTGAAAAATCACAGATCAACTGTTTAAAAAGGTCTTACCTACAAATAGTTCCACATATAACCCAGAAGGAATTTAGGGTGGATATTTACTCAACAAGTTAGAAATAATTGAGATGATATGTGAAATTGGGACGTATTTTTCCCAGTTTTATCCATATCATTTTTTATCTGATATCATTATCCTATCCAAGTTGTTCTAGTTGAATCTGTCTCTCCTGTCAATTACTTCGCAGTTATAATCTGCTTGTGTTTGTCGTTTAATTCCCATCCAGCTGCCATTCGTTTTTTAATTTTTTTGCTTAAAATTTTCCACCGCCCAGACTGCTTCAATGGATTGATTTAAAAAAATGTTCGCATTTGCTGGCTTGTTGTTTTTATTTTCTAGGTTAATTACTTAAACTTTATTGCTGTTTTATGTTGTCTCAAAACTTTGTACGTTTTCGCAAAGCGAAGCAAAACACAAATCTCGTTTAGATAACAACAAAAGTTGTTTGTGTTTTTTAAACAACTTAGAGAGACTATAGCCAAACTCTTATCGAGCAGAGATACGCAGACGTACGGACGTACAGACAGACAAGCAAGCAAGCCGCAACGACAGTCTGACACTCGCAGAGACGCAGGAAGTTGTGGAAAGCTCGACAGCAACCTAGTACAATAATCATAATCATCATCAGCATCAGCATGATTAAGGACATCATCATGATTGTTTTGTCATTATCATGATTTTCATCTTTTCACCCTCGTTCTGGCACTCGTCATTATCATTATCATCATCATCGTTCTCAACCTCGTACTCGTCGTCGTCCTTATTATTATTATTGTTATTATTGTCAAACGGCAAAACAAAGTTTAAAGCTTAAACAATCTTCAAATCTAATTGTAGCCAAAAACTTCTTCAGTTCGCTTGAGTTTCATTTGTGTTTTTTGTGTTGTTGTTGTTGTTCAACATTTTACTGCTGCCACTGCCTCGCCCTGAAATTATTTGGAATGAGTACAACAGACGAATAAAACATTGACATAAAAAGATCTGAAATACCAGATATACAGGTATATCTCTCTCTCCCCCATCATTATGATGGGAAAAACGTTGAAGAAACTCCAGGATACGAGCAAAAAACAAGTTATAACACACAAGTATTTTGTTATTACCACTCATCTAAGGACTACTCTAGTCTACTCCCAGCTGCCGCATGTTGCTCCTCTCTCCAGCAATGCTAAGGTTACGCCGTCATTATCATCGTCGTCGTCGTCGTCCTAGTCCTCGTCTATGGCAACACTTAACAACCCAAAACAACTTCCTTATCGTTGATAATACTTTGTTTCATTATATACCCTGCCAGTTTTTGCTCTTACTCTTGCTCTGCTCTGCCTGTTCCTGATTCTGTTACAGATTTCATCCTCCCACACACACACGCACACAGGAAAATTACACCAGTTTGTGTGGCATGTGGCTGGAGCTGTAAAAGCAGTACTTGATTATGATGAATGTTGCACAATCACATCCTTTTTTTTGCCATCTGTATTTATTTATTTGTGTGTGAGTGTGTGCGCGTGCTAGGAGAGTACTTATGCAATTATGACTTTATCCTTTTTTCCTTTCGGCAAACGATATGTATTTGCTACTTTTTGCTATGACTGTCAGTCGTATTGCAATTGTAAAAATGTTGTTTGAATCAAACGAAAAAAAAAATGACGCTAGTGGCGCAAAAACAAAAGGATACATTAAGTATCAGAAAACAGGTACGTAGCAGGATTTTTCGGAACAGTTAGGAGGCCTAGACGACAACAGAAAGCAATAATTTTCACAAGGAAAACTATTAACAGGAAGTTCAGCAGACCTGCCTCTATGGAGTGGTTACTAAAAGAAGTATTTTCCCAATGTAGCCATTTTCGTGGCAATGAAATGAGATTATAAGCTCTAGATACTAGATTTTTTAAATTTGAGGGACCGATATATCTAAACAGTAAGTCCATAGCAGAACCTCCCTCTGCCAAGGATATTTCTGGGAATTGAATTTAATCAACAAAACAACATACTACCTTCCTTATCAACAGAATTAGTATTTAAAAATAAAGGTACAGAAGGAATCAGTCTCATTTTCAAGTTGTCTGAAGAAATTCATTGCTTGAAATCTGCCAGAAACAAAGAACATACCTGGGGTGTATTGTTGAATATGAATACATCCTTTTAAGGAGAAGCATATATATTTGAAATTTATCATTGAATTTGAATTTGTTTGAAAAAAATATCATTTATATGCCATTTTATGTGAAGTTTTCAAAAAAGGACATTCAGGAGCTAAGCGAATACTTGCACTAAACTCAAACAAATTTTAAAAGTATATCGACAATACCATAGGCGATTCGCAGAGCAAGTTTCTTTGCATTAGCTTAAATATTTTCGAAAATACATACATTTTAGCTAGACCTATTCTTGGATCATGAGTTTTATTGGGCATTAGAAAATAAATAGCATTTCTCAAGAGCTGCATAATAAATTTTGTACAAATTCGCACAATTTTATAATTTTTAAATAAATTCTTCAGAAAAGGACATTCAGGAGCTAAGTGTATCATTGCACCTAAATCAAAACAATTCTCTATGAATGTCGATATTACCTTAGGCGATTCGTAGGAAAGGTTTTGTTTACATTTTCGAAAATATACGTTAGAGCTATACTTATTCTTGGATCAAACTCCTTTAAAATGTTCTTTTTCTGATATGAAAAATAAATAAATTAAATACAATTGTGCAATCATATAATATTTGTATGAACTCTTTAAAAAAGAACACTCAGGTGGTAGACGTATTCTGGATCCAAACTCAACAAAATTTTGCACGAAATCGTTACATTTGAATTGAATTTGAATTGCGTTTTTCGAAAATATGTACATATTTATACATATATATTTAAGCTTGACCTATTTGAAATTTGATGTAACGCTTTATAACGATTTGTGTATAATAATTTGTTGTCCTTCAAAAAAGGACATTCATGAGTTAGGCGTATCCTTTCGCTAATCTCAACGATCTGCACGAGTATCAGTATTTCCGTAGGCGATTCGTGGAACAATTTTCAATACACTTGAGTAAAGATTTTCGAAAATATACATCTTTTCTTGGATTTAAAGCTATTGATCACGAGTTTTATTGTTGTTTAGAAAATAAATGTCATTTATATAGAGTTGTACCATAATTTTTGGACAAATTTGTGCTTTACTTTAATTCTTATATGAACTCTTCAAAAAAGGACACTCTGGGGCTAGGTATATCCTTGCACCAAACTCAACAAAATTTTGTACGAATGTCGACAATACCACAGGTGATTCGTATACAAAGTTTCATTCCATTTGAGCAGAGATTTACCATGCATATCCTTGCACCATAGGCAAAACCAATTTTGAACGAATGTTGACAATACCACAGGCGATTCACAGAAAAAGTTTGATTACATTTGAGTAGCGATTTTCGAAAATATACATTTGAGTAATAAATTCTTGGATCCTAAGCTATTGAACATGAGTATTATTGTTGTTTAGAAATAAATACCATTTATATAGATTTGTACAATAAATTTTAGACAAATTCATGCTTTATTTTAATTTTCATATGAGCTCTTCAAAAAAGGACATTCTAGTGCTAGGCGTATCCTTGCACCAAACACAACAAAATATTGTATGAATGTCGACAATACCACAGGCCATTCGCAGAACAAGTTTCATTACATTTGAGCAGAGATTTTCGAAAATATCTATACGTTTCAGCTGACACCGTTAAATATGGGCTTTATGTCTTATTTTAAAACAATAAGTTTTGGATACATTCTCATATTCATTTAAGTTTTATATAAGCTCTTCAAAAAAAGGACACCCAGGTGCTAGACGTATCCTTGCACGAATTCAACAAAATTTTGCACGAATGTCAACATTACAATAAGCGATTCGTGGAACAAGTTTCATTACATTTGAGTAGAGATTTTCGAAAATATACATTTGAGTTAGGCCTTTTCTTGGATCTGAAGCTATTGAACAAGAGTTTTGCTGTTGTTTGGAAAATAAATGCCATTTATGTAGAGTTGTACAATAAATGTTGGACAAATTCGTGCCAATGTCAAAAAAGGACATTCAGGTGTTAAGTGTATCCTTGCACCAAACTCAACAAAATGTTTCACGAATATCAACATTACAACAGACGATTCGTAGAACAAGTTTCATTACATTTGAGTAGAGATTTTCGAAAATATATACGTTTGAGATAACTCTATTTAAAATGGACTTTATGGCTTATTTGAAAATAAATACCATTTAAGTAGAGTTGAACAATAAATTTTGGACAAATTCGGTCATTCTTTAAATTTCTATATGAATTATTCAAAAAAAGGACATTCTGCTGCTAGTTGTATCCTTCTCCCAAACTCTACAAAATTTTGTACGAATGTCGGCAATACCACAGGCGATTCGTGGTACAAGTTTCATTGCATTTGAATAGAGATTTTGGAAAATAAATACGTATGTAGTAGACCTATTCTTGGATCTGAAGCTATTGAACATGCGTTTTATTGTTGTTTAGAAAATAAATGACATTTGTGTAAAGTTGCACAATAAATCTTGGACATATTCACGCATTATTTAAATTTTTATATGAACTCTTCAAAAAAGGACATTCTGGGGCAAGGTATATCCTTGCACCAAACTCAATAAAATTTTGTACGAATGTCGACAATATCACAGGCGATTCGTAGAACAATTTTCATTACAATTGAGTAGAGATTTTTGAAAATATCTATACGTTTGTATAGTTTGGTTCTAAATCTATTGAACGTGAGTTTTTAAATAAATACCATTTATGTAGAGTTGCACAATTAATTTGAACGCAATCTTCCAATCATTCAATTTTTATATGAACTGTTCCAAAAAGCGAGCTTTTATAATTTAATTGGTAACTAAAGGTTAATATATCAGCTCAACATTTGTAAACAATCAGGGGATATTGGCTTACAGTTATTTCATAAAGAATAAATCATTCCAAATACCTAGTCAAATCATTCCTATAAACTTAGCGACTGATTGGAACATACATATTTTGCATTGAATACTTTTAGAAAAAAATATTGCCCCTAAAGGTATGCTTTAGAAAAATAGCTGAATAAAATCACCTCTAAAAGAATGAACATTATATTTGATCATTTATGAATTTTAAATAATGCACTTCAATATTTTGCCACTATATCGCCAGAAACTGGCTAATTTGGAAATTTTATTAAAAACTATCTTCATATTTTGTCAAAACATATCGCCTGATGATCGTCTTCATACGCTCCTGCCAATTCAGCTCAGACACTAGTGCACTGTAACATATTACACTGATATTAGCGAACGAAAAGAAGAACGTAATGAATGATTCAAGATACTCACACAAACTGACACACACAAAAAGGCACAATTGCAAGGATATGTTGAGTTTGTTTTTTGTGTTGTGCTGTGCTGTGCTCTGGGATAAATGCAACATAATGTGTTCTTTCAAACAATTCTTACCGTTCCCGTTCTTACCAACATTTTACCAACAAATGATGATGACGACTTGATTGTCATAATTGCAATTGTGTAGTAATGTATGGAAATAATGAGCATAATATAATATCAATGTTCAGGCAAAAAAGAACCCACAGACAGAGAGATTGAGAGAGAGAGGAAGAGTGATAGAGGCACAGATGGGGAAAAAGATGTAACGCAGTATAAAGGATACGAAAAACTCCTTAACAAATTATAGCTAGCTAGCTAGAAAAGAAATGAATGAGCCAGGATAATAGAATAGTACTTTGCGCGCACACACACACACAGGATATTAAATTATTTTGCTGTTTCTTTTTGCTCCAAATTAAATTCAATTTTTAACATCCTCTTTTTGTGCATCCATAGCATATATTGTCCTATTCCCTATTCGTTTATTTTTTGTGTGGAAAATTTTGTAGTTGTATGCAGTTTTCATTCGCATCCTGTTGGTTATGTGTGTGTTCATTGCTCTTTCTCTCCCTTTCAATGAATGTCAAATAAAAGTCATGTTGTAGTGTTGTGCTGGGAGGGAGTCATGTACGAACCGAACAAAGTCCTTTGAAAAGGTTATGTAGCAGCGTTGAACATTTAAGAGATCATTTACTTTTTGGCATCAAGCATTTTTTAGATAAGAAAAAAAAAATAGAATAAAATGAAATATTATATTTGCAGGAGGGGATGGGTTAGGGAAAATATTATGGAGGGGGGCCGCATCATCAAGCAGCCAATTGTAGTTCGTTAAGTTGTTGCATGGAATGACATATGCGCTATTACTGTAAGATAAGGGAACGACTAGGCAACATTTGCCCTTGAAGTTTTCAACAATTGATTGATCTCTAAACTAAGGACTCGAGATCATAGCATCACGATTTATTGTTCTCAGGAGTAAAGACATGAAGACATTGTATTATCGAAACACGGTGGTTTCGAAAGTTTTTTCATAATTAATAGACCATAGAAAGTGCTTTAAATATAAATTTTTATTCTTTTATTAGATTTGTCATACTATAATATAATTTAATTTAAGAATATGAGGGCTGTTGTCCTCTCCATCTTCTTACAAATTAATCAATATTCTTTTGGGGAAAAAATAATTACAAAGATTGCAATTAATGGAGTGTTAAATAAATGATTGATTTTTAAATGGTCAGAGATAATGTGGTATCATTGATTCTTAAAGAGAAATACTAATTTGGACTTGATGAAGTGCCTTCGTTATTTTTTTGTTTGCGTGGGGCCATTAAAATTAACTCTGGCTAAACTGATTTCTCTTGATAATAAATTTAAACACAGTTGTGCAATCTTATAATAGTTGTATGAACTCTTCAAAAGAGGACATTCAGGTGGTAGACGTATCCTGGAACCAATCTCAACAAAATTTTGTAGAGATTTTCGAAAATATACATTAGAATAAGATATATTCTTGGATTTGAAGCTATTGAACATAAGTTTTATTGTTGTTTAGAAAATAAGTGTCCTTTATATAGATTTGTACAATAAATTTTGGACAAATTCATGCCTTATTTTAATTTTCATATGAGCTCTTCAAAAAAGGACATTCTAGGGCTAGGTGTATCCTTGCACCAAACTCAACAAAATTTTGTACGAATGTCGACAATACCACAGGCGATTCGTAGAACAAGTTTCATTACATTTGAGTACAAATTTTCGTAAATATACATTTGAGTAAGACATATTTTTGGATCTGAAGCAATTGAACATGGGTTTTATTGAGATATAGAAAATAAATACAATTTCTTTAGAGCTCTATTTTAATTTTTATATAAACTCTTCAAAAAAGGACACTCAGGTGCTAAACGTATCCTAGTACCGAATTCAAAAAAATTTTGCACGAATGCTAACATTACCACTGGCGATTCGTGGAACAAGTTTCATTACATTTGAGTAGAGATTTTCAAAAATACACATTAGAATAAGATATATTCTTTGATCTGAAGCTATTGAACATAAGTTTTATTGTTCTTTAGAAAATAAGTGTCCGTTATGTAGAGTTGCCCAATAAATTTTGGACAAATTCGTGGTTTATTTTAATTTATATATGAACTCTTAAAAAAGGACATTCTAGGGCTAGGCGTATCCTTGCACCAAACTCAACAAAATTTTGTACAAATGTCGACAATACCACAGGTGATTCATAGAACAAGTTTCATTACATTTGAGTACAAATTTTCGAAAATATACATTTGAGTAAGACATATTTTTGGATCTGAAGCAATTGAACATGGGTTTTATTGAGATTTAGAAAATAAATACAATTTCTATAGGTCTATTTTAATTTTTATATAAACTCTTCAAAAAAACGTATCCATGTACCGAATTCAACAAAATTTTGCAGGACTGCTAACATTACCACAGGCGATTCATGGAACAAGTTTCATTACATTTGAGTAGAGATTTTCGAAAATATACATTACTAGCAGTACCCGCTGCTTCGCACGCGAAAAATCAAGTTATTCGTTAATTTTATCCGTCTCGGTTTTTGGATAGTATTTATTTAATTTTCTTTTGGTGGATATAGATAAATCTAAAATAGTAATTTGGTAAGCTCCTATTAGCTAACACTCACACACAGTCAAAGGAATGTGCTTGTCGATATGCACTATTTTAGCTGAACTACTTCGTATGTATAGTTTTCTACTAAGTTTTGAACAAAAAATTACAACCATTTATATCCTCGATCTCATGTTTCTAGATTCAGCCAGCCAGTTTATAACTTTTTGCACCTCTTTCCCAAAAAGTACACATTTTGAAAAATCACTATAGGTAACATGTGTTTTTGCTCTCCTAAAAATATGTACTTTATTTGGTAACACAGGATTGTACAGCATTTTTATCCCTTTTCGTCCCGCGCACCCCTTAGAAGTACAAATTTCGAAAAATCAAACTACTGCGCTGCTATATGATAAGTGGAATTTACACACTAAATTTCACGATTCTAGCTGTAATAGTAAAATTGGTACCAGTTTTATCCCTTTTTGTCCCGCTCGCCACTTAAAACTACAAATTTGGAGAAATCCAATTTTACTTCGTTTCTATATTGTCAGAGGAATTTACATACCGAATTTCACGATTCTAGCTGTAATAATTTAGTCGGTACCCTTTTTGTCTCTCTCGCCCTTTAAAAGTACAAATTTCGAAAAATCCAATTTTACTTCGTTTTTATATGGTCAGAGGAATGTACATTCCAAACTACACGATCCTAGCTGTAATACTTTTGTCCCGCTCGCCTCTTTAAAGTACAAATTTCGAAAAATCCAATTTTACTTCGTTTCTATATGGTCAGAGGAATTTACATACCAAATTTCACGTTTCTAGCTGTAATACTTTAGTTGGTACCATTTTTATCCCTTTTTGTCCCGCTCGTCCCTTAAAAGTACAAATTTCGAAAAAACCAAATTTACTTCGTTTCTATATGGTCAGAGGAATTTACATACCAAATTTCACGATTCTAGCTGTAATATTTACTTTAGTTGGTACCCTTTTTGTCCCGCTCGCCCCTTAAAAGTACAAATTTCGAAAAATCCAATTTTACTTCGTTTCTATATGGTCAGAGGAATTTACATACCAAATTTCACGTTTCTAGCTGTAATACTTTAGTTGGGACCCTTTTTGTCCCTCTCTTCCCTTAAAAGTACAAATTTCGAAAAATTCAATTTTACTTCGTTTCATATGGTCAGAGGAATTTACATACCAAATTTCACGAATCTAGCTGTAATACTTTAGTTGGTACCATTTTTATCCCTTTTTGTCCCGCTCTCCCCTTAAAAGTACAAATTTCGAAAAATCCAATTTTACTTCGTTTCTGTATCGTCAGAGGAATTTACATACCAAATTTCACGATTCTAGCTGTAATACTTTAGTTGGTACCATTTTTATCCCTTTTTGTCCCGCTCGTCCCTTAATAGTACAAATTTCGAAAAATCCAATTTTACTTCGTTTCTATATGGTCAGAGGAATTTACATACCAAATTTCACGTTTCTAGCTGTAATACTTTAGTTGGTACCATTTTTATCCCTTTTTGTCCCGCTCTCCCCTTAAAAGTACAAATTTCGAAAAATTCAATTTTACTTCGTTTCTATATGGTCAGAGGAATTTACATTCCAAATTTCACGATTCTAGCTGTAATACTTTAGTTGGTACCATTTTAATCCCTTTTTGTCCCTCTCTTCCCTTAAAAGTACAAATTTCGAAAAATTCAATTTTACTTCGTTTCATATGGTCAGAGGAATTTACATACCAAATTTCACGAATCTAGCTGTAATACTTTAGTTGGTACCATTTTTATCCCTTTTTGTCCCGCTCTCCCCTTAAAAGTACAAATTTCGAAAAATCCAATTTTACTTCGTTTCTGTATCGTCAGAGGAATTTACATACCAAATTTCACGATTCTAGCTGTAATACTTTAGTTGGTACCATTTTTATCCCTTTTTGTCCCGCTCGTCCCTTAATAGTACAAATTTCGAAAAATCCAATTTTACTTCGTTTCTATATGGTCAGAGGAATTTACATACCAAATTTCACGTTTCTAGCTGTAATACTTTAGTTGGTACCATTTTTATCCCTTTTTGTCCCGCTCGTCCCTTAAAAGTACAAATTTCGAAAAATCCAATTTTACTTCGTTTCTATATGGTCAGAGGAATTTACATACCATTTCACGTTTCTAGCTGCAATACTTTAGTTGGTACCATTTTTATCCCTTTTTGTCCCGCTCGTCCCTTAAAAGTATAAATTTCGAAAAATCAAATTTTACTTCGTTTCTATATGGTCAGAGGAATTTAAATACCAAATTTCACTATTTTAGCTGTAATACTTTAGTTGGTACCATTTTTATCCCTTTTTGTCCCGCTCTCCCCTTAAAAGTACAAATTTCGAAAAATTCAATTTTACTTCGTTTCTATATGGTCAGAGGAATTTACATTCCAAATTTCACGATTCTAGCTGTAATACTTTAGTTGGTACCATTTTTATCCCTTTTTGTCCCTCTCTTCCCTTAAAAGTACAAATTTCGAAAAATTCAATTTTACTTCGTTTCATATGGTCAGAGGAATTTACATACCAAATTTCACGAATCTAGCTGTAATACTTTAGTTGGTACCATTTTTATCCCTTTTTGTCCCGCTCTCCCCTTAAAAGTACAAATTTCGAAAAATCCCTATTTGTAGCTCGTCTACATGGTCATTGCAAGGAACTCACCGAATTTCATGTTTATAGCTACTGCCGTTTAGTCAGGACGAAGGTTCGATGTTTATCCCTTTTTGGGCCATTTTATCCCCTAAAAGTACGAATTTCGTAAAACCCTTTCTTAGTCGACGTCTACGTCATATTTGGGAACTACCCTGAAAATTTAATGACCCTGGCTTCAGCCGTTTGGTCTGGGGACTGGTCAATGATAAGTCAGTCAGTCAGTCAGTCAGTCAGTCAGTCAGTCAGTCAGTCAGTCAGTCAGTCAGTAACGCAACTCTTTTATATATATAGATAATAAGATATATTCATGGATCTGAAGCTATTGAACATAAGTTTTGTTGTTGTTTAGAAAATAAGTGTCCTTTATACGAATGTCGACAATACCATAGCCAATTTGTAAAACAAGTTCCATTGCGTTTGAGTAGAGATTTTCTAAAATATATACCTATTCAATGAGCCAAAGTTATGAAACATAAGCTTTGTTGCTGATTTGATATAAAAAAATAATCAAAATAATTAATGGAGTGTTAACTAAATTCTTTAAACGATTGATTGTAAAATGGTGAGAGATCATGTGGTATAAACATCTGTTTCTTTGGTCCTCTCTCTCTTAAAGAGAAATTTTAATTTGGTTAACAATTTTAAGTGGCCCGCTTGAGGGTGGTGGCTACAATTGCCATAATGAAAGCTAGAGGGACTGGATAAAGTGTCCTCGTTATTTTTTTGTTTGGTGCCATTAAAATTATCTCTGGCCAAATTGATTTCTCTGGACCAAAAAGATAATAGTTTGCCAACAGAATATTAATTGAATTCGGCAAATTTATTTGAAAATATTTAATGAGGGCTATAAAATCGAGTATATAAGTGTAAAGTAAAACTATAAGGACAATTGGACAGCAAAGCAAAAACAGGACATGTTGTCCAGTCAAGTGGACAGTGGTGGTGTGTGGAGCCATAGATAAAAACTGATGCAGTTATATTTGATGTCTCCCCCCCCCCCTCCCCAACACTAAACCTGCAGTTTTATTCATAACTTTAAGTGTCCTTTATGAGCACTTGACTTGAATTTATAAGTTGACCGACTCTCTGACATTAAGCAAACATTAATGAGTCGGTTTTGCTGAAGAAGAATTATATAAAATTTTACAGCAACAAGAGAGAGAGAGAAACAGGGCGAATGGAGTGACGCAGCCAGGGCGCCGACTTTTTATATTTTTAATTATTTTGTGGTTAAGAGAGATGATAGTAAAATTTAAGTATCAGACAATGTGACGTCGTAATTAAGGCATCAATATTATTATGGCAACACAAACAGCAGTTTGTCATGGTGTCTTTATACATATACATAGTGAAACTCACACACACACACACAGGCATACACACAAATTATGAGTGTAAAAGTGTTGCCACAAATATTGTCACTCTCTTGTTTAATAAACGTTAATTACACTTTGGTTTTTGTTTGTATTGGTGAGACTGTGTCTCGGTGTAAGTATTTGTGTTGGGGGGGGGGGGGGCGGTTTCGTCAGTTGTGGGGGGACTGGCTCTACAAGTTCTGGTGTCGGGGGCTGTGTTCGGTTTGAGAAGCATGATACTCAGGAGCAGCTGTTGTTTAAGTGTTTTTTGCTGTAAATAACATCTTTGTTTGCTTTGAGGTTTATTAAATATTGTCGAAGGGGGTTCTGTTCTGCTGTGTGCCCCAACTGTGTCTTGCCTTGCCAGGAGATGGCGCGCCGTGGCTGATGACACACGTCGTCTTCACTTTGCCGGGGGGGGGGGGTCTCTCTGGCTGCTGTTTGGCTTGGTGGAGACAAATTGTTTCATTGTTGTTGTACTTGATTTTTTATGATGAAAATTAAATTTAATTATTGACAATTAAATAAAATTAAATAATCAAATTGCAGACTATACAATGGGGAGAGAGAGAAGATGACTCAACGAACGAGCGAAGAACCAGTAGCAAATGAAGCTGTTAGGGTTGACGTCAGTCGAAAAGTTTTGCTAGCCTGCTGAGGTTTTGTTGTAGGGAAATTATGGAATCCAACAAAACATTTGAAATACAGACAGAGGAAATTGCTCTCAGTTGACAAAATATTGCTAAAACTAGCCTACTTAGACCAGTAATTTTTATGGGTGAAAATGTTAATCTATTCTTTTTCATTAGATTTGTAGCATTTTGTATTTGTGAAGAAGGATATTTGGCTGTACTTATTTGGAGTCTAATTGTTAACAGTCGTTTTCTATGGACCCTGATCGCATCAACTATATATATATGTATAGATATGATCGATATCTTTGAAACTAGAAAAAATAAATGAGATAATTCAAAGGCAACCATTTGGTCAAGGTTGGCGTACTAAGGGTGCACGGTCCTTTTGTGTGGGGCCTCGTCAATGAGTTAATCATGCAGCAATTACATGTATGGATTTTACTGGAATGATATCATGAAAAAAAATAAAATAAAGATTTCATGCATTTCCCTGAATTTTATGTGTTTTTTGAAAAACTTTCCTATAGCTTTTAAAAAATCACGCTTTATTAGCATGAGCTGCAAATATTTTTTCTTCTGATCCTCGATCACCGTTTTGGGATTTATTTTCCTCATTTTAAGAATTGTGGAATTTGTAATCGTTTTACTTTGAGATATATATTTATTATATTAGATATTATATTTTTATTGAATAATTTCTGAATGCAAAAATATCATTAGCAAGGAGAGTTATCGTGCTCAATTCATAAAATATAATTATATTAATATAAATAATAATTATTATATCTATTATTTCTTGCAAAAATCTGTTCAACTGACTGATAAGATGATATAAATATAAATTTAAATTAATTATTAAATATTTTCCCATAAGAATATTCCAATCATTATACAATAAAACAAAATATTCAGGAATCTAATTTGTAAAGCGGTTTTAGCGCTATTTAACATAGTTTTTCGAGCAACAAAAATTTTTTATTTAATTTTTTTTGGAGACTGTTCCTAAATTAACAAAGTTAGATTCGCAATGTTTGTAGCCATAATAATAACGTTTAACTGAATTGTGGTCAGGCTTATATTTCCAAAATGAGATTATAAATATTAAAGTTACTTTAATGAAAATTGAAATTTTAGTGAAAAATCAATAACAATCTTTTAGTTTTCGGACACAACATTTTTATTTTTTTGTTGCATAAATTTCAAATTACTTTATAATGTGTGTATTTATAATAGTATGTACGTCATTCTCTATCACTTAGTAAAGAGTGATTTTTTTGAGGTTAGGATTTTCATGCATTAGTATTTGACAGATCACGTGGGATTTCAGACATGGTGTCAAAGAGAAAGATGCTCAGTATGCTTTGACATTTCATCATGAATCGTCTTACAAACGAACAACGCTTGCAAATTATTGAATTTTATTATCAAAATGCGTGCTCTGTTAAGAAAGTTCATTGCGCGCTTCCATTTTATGGTCAGTTTAATCGACCCACTGAAGCGGCTATTCGGGCTATTGTGACTAAATTTCGCACCAAATTTACATTGTTGGACATTAAACCACCAACACGCTTACGTAGAGTGCGAACTGAAGAAAATATCGCAGCTGTATCGGCCAGTGTTAATGATGACCACCAATTTTCGATTCGTCGCCGTTCGCACCAATTGGGTCTCTGTTACTCAAAAACGTGGAAATGCCAAAATTGGACTAAGCGGATGGACCACCTAAGACGCAGCCGCGGTCAACATTTAAATGAAATTATCTTCAAAAAGTAAATGTCATGGACCAATCTAACGTTTCAAATAAAGAACCGATGAGATTTTGCAAATTTTATGCGTTTTTTTTTTTTTAAAAGTTATCAAGCTCTTAAAAAATCACCCTTTAGAAGAGCCTACAAAACATTAACAGCAACTCATCCTTTATATGACTCCTTACAATTATCTAATCTCCCACCTCCCTCCTACCATTTAATTCCACCCCATTGCATAGCATTTAAAATTCATTAGAATTTCCAAAAAAAAATATAATAAAATTTTGTAATCAAACTACAGTGGGTTTTTTCATCTTCCCACAAAAGAACAAATTGCTGTTCAACACATACTTAATCTTAAGCTTTATTGTTGTTCCATATCAATTTTCTCTGAAAAGGACCTCACACCGACCATGGCCATCAGCATCACCTCCCCACCAGTTGACCTAACGCCGAGTCTGCTGTTTTATAACTAATTTCTGTATAATGTGCTTGGCTCTCCTTCCTGTGCTCCATGTGAAAGCCTTAATGTCTTTATATTCGTCTTGTCGTTCTTTTCTCTTTCATATTGATTTTACGTAAATTAGGAAAAAAGGAAACACCAAAAACAAAGGACTCACTTTTGATCTCAGTCGCTGCCATCTCGCTCGTGTGTTGCTGTGTGTTTTTTTGTGTTCGCTTTGCCAAGCTTGTGCTAATGTCCAGCAGTGACTTTTATGATGACTTTATGGCTTTTTTGTCTCTTGTTCCAAAAAGGACATTTAATGCTATTGTTCTTGGGAACTTTGCTGCTTTGCCATTCAGTTTTTTATTAGATTTCTGTGCTTTTATTTTTACATTTGCGACCTTAATGTTTTTTGTGCTGTTGTTGGTTGCTTCTTCTTAGTACCTCTTAGTCGGTCTTGGCTTTCTACTGAAGACGTTAACGGAACGGAAAAGATCTAGATTTCTAAATTATATGAAGCGTATTTTGTGTGACAATTGGTGATTTTAGATAAACTGTTAGGCAACAGCAACAACAACAACAAACAAAGCCAAAATAAAGCAACCAACACAGTTTAGCAAAATGTCCTAGGACGAATGTCAGTGTATGTGTGCGTCTTGTAACAAATGAGAATTGCATGTTTGCCAACCACAACCATTAAGGATAAGAATTGTTAAGAATAATGTTCTCTAGCCAGATCCTTGTATGCCAATAATGAAAATTATTTCCGAAGAAAAGTTTGCATATACGTTGTTGTTGCTGTTTGAAGGAGAATTTAGCATGTCTGCTGGTCATTTGAAGACGGAAAATCCAATCGAATGTCCGTCATGCAAAATGGGGTACGGCATGCTAAGGGTGCTTGAAATTCTAAAGAGAGACGTTCGAATGGTGGACAGGTTTAAATAATGTAGGTTAAATTTAAGGAAGATATTAATAAAACTATGCAACAAAAAGAATAAATATAGAAATTATTTTCGTGTTAATTAAATCCATAAAATAAAAACGAATTTTGATATGAATAATTTAAAAAAATTATAAAAAATCAATTTTTGGTGAAGGTACAATTTAATATAGGTCTAGCGTTAGTCCGTTCACGGACCTTAAAACGCTAAACTACAGACAGCTATAAGGGATATAAAGGGAGATTTTTTAAAAGCTGTAGGAAAGTTTAAAAAAAAAAAACACATAAAATTCAGAAAAATGCATGAAATCTTTATTTGAATCGATAGTACGGTCCATATAATTTAATGTTTGAAGATTATTTCATGCAAATGTTGACCTTGACTGCGCCTCAAATGGTCCATCCGCTTAGTCCAATTTTGGCATTTCCACTTTTTTGAGTAACAGAGGCCCAATTGCTGCGAACGGCGACGAATCGATAATTGATGGTCATCATTAACACTGGCCGATACAGCTGCGATATTTTCTTCAGTTCGCACTCTACGTAAGCGTGTTGGTGGTTTAATGTCCAGCAATGTAAATTTGGTGCGAAATTTAGTCACAATAGCCCGAATAGTCGCTTCAGTGGGTCGATTAAACTGACCATAAAATGGAATTCAATAATTTGCAAGCGTTGTTCGTTTGTAAGACGATTCATGGTTAAATTATAGACCAAACTGAAGATGTTTGACAGTGAAACAAAACACGAAACGTGCGTCAGCTGTTTAAACCAGTGTTGCCAAAAAGATAATAGCTAATAAAGCACCCTTTATATGTTTTGAATTCCACATTTACGTAAAAATAGAGGTTTTTAGACCAGTCGCCAACAAATTGAGGATAAATTGATTTTTAAATTCCCCTGTATCTACAAAGAGGATCATAACTATATATTCATCAAAAGAAAATTTTCGAATAAGCATCGCTTTTTGGTAGACTATTAAAAACACAATATTTTTTTCTAAAAAAACTTTTTTCAGATTTTTTTTACGATTTTCAAAAAAAAAAAAATTCCAAAAATCATAATTTTTTCTGAAAATATAGACTGAGAAGGTTGTAAGGTCATTTAATAGCCTTAAACTATTAAAAATTATTTTTATATTCTCCTTTAACTACAAAGAGGATCATATCTAATATATTCATCCACAGAAAATTTTTAAATAAGTATCGTTTTTTGGTAGAATGCTGACTATTGAAAATCAAAATAAAATATTTTTTTTAACATTTTTCAAAAAACATTTTTTTCGTTTTTTTTTTTTTGATTTTTTTAAAGAAAATAAAAAAATTCAGAATTTTTTTTCTAAAAAATGGAATTTTGGAACAATAGAATAAAATATCCATACAAAATGTAATATCTTATTCAAGCTTCGGACGCCAAAATATAGACTGGGAACGTTGGAAGGCCCTATGATATGAGCCTTAAACTATTAAATAAATATTTTTCAATTCTCCTGCATCATAACTTACATATTCATCCAAAGAAAATTTTTAAATAGGCATCGTTGGTTTTGGTATAAAGCTGACTATTAAAAACCACAATAAAATATTGTTTCGATTTTTTCCTAAAAAAAAACAAAATTTTCGGTGTTTTGTTGGGATTTTTTTAATTATAAAGAACATAATTTTTTGTGAATTTTTTGCGAAAAATGGAATTTTGGTAAAATATAAAAAATAGCCATAATAAATTTAATTTCTTACTCGATAGGACACCTAAATATAGATTGGGAAGGTCTTCTGAGCCTTAAACTATTAAAAATTATTCCAGCAAATATAACTTTTCTGCTATTCCCAGTCGAAAAAGGTCATTTAAAATTGCAATCCTTTATTATCCTTTAAGACATACTGTAGAATATTTGGGAAAAAATATATTTTACGTTTCTTCTATATATATCCAAATTTCATCATATATTCTAAAATATTGTTTCGATTTTTTCCTAAAAAAACAAATTTTTCGGTTTTTTTGTTGCGGTTTTTTTAATTATAAAGAACATAAATTTTGTGTGAATTTTTTGCGAAAAATAGAATTTTGGTAAAATATAAACAATAGCCATAACAAATTTAATATCTTACTCGATAGGACACCAAAATATAGATTAGAAGATCCTTTAAGCTTTCAGCTATTAAAAATTATTCCAGCAAATATAACTTTTCTGCTATTCCCAGTCGAAAAAGGTCATTTCAAATTGCAATTCTTTATTATCCTTTAAGACATACTGTAGAATTTTCGGAAAAAAATATATTTTTTTCGGTTCTTCTATATATATCCAAATTTCATCATATTCATTATCGCAATAATTAGTTTTATTTTCATAGCTATTATATATAAATATTCACAGTTTTTTAACATGTCCTTAAAATTTATCTGTAGTCTTTATAAAACTTTCTGCCGAGTTTTATAATCTGATATTTCGTCATGAAAAAATAAAACAAAAATTGTTTCCATTCATAGAGATGGTTCTTTCATTTCATTTGTTAACCATATTGACATAAGCTGATGGGTAGAAATATTTAGATAAATTATTTATCCCAAAAATTTTGAAGTCTTTTAAAAAGAGAAAATATCACCAAATGAAAAACTAAGCATAAAGTTTTACTATATACTCTACACTCTAATTTCACGTGTCTATAGCTTTGTTGAAATGCACAAAGTACTGTTCAATATTTTTCTAATCCACCCTTTATTTTTTCTTTAATTATTATACTAATAATACGATTTTTTGTTAATAAAGTTATAGAATTAATTTTTTATGAGAAAGATATATATTGGAAATTATCAAGGATATGAAAAGTTTCAATTTTCAATAATTGTTTTTTTTTTTTCATTTCTAGAGATTGTCGTCTTTCATTTGACACCCATAAACTGATGGTTAGAAATATTTTAGTAAATTTGCATTTCCTTAAAACTTTAAATACCTGTAAAGAGGAGAAAATATCAGCATATGAAAAACTGATAATAAAATTTTTCTACATATGATCTATAGTTTCGTGTGTTTCATGGTCATGTTCAATGACCAAAATATAAAATTGTATAAAAGAAAGAAACAATTTGAGTAAATGTTTACGACTATAAATTTTTAATCATCTTCTTCTTCACAGTACAAACTCTATGGAAAATTTATAGAAATTAATTATTTTTATTAACGGCTGCTAAAATGTTGAACCGAGTTACAAACTGTATGGCTGTCGTGAAAATAATTTTCTATCTGTATTGAGCGTTTAACTCTGTCTCTGTAGGGGGAAGGTCCTTGCAGGTACTCACTTCTTCCATCTTTATTTGCTAATTGTATTTAATATTAATAAATAGATAACTATATACAAATTCTGTTCCTTCTTTACAGGACTTTTAATTTCCAATAGATGTAGATATTTTAATAACTGATTTTCGTACTTTTGCAAGACATGCACTGACCTGGCATGGCTATCAAATGAAAGAGAAGGATATTTGCTTAACATATTTGAACTCTAAACTTAATGTATTAGTTTAACAAAAAAACACGATAAAAAATATTGCTGGTATTCCAAATAGGTTCAAATAATATCCAGTTTCCAATATTTCTTTAAAATTTGAATATAAAACTCAAATTTTAATTTAAACTCCCTCACCACCCCGTAATGCATTCTTGTCCGAAAAATTGCCCCAAAAATATGTTCATAGTATTCCTTTCCCAAAAGGTATGCTTCGCTTAGAAACTGTCATTTTGGTTTTAAAGCATTTTTCGTGTTTTCCCCTTATAAATTTATAATTGACATTCATGTCAAGATAACAATCACACCGAAAATTGCTGCCAACAACTTTATGTTCTTCTTTTCCTGCCACCGCAGTTTTTCGTCTTTTTTGCTGGCTGGCTGGTGGACACAGGACAGCCCAGGACTCGACTTCATTAAATATTACCAGTCCCCGAGACGTTCATGCCAGCTAATACAACGGCCATGTTTATATTAAATTTTATTTGTAAACGTTTTTCGTTGGCTGTATTTATTTATCATTTATCAAAAAATAACACAAATAATGAACGAAAAAAAGAACACTAACAAAATGCTGCCAAAACAATCGCCAGATAACGTTTGAAGGGACTATTAAATATTTTTTTCGAAAGAAAAATAATTACTCCTAAGCAAATGGACGGACGAGAAGGAGAGAGATGGAGATAGAGTGGCAGAGACAATATTCAAATAATTTTTGTACGCTGTCGCTGGGCAGTAATTTTCTTTTTATATCAAACAATTTTTCTAATTGAATTT
The DNA here is from genome assembly GCA_947397865.1 of Polietes domitor. NCBI lineage: Eukaryota > Metazoa > Arthropoda > Insecta > Diptera > Muscidae > Polietes > Polietes domitor. The sequence continues at coordinate 143,234,340 of OX377621.1, read as the reverse complement.
TTACCCTCGCTGGGGTAGTGCCTCCCCGTCCCCTCTCCATTGGCACACACACTCCCACCATTTACAGCTCTCAGCTGGAATTTATCTTTGCATAAAATATTAGTTGGGTACCCACTCCAATTTTACTCACAAAATGTTTACTAATGAGTCCCCAGCTAATATTTTATAAAATGTTAAGGTGTGTCCGATAAAACGTAAGGAGGGTAGAATACACGTATATAGTATATAAGTATAGCACATACATACGAATGTAGCCTGTATTTACCATACATGCTTGTGTCTAGAATGTCCCCATACAATCCTTTTATTTATTCTAACATTGAATGCTAGCATTGTTTATTGTTTTCTGTTGTTTGTCTTTTGTGAATTCGTTCATTCATTCATACATTTATTCACACCCACCCTTCACGAAATGCAAAATGTTAACATGACCAACAAGCGATAAGATCTCAAAATTGCATTATTGTTGCACTTGGCAATATAGTGCGGTGCGGTGCGGCAATATTCGCAACAGCAAAATGTCCGTGTGTTTTATTGTTTCCATCCAATTCTGGTGGTTATGTCACCGCCGCCGAGCAATATTGACCGGGGTGTTGCAGATAATGACGCCAGTTTTCAAGGAAATCTGCACACGTTAAGGCTTTAATTGCAGCGAAAAATTAAAGCATACTTTGGGGCTTGCGGCAGATAAGGTGCCAATGCCAAAGGGTCTCTACGTAGGCATTGCGTTAATATTTCTATTTTGTGGAAATTCAAGCTAAAATTTACTGCAGTGTATATTAGACCGGGTCAGTCTAATATACACAGTATGGTTTCCCGTTCCTAAAATTTCGCTTATACCTTTAACATTCACATAGCTAAAACTAATTTAAATAACATCTAAAAATTATATTAGATGCGAAGCCACTTGAAAAGACTTTTGACATGGTCGAAATCATGATCGTGGTAGTCTGCTGCCAAGTAATAAATGTCACCATGCCATTTGTAAATAAATTTGCATTCTATTAAATATAGATGCAAAATGGTCTTGAGCAAGGACAATATCAAATTATATCCCAGTTCAAATCAAATTATATTTTTCGTAAAAATGAAGGTTGTGTATTCATTTTAGAACAAATAACAATAAAGTATGAGTGAGCATTACATGCGTAAAAAGGTAAATATATATAAAATAGCTGCAAAACTATTAGCGATTTTAATGGTAATTTGAAAGAAATTTCCATATGATTTGTATGGAATTTCTCATTTTTGATTCGATTCTAATGTTTAACCATAATTAGGAATCGATTGATTATACATACATTGTTGGCACCGTTGGGCGCGGAATTGCTCATACTTTATTTCCCTAATTTTATTTTCGTTAAAAAGTGAAACACAATCGACAAAAACATGAAAACAAAATAAGTAATTCCAAGTCAAACCGGACAGAAAATTTTTCACAAGATTTGGATTTATCTGAAAATTTCAGGAAGTAGTCTTCTTTGTGAAATATTTTATACGTGTCATAGGGAAAATCTTAATATTTTATTTACGGAGGTTTAGGCATTGCAATATGCATGAACTTTGAAAATCCTGCCGACAAGTGTATATTTAAATCCTTGTATTTCGCTCTACCTTGTTTGAAAGTTCCATAGGAGTATTTTAATCATAATTTGTATAATTCGTGACCATTCTGGTTACTATTTAAAAAAATAATTATTTTTAATTTTAGTCTCGATTTTTAAAAAGAATTACATCAATAGATTTTGTTCTGAGCCTCACCTCACTTAATTTTTGGTAAAACTAGATCTGAATTATTGCTCATAGAACACTCAATTTCATTTAATTATTTTTAATTTTAGTCTCGATTTTTAAAAATAGATTTTGTTCTGAGCCTCATCTCACTTAATTTCTAGTGAAACTAGATCTGAATTACTGCTCATAGAACACTCAATTTCATTCGATTATTTGGAAGGGTTTCGGCAATCATATTTGTATTGACGAGTCACTGCTTTACATGCAGTTGGTTTGAGGTTGAGGAATAAATTAGAGTGCTGAATACATTTCCTATATCTGTCTGGAAATGTCTACAAAATGTTTAGTGACATTGGGTTAAGGTTTCTTCAAAGGTTTTGGACGAGATGAATATTATAAAGATCGGCAATTCCTTTTTGCAAATTCCTAGCGTGATTTCATTGAATTTTCGGCATATTTTATGTGAAAAAAATCAGAGTGCTATTATATTGGTAAAATTGATATAGTGCTGCATGCATTTAGGTGAAAAATTTAATTTTCCCATTGAAGCATATTTCTAGGCGACACTGAAATATATGTGGAAAGTAAGAACCGGAAATGTTATATTGTGAGAAATAAAGCAAGATATAAGTATTGGCCAACGATTTGAGCACTTTATTTGTCCTTTCAAGCGGTACAATTTTGACCTCGATAGCTGCGTTTGTTTAGAAAGTTTGTGTATGTATTGTTCTCATCGCGAGCTATGATCAATTTAACAAAGAAAACAAGTAAGTAAGCTTCAGTCAGCTAAACCGACTTATGTATACCCTCATTCTCAGTGAATATATATGCGGAAGTTATAAGGAATTAAATTGTGTGGATGATACTATAAAGTTCGTATCACATGGTCCCAGCTTCCACATTTATAAAACGATTGCAAGAACATGATCAAATATCAAGTCACAGTGAATTCCATGCAACAGTTTAGAATTTATGAAGGATTTAATTTTAACTAGGATATTGACAATTGTATGGGAGGTACAAGAAGGGGCGTGACTAAACCGTAAATATTTTTGTGGTTTAACGTGATTATAAAAACATTTTCAAATATCAAATGTTATATGATTATTACCGGTTTTATTTTAATGAATCCTTATGCCACTTTGTGTGGGAGGTACCAGAAGGGGTGCGCAATATCGCCCATATTCCACATGAATGTAGCATATATAAAAGCATTGTCAAATATCATATTTCATAGTATTCCGATCATCCTTATAAAAGTTATAACAGCTTTGATTTTACGTAGGTTAGGGTACGAGTGTGGGTGGTTCAAGAAGGGGCATGGCAATATCCGCAGTATTTTGCACGCTTAAAGTGATTATAAAATCTTTATCAAATACCAAAAACACATTGGTTTTAATTTAACATAGGAATATGGGTCATTTGTGTAGGAGGTAGCAGAAGAGGCGTGACAATTTCGGCCATCTTCGAACTTAAACTAAGTTTGGGAAAAATATTACCGTGTACAAAGTTTGAATTGATTCTGTTGCAGATCGATCATATGGACGATCTCAACTGATGAGTTTATGGCATATCGTTTTTGTTTTTGTTGATGGCGGTATCGTTTTTGTTATGGTTGTGAAATGAGTAGAAGTTTTGTGTACTCCGTACGAAGCAGCAACACTTGCTCAAATAAAATATTAAAAAATCCAAATTTGTATTGTTTTTATAAATTGTCTCCTCTAGAATCCGTCTAGGGGAGACCAACAGGGCCACCATACTGGTTGGAACCTGTTCAGATTCCTTAACTCCTTTCGAGAGTTATCGTGTACACCAGCAAGCCAGACGGACGGACGGACGGACATGGCTCAAACATCTTAAAAAGTCGTGAAATGGATTTGGTGCAAACATACTTAGGGTCTTAAGTGACTCCTTCAATGCGTTACACTTTTTTCTGTCCCAAATTATATACTACTCTGTTGAGTAAGGGTATAAAAATTCCACTTTTTTAAAAATGCGTGTTCATTCACTGTAATTCCTTTGCTATACCTTGTTTTGAAGGTACTTTCAATTACTTTTCTATATTTTCAATGTTTATATATCTTGTGCTATTGAAAATATTTATCATTCTGACGATTTTTCGATGAAATTCGGGTTGATTTTGCAAAAAAAACGATTTTTTTTAAATAGAACTCATCATTTCACCAATTTCACACTCACAATAGAGACTTAAGAACCCTACTTTAAAATTTCAAAAAATTGATTAATGTAATTATTTCGAAAATCAAAATAAAAGAACTAAAATTGTAAAAACTCAAAATCGGCTATAAAGTACCACTTCAACACTTTAAAATTAATTGAAAGTACATTTCAACAAGTTGTGTAACTCTTTACTTTTTCTAATGTGCTACACCACATTAACAGCGGTCAAGTATTTCAGGAGTTACACAACTTTTTGAAAAAGTAGTATTTTTCACTGTTAAATTTGTCAGAACTCATTTTCTATTTCCTTCTTTCTATTTTTATGAGAAGAAACAATTGCAGCTATCGAGGTCACAAATCGTAACGCTTGACAAGGAATATCTCATATGGAATATAGGCCACTATTTGTCCTCACGTTAATATTACTCATACAAGCAACGGCGTGTCTTCTGGTTTTATAAAGGATATTATATTTATGGTCTTTAAGCTTTTCACTGAAATATATTTTTCAAAATTGTTATGTTTCAGGAACTATCTTTTAATAAAGGGTGATTTTTTAAGAGCTTGATAACTTTTTTTAAAAAAAAAACGCATAAAATTTGCAAAATCTCATCGGTTCTTTATTTGAAACGTTAGATTGGTCCATGACATTTACTTTTTGAAGATAATTTCATTTAAATGTTGACCGCGGCTGCGTCTTAGGTGGTCCATCCGCTTAGTCCAATTTTGGCATTTCCACGTTTTTGAGTAACAGAGACCCAATTGGTGCGAACGGCGACGAATCGAAAATTGGTGGTCATCATTAACACTGGCCGATACAGCTGCGATATTTTCTTCAGTTCGCACTCTACGTAAGCGTGTTGGTGGTTTAATGTCCAACAATGTAAATTTGGTGCGAAATTTAGTCACAATAGCCCGAATAGCCGCTTCAGTGGGTCGATTAAACTGACCATAAAATGGAAGCGCGCAATGAACTTTCTTAACAGAGCACGCATTTTGATAATAAAATTCAATAATTTGCAAGCGTTGTTCGTTTGTAAGACGATTCATGATGAAATGTCAAAGCATACTGAGCATCTTTCTCTTTGACACCATGTCTGAAATCCCACGTGATCTGTCAAATACTAATGCATGAAAATCCTAACCTCAAAAAAATCACTCTTTATATTGGCGAAAGAATTACTCGTGCATACAAAACATTGCACAACACAAATTAAAAATAAGGGCCGGATGTAATAAATGTCATAATTTGTAAATAATTTTGCATTCTATAAAATATAGATGCAAAAATGTCAGGTCCAAATTCGGGTCCCAGTTCAAATTAAATATTTATTAAAAGCCAAAATAAAAATATTTTTAAAATTATATTTTGTAGTGCAAGATAATAACCTATTGTCCTATGCTTTAAGGAACATCTTAATTTTGAAAATAATGCCTACTTTTAGGATTATAAAATAAATATTCCCAAAAAAACGAAATGATTTTTAATATTAAATTATATTTTGTGATGCTTTAAAGAACATGCCAATATTAGAAATGAAGAGGCGTACTTTTACGAATAGATAATGGATATCCCAGAAAATGGTTAACCACCTCATTTTTTAAATCACAATGAGTGAATTAAAGCGACCGCAGAAAATTGCATTAGCACATTGATTATTTTATTTGTTGGGGAAATCCAATTTAAAAATTTTGACACCAACTCTAAAAACCAAATTGGAAAACCTGAACCCCGCGTAAAAAAAAAAAGTTATGTGAACGATTACCTAAATGTCGCCATTTGGCTGCAACAATGAATTGGGTTTTACGAACTTGTGGGGGTAAGTTTGAATCTTTGCATATAAAGGGTGATTTTTTAAGAGCTTGATAACTTTTTTTTAAAAAAAAACGCATAAAATTTGCAAAATCTCATCGGTTCTTTATTTGAGACGTTAGATTGGTCCATGACATTTACTTTTTGAAGATAATTTCATTTAAATGTTGACCGCGGCTGCGTCTTAGGTGGTCCATCCGCTTAGTCCAATTTTGGCATTTCCACGTTTTTGAGTAACAGAGACCCAATTGGTGCGAACGGCGACGAATCGAAAATTGGTGGTCATCATTAACACTGGCCGATACAGCTGCGATATTTTCTTCAGTTCGCACTCTACGTAAGCGTGTTGGTGGTTTAATGTCCAACAATGTAAATTTGGTGCGAAATTTAGTCACAATAGCCCGAATAGCCGCTTCAGTGGGTCGATTAAACTGACCATAAAATGGAAGCGCGCAATGAACTTTCTTAACAGAGCACGCATTTTGATAATAAAATTCAATAATTTGCAAGCGTTGTTCGTTTGTAAGACGATTCATGATGAAATGTCAAAGCATACTGAGCATCTTTCTCTTTGACACCATGTCTGAAATCCCACGTGATCTGTCAAATACTAATGCATGAAAATCCTAACCTCAAAAAAATCACTCTTTATAATATAATTAATGATTTTTATTTTAAAATTTGTATATTAAATTTAAACTTGGATATTATATTTTATAGAATGTAAATTTATTTTCAAAAATAGGGGAAATATTTTTCTGGCATTCATTTGTACCAAGTAAAAGTAAAATGTGCAACATTTGTAGCTATCATTATTGCCTTTAATTAAATATATAATCGGGTGTCATCGGATTTATATTTCCAAATTATAGTAAAAATATTAAAAGTACCTTCATAAAATTTTTTCAATATCGTTTTCGAGTTGAGTAGGCCAAAATACATGAGAAAATTATGTACATGACCTTCGGTAAAATTTTTGTTGCATAGTGTAATTAATAAATATTCTTAAATGAAAAGTCTTCTGTTCCCAAAACATGAATTTCCATTCTTGGAACTGGTCAATTCTAACTTAGAAATTTTTCATAGACTTCATCTCTCAAATATCATACTTAACTGAACTCTGAACTGGTCACTAGTAAAATAAACCTTCATTAGGATGTACGACAATTATTATTTAAAATCTTTTGGCAAACTCAACTAGGCCAAAATCTCCATTTGTCTTCAAATTATGTTTTATTTTTTCTACAGCCCTTCGTCCTTTTCAAATTATGCTTTAATTTCAAATCTGCAGCCCTTCGACCTCCTGAGCAATAACTACTGCGTTGTCGTTTAAATTAAAACAGTCCTTGGAAGACAAAATCACAAATCCTTGTTATCCTTAAGAACCAAAGAAAGAAGAAGGCGAACACAGAAAAAAGTAAACTTTTTAATGAAATAAAAGTCACATCATTATATTTTCTTCTTTTTTTTGCGAATCTTTTGTGTTGGCAAATGCTAAAAGCGCGCAAGTGTATGCTTGCGTGTGTGTGGTATGAACGCCTAAAAGTAGACTTTTCATAAAATCCGCCTTAGTCGGCAGAATAAGAGGACAACACAAGAAAAAAGTAACACCAAATACCCTTAATCAGCTTAAATTCACACGTATTGATTGAATTCCCATTCAATTTCTTCGTGTTTTTTTCCTTCTTTCAGTTTCATTTCATTCTTTATGCCATTCGTTGCTTTGTTCATCAGCTCATCCCATTGCTGGCAGTCCCTGTTGTATATGCCATTCGCCATTCTTATCACCTCCTCTACCCGGGCAGCCATTCAATGGCCAAGACTTGACAACAAAGCTTAATACACTGCCGTACAGTTTGAAGTCATTCTAGGGTTATTGACAAGAAGATGAAGCAGCACCAGAGAAAAAAACACGGCGAACAAGTTCAAAAGTATTTAATGAAGAGGGCTTGAAAGCACCACACGCCAAAAGCCAAAGCCAAAGATATGGCAGCCAGGGACAGTAACAAAAAACAAAGGTTTGATTCGTGTGTGTGTTTAGCCGTTTTAAATTAAAGCATATTTTTAGACTTTTTGCTATTGATTGAAATTTGAAATATTTTGATTCGTTTGTCGGCGGCCTCATTCCACAGCAACGCTTTTTTTACCTTTTCAATCACTGTCGGACTAAATTGCGTGCTCCAAGGTGTTTAGTAAAGCTTGACAAAGTAACAGAAAAGCAATTTGTTATTCTAGTTTCCTTTGCCCTGGCTGTACCTTTAAAAATAATTCCAAACGGAAACGGAAACGCACAATTTATTGTGGAACGAACGTATCACATTAAATTGTTACAAATATATTGTTTAACAACCCGCACACAAACATACACACACACACGCATACACACCTCTACACATTTACATTTACACAAAGGCGAGATGTATGATGTTGGAATACTTTTAGGAGTTTAATGTCTTTTTTTGTTGGTGGGGCCTTTGTGTTATAAATGATGGTTTGCTGAGGTGTTTGAATGGGGCCACCATGTCATCATTACAGTTTGTATTGTTGTAAGTGTCATTATGGTCCGAGAAACATTTGCAAAATGAAAAAAAAAAACAAAGCAAGAAAAAATAGAGAATAATGAAATATTGTTTAGCACCAGTGTTGTTATATATTGGCCAGAGATAAACGCTAATAAACGGAAACGGAAACTGCAATTTGACATTCGGGTAGTTGTGGGCGGCAACAACAAAATTCTAAAGTTCTAAAGCCTTGGAGGAATTTGCCAATTGTCCTAAAGCGATTTTTGATTACACACGCTTCATGTGATTTATTGAGAGAGTAAGGAAAAGGTAAGCGCCAGCATTCTTTCAGTCTATAAATACAATAAATATGTATCAGGGAAGGTAAATTTAGTAGATCAAAGAGAAATAGATTAATTAGTTGAAACAATAAAATATATTGAAATATGTTCGAATATTTTAAAGTAAATGTTAGGAAATTTAAATCTACGAATTTACTTAAAGACCTGCAGATAATTGTGTCTAAGAACAAACTGCTGCAACACATGAAACCTTACCCTTACCCAAGGTGGTTTACCTCGTTAGGCACAAGAAATATTCGTAGTTTTAAGACTTACAACTGTAAATCGAATTTAAAATTACATTTTTGTGATCTACACCAGTACTAAATCCATGCTTTAGGGCAGTATTACATTTTCAGCGCTAGTGCAATAAAATAGATATTCCAGAAAATCAATTTGATTCGGATGCAATAGAATAATGTAGTAATCAAAAGATTAATATTTTCTTAATTTCTTTAAAAAAAATGATTGAGAAGAAAGCAAATATATGAATTAATTTTCATATTCGTAAAATTATGAGAGATGTGAACTTGAATGACCAAAACTTGTATTTTTGCAAAAAAATAGTTTTGAAGAAAAATCAATAACTCAGTTAATTACTAACGGATTTTTATAAACCAGCTGGAGTTTTACTCCTTGCAATACGCCTTTTATAGGTTAATCCTCTAATAGGACGGTTATCCCACAAAAATAATGTGTAAAAGCATTGCTGAAGTTAAAAATGGCGAAAAAATAGAAAAACACTTTTTGCTGGGCAAATATACGCAAATTCAAAATTTCAAATTAGAAATAAGTAACGTTTATATCTTTCGAAAGGTACAATTTTCTTCTTTATAATCGATTGATAACAAACTACAGATTGTATTTAAAAAAAACTGTCTACTTTTAATTCCCAAAGGATATAGTTGTTTTAATAATTTATTATTATCATTTTGCGAGACATATAAAGGTATGGATATCAAATCAAAGAGAAGAACATCTGTTGAAAATACTTCAAATTGTAAGAATCTATATTTAACAGTTTACCAATCATTTCAAAATTTCCCTCTCAGTTTATTAAGTTATTCGTGTTTTACTTTTTAAGGGGAAAACTTGAAATGGATGATACTGCTAAACTAATGTAGATAGAGGCGTGAAATTCAGTGTAGTTTTAACAGATGTTCTTCTCTTTCATTTGATATCCAAAACGTATTTCTGCGTGTCGCAAAAGTATGAAAATAAATTATTAAAACAACTATATCCTTGGGGAATTAAAAATCCTGTAAAAAGGCGAAAATATCACCAAATGAAAAACTGAGTACACAGTTTTTCTACATCGCGCCTCTAGTTGCTGGTGTATATGACCTTGTTCAGGTCCAAAAAATACTGTCGCACGGTGTAATCAACTAACTTACAGGCTTATAACCTTGCAAAGGGATATATACACTTAAGTCATGATCTTATGGGGTGTATGGGAAATTTCATAAACAGATACTTGTTTTACTTGAATATAGTCAACAAATTTAGATTTTCTCAAATTTTAATTTTTGGCAATATTTCAAATTAATTTTTCATCTCCTAAAATCATTACATTAATATAATCGAAAGTTTTTCGGTTACCGCAATAATGCGAAGTAAAACTTAGGACACATTTTTTAGGGAGTCAATGAAACCATGGCCGGTTAATATTTCACAATTTTCTCAAATTTGAATTTGTGGTGATTTTTTACTAAATTTTCCAAATTTTGCCATTTTAAACTGCGGGTTAATTTCAACCAATTTTAAGTTTGTCCCTTTTGTACGAAAGGTAATTGATTTCAGATTACTAAAGACTTCTCAGTGTTCACAGTAAGTGAAATCATTTACAATTGTATGAATGTGCTATAAATGTTGAGATTACCCAATAAGCACTGTAAATTTAATGAAATTACTGCCAAAAGACCATAAAATGCTGTAAATGGTAGTAAAGTGAACAAGAAAATCTACTATAATTAACAGTTTTCTTTGCGTTTTTAGAGTATCTATGGGCTATATAGGCAATGGTGGCGTTTACTTAATATTTATTAAATATAATATTACTCATACGCTCCCCTATAACACTGCCCAGAAAATGATATCATTATAAATCGTTTCCAATGTGGAAATCATCAGTGATATCAATTAATACCAAAATAAAGCAGCTCTATGTCAACGAGAGACTACACTGCCAAGAGATATAAATGTTAGACAGGTGACACGAAACCATATCTAATACACAGTTCTGGACTAGAACCAATCAAAAACTCATCCATCCTGAAATGCTGAACTGCAAATGAAGCTGGATTGGACATACACTGCGCAGACCAACTAGTGACATAGCTAAGACCGTTATCGACTCCCCAGAGAAGGACACGTAGAAGAGATCGATACGCCACTAAGCTGAAGAGAACATCTAGCATCAAACAGAATCGAATAGAATAACTTAGTAGCGTGGCTCTTTTTGCCACATAGGAATCAGAGGGCATAACAATAATAATAAAGCCATAGTTTCTATGCAGCGTAAATAAATACCAATTTCTTTTTAAAGTCCATTGTGATGTTATGGATGGCATTTGAAGGCTGATTCAAACCTAAAGAATTTATTTTCTGTAGCGTATATTTCACAAAATGCATTAAGGAATGAGGAAGCTCTATAATTTCCACTGAAGGCCTAGTTTCTCTTTTATGACTCTTCTCATAATATTCCAGAATTCTATTAAAAAGTAAATGATCTACTGCAAAATATCTCTTGAGTAAACGCATATGGGATCAGTAAAACACATATGGGAACGTTGTAGAAACTAGCAGCAGAGTTCATCCATGGAAGGTGTCGGTCAAGGGAGATTTCATTGTACATCCTATTTTAAAACTGAGAAATTTGTGACATGGCGTTATCTTCTATGTAAAAGCCATTCTCCAACTCGGAACAACACATCTTTTATGAGTTATCTTTCCAGGAGATATATTTAAATATTGTTAACATGATCGTACACTAATTATAAAATATTAATAATATAAAATATTAATAGAAACGATCATGTTACGATGGTTTATAATAAATATGTTATATGTTTCGTTCTCACACGAAATGTGCTTTATGTATATTGTAAATATTAGTACTATCGCCCACAATTGCTTGCATATATAAGACTTATTACGCGCAAGAGTATGCAATTAGACCTAGTTTATTCATTTGGAACTTTATAAGATTTTTCAGATCTGCGGTTTAGTTATGTTGCATTATAGCAAGAAAACAACAAACAAAAATTTCCCTCGAAAATTTGATCGAAATAGCTGGAATTCGAATCTATTACATTGAAAAAGACCTACAAATCAATCAAATCAACCAACACAAAAACTAAGAAATTTTAAATTTTTAACTTCTTTCGTGAAATCTGACAATTTTTTAGCAGGATGGCTAGGCTGTGGGACATAGTTACTCATGTTGAGATCTTTAGCTGCCATATCTGATTTCTCTATCGTTTTACCAATCTCTTCTCCTTGGACCTAGCTTAGATTTTACTTTTATTATATAGTACTTAAGCCTGCTATCCCCAAGAAACACTCACCCTATTAACAACCCGTCTTAGCACAAATTTGTGAAACGCCACTTCGAGGCCACGTCTCTACTAAGTGTAGGGACGATTTTTTACTGTTGGAAGTAGGTTGGGGTAAAGATAGATAACTCTTATGAGTAAAGAAAGATAAAGCGGTAGAGAGAGGAGATGATTTGAATATGAGGAATGACCTCTAATTCAAATGCTCTCTGCCCATAAAAATTGGTATGCTTTTCAAACTTTTAATTTACATGCCAAAAGCCATTGAAATGCTCAGATCTTTAGACAATATTGCCAAGTTTTTTATTACTTACTCAAAGGTTTATTATTATTATTATTTTTTGATGTTGGTATTTTCAAAATTTGGATTTATTTAACAGTCTGAGAGTTTCGGTTTGATTTGATTTTTCGATTTGAACTGAGTTTTATTTTGGGGAACCTATTTTTACTGGAGAGTTTGGACCGAGGTTCAATATGAAAATTTTGTTTCCATTTGCAGTATGTACCTCTCTCTTCATCTGGGGCAATTTCTTCGGCGTGTTTTTTCATCCTCTTCGTCATTCTAATGTATGTAACTAAATCCTTATAACATCAAAATATATATCCTTTTAAATAAATTTTCTGGTCGTTTTTCATTTTCATTCTTATGCTTGGCAATTTTTTTCCTCCTTACCCTCGCATTAGATGATGGTAAAATACATGTAATAGGAGCATCCATACGAATTGTATAAATACACATTATATCATGCATTGTACACCTTTATACATCATTTATCTTACTCATAAATATTCATTTCCTTTATACATCTTTTAACATATTATATGCACACACACATACACATATGGTACAATCTGCCCACACACACTCACACTTTGACACTGGTAGGGGGAGGAGAAAAAGATTGGAGCCAGAGCTCTTTATAAAGGCGAGTGCGTGCTGGTGTGTTGGAGGAAACGGATGAGTGAGTGGATGTGTGTGTGTGTGCGTATGCGTGTGTGGTTGAGGGAATGTTTCTGAGTTCGGGTGAATCCCCTTGTTGCAATAACTTAAAATGATTGCCAAAGATTAAAAATCAACATTATAAAAAATTGCTTATACATATCACCTGTAATGATAAATTATATAAAATTCAACATAAGACAGCTCAACATAATATAACCAGACAAGCGTTACACATACTTTCGTATGTGTATATGAATGTACATTAGGGTGTACTAAAAATTATATTTTATTTATAGAGAATATTTTAGAGAAAAAATCGAATAATCTGGGTACTATTAATATTAAATAATAAAATTCGTTAGAATTTTTTTCGAATAAACCACATGATCTGGGCCCTGTTCATATTAATAAATTAGAATTCATGCATTAGAAAATTAAGCTTCGGAATATTTTGCACAGAATTAGGGTGTACTGAACATTTTTTAAGTCTTTTGAGAATATTTTTCATTAACGATTTTTTCGAATAAACCATATATTCTGGTCCCTGTTAATATTAAAAAATTAAAATTCGTTACAAAATTAAGATTCGGTATATTTTGCAGAGAATTAGGGTGTACTGAAGATTTTTTAAGTTTTTGAGAATATTTTTCATTAAAATTTTTTTCGAATAAACCATATAGTCTGGGCTCTGTTAATATTAAAAAATTAAAATTTATTAGAAAATTAAGATTCGCTATATTTTGCAGAGAATTAGGATGTAGTGAACATTTTTTTAAGTTTTTGAGAATATTTTTCATTAAACATTTTTTCGAATAAATCATATTAAAAAATTAAAATTCGTTAGAAAATTAATATTCGGTATATTTTGCAGAGAATTAGGGTGTACTGAAGATTTTTGTTTAAGTTTTTGAGAAAATTTTTCATTAAAGATTTCTTCGAATAAATCATATTAAAAAAATTAAAATTCGTTAGAAAATTAAGATTCGGTATATTTTGCAGAGAATTAGGGTGTACTGGAGATTTTTTAAGTTTTTGAGAATATTTTTCATTAATTTTTTTTTCGAATAATGGGCTCTGTTAATATTAAAAAATTAAAATTTATTAGAAAATTAAGATTCGCTATATTTTGCAGAAAATTAGGGTGTAGTGAACATTTTTTAAGATTTTGAAAATATTTTTCATTAACGATTTTTTCGAATAATCATATAATCTGGGCACTATTAACATTTATTATAAAATAAAGATTCACAAACTTTTGGAGAGAATTTGATCTTATCTCTATTGATTTTATTAGAAAATATGATCCTTGGGAAAATGATATCACATTACCACTATCTTCGGAAATATGTGACAACGGCCGATTTAAAATTCCTCACCAACACTTTTAAGTACACTCTAATGTCTGCACTAATGTCGGAACATCCTTATCCATGTGAGTGAAAGAATGAATGTGACGAGTGTATGTGTTTGATGTTAACATCAAATGTTGCCCCTCAAAGAAATAACAAATATGAACTCTAAGCCATCTAAGCATAATGTACGCAAACAGTTGCCAAAAAAGTTCATTAACGCTCAAATTTATTATGTGAAACGCCAGACGTGAAGAGACAAGGGACAGTGCAAAAAAAAAAACGATGAAATAAATAAACCCTGATAAATTTCAGCTCACATAAAATAAGGAAAATTTACGTGTCTGCGTCAAACAGGGAATGGAAAAATTAGCTCCCCCGCAACCGAGAAAAAAACGAAAAAAAAACTGAATATAAACAAGCATCTTTGAAATGGAGGTTATTAGGTGAACTACAGCTACGAGCTACTGTTAATGGGGGGAAAGCTGGTATAGAAAAGTTGCTGCTTGCTTTGGGGGAGGCGGGTGGTTGGTTGGTTGGTTGTTTGGAAAAAGTTTAAATTATATGTAAATATGTAGAAAAGTAAATAAAAACAAAGCGAAAACAAGAACAAAATGCTAATTTTAAATTAAATAAAAACAAATGTAGCATATCATCCATACCAGACCATAGCATAGTATGCCTTGCCATGCCATGCCATGCCGTGACATATCACAAACATATTGATTACTTTGTCCTCAAAATGGCCCGCATTTGTGTTGTCTTCTGTTGTAGTCTGTTGTTTTCCTTTAATGCCAACTTTGCGCTTGGCTGGCTTACGTTACAATGCTGTTGTTAAATGTTTTAATGTTAACATTTTCTCAGCATGTCTGTCTGTATATCGTTCAGCGCCGAACAATGCAATTTTGTTGTAGGAGACAAGCCCTAATACGCTTACTTAGTTATATGAACCATTAATTCCTACTACAACCTCCATGTTTATTTAGCAACAACAGTCACCAGCTCAAGACCTCACAGTCAGCAGCCAGCTAGCTTGCTATGCATGCTGTTGTGCCTCCATCTGCTCCACCACCATCAAAGACCAAGACTACCACCATGCCGTGCACCCTGTGCTCAGCAACAGCAATCCCCTCTCCCCTTTACGAATACATAATCATTCATTCAAACATTCAATCGCTCATTTATACAGTCATACATTCATGGATGTTTAACTAACAAACACACACATACACACATGACATATGAGTCATTGCACACAAACACACACATACACTACAAACCGGTATGTATTGGCCACAGATAAAGGCCTTATACGATTGGTTGTGGGTCAAAAAAGATCGGAATATCTTTTATAACCAACCAAAGAACAGCAGAACTTTATATAAAAACGAAATTTCAAAGTTTTTGTGATTTTCGATACAAATTGCTGAGCATGTTTGGTGTTGCAATGTATATATAATCTTAAAAAGTGTAACAAACCCTGTCACTTTATAATTTGGAATATTTTGATAGGTTTTGATGTGTGAAAGATACTCAGACTTTTACAAAATGATTGTTGCTTCATACCGATTAATAAAGAAATGAATTTTTAAAAAATATATTAAAAATTAGTCTATTGAAAAATATTATTTTTTATTTTTGGTAGAAGTAGAAACATTGGCGCAAGTGTTATCTGAGATGTCAGGAAAAAAATAAAAATATTCAGAGTATGTTTTATATTTGCTCTTTATGCCGTAAATTATTGAAATTTATTTTTTTATGAAATACCATTTTTTTCTAAATAATAAAAACACATTTTTTTCAAGAAAAATATTGATATTTAGTTTTTTGTTATAAATAGTGGCGGAATCCGGAAATTTCGGATCGATCGTGATTTCAAAAAATTATAAAAAATCAGTGTATATAATTTTTGAAATATATTTTTTAAAAAATGAAATACCATTTTTCGAATTTTTAATGAGCTTCTAGGCTGAGTCACGAAAAAGTTGATGTTTTGACAACCCAGAAATAAAATGTGAGTCGTACCAATGCGTCAGGCTAAACTCTGCTGAAAATTAAAATTAAATTAATTGATGTTGCAATTTTTTCTAAAGTCTTTTTCGAATAAATATTAGTGGACGTTTATATTATTTTTTAGAGATTTTGGGATTAAGAGATTGGACATTTCGAATAACATGTTATGAAAATAAATACCTTTTGACTGATGTCGAAATGGGATATATTGAATGAATATGTTTCTATTTTTTGAAAGAAATTTAATACAGAAATGGTTTATCAGAACCAAAATTTTCAAATATATATTAAGTACATTAATTCGACTGCAAAATTAGATATTATTATGGTTTATTGGGCGTAGTAAAGCCAAATGAACACCGATTGTCATAAAAATTAGATTAAGGATAAAAAAATACTTTTCTTTTTAGCTGCTTACCTACTTTTATTAGAAAAAAAGGAGTAATTCATGTTTTCGAACAAAAAATCCTAATTTTGCACAGAATGTATACTATCATCCAAGGGTGACATTCCTTGCTACGAAAAGTTTCCCTGGAAAACCCGCCAACCTTCCAAAATATGTATTTTAAGGCTTTTGAAAAAAAAAATAATACCAAAAAGGTATTTTTTTAAATATTTATTACGAACAATCTATATTTTTGCCACGAAACAACTTTGAAGCCAGAGTAAAGCTATGGAATCACAGATTCTCATAAAAAAATGAGTGCAAAATCGTTTAGCTTGTATGAAAAACATTCGGCAAAGTCGAAAAAAATTACGTTTTTCAATTTTCAAAATCTGAAAAAATTGAAAATCTTTAATAAAAAAAATATTATTTTTTCATGTATTATGAACGAATGCATAAAAATATGAAAAAAACCATATCAAAAAATAAAAATTTTACTTTTCTTTTCTTTTAAATCGGCTTATTTGTAAAATATATTTGACTGACAGTTCTCAGTCCCCATACTAACATGGAACAAAATTAGAAGGTGTTATCAGAATACAATGAAGCTTCACTCCAAAATGGACTATGATACTCTGAAATCAAAAATACTATCAGTTTTTATGTGGCATTTAGGTTTTTTTTGCAAACCGATTCTAGCTGTTTTTTACTGAAGCAATACAAATATCATAGAGCTGCATTCAGAAAATTTGTGCGAAAATTAATAGGAGCACATTAATTTAGGAAATACTTAAGGTAACTTTAAATTAACTAAGTAAAGAGAAAAACAGCATAAATAGTAATTCACTTATTTTCTTTAAGTTATTCAATTCCTTTTCCTACATATGAGTCTCAATGGAAACCCCAACAGAAGAGCTAAAAGTTATGTTCTATTTGAATTATTGATTGTCAGGTCTTAGTAGGTGTCTTCGATTCTTGCAAAATTTTAATATTCCTGTGCATAGAAATAATTAATCTTGTAATGAACCTATTTTGTGATCATTGAAAAAAATCCAATTTAATTAATTAATTATTAAATTTATGGATATTTTTATATTACTTTTAGTTTCTAAGCAAGTCTGTAAGGATATGTTTCAATAGCCTATAAAAATAAATAACTAAATAAATAAAAAAGGTGTAAGTTTAGACACTCTTTAAAAAATTAAAATAAAAATAATCAAAAATTTAAACTAATTTTTTTCGATAAAAATTTCCAAATGTTATGATGTCTTTTCTAGATTATCAAAAATGGGAAGTTTTTGAAATATTCATCTTGAAAATTTAAATATATAAAATTAAGTAAAAATAATATTTTTAATATTTAGAAATAAAATCAAAATTCCTACTACTCCTGAACTATATTCAAAGGGTATTTTTTAATAATATTTACCATCAACCACTCACGAACGAAACGACGAAACGAAACTGGAGCCCAAAAAACTATTTCTATGAAAAAATGTTTGCAAATTTGGATTATAGTTGGATTATTAACTTTAAAGCGATATAATAAAACTAAATTCGAAGCAGGTCAATTTATTAATTTTTCTCCGTGACACGGACAATGTGCCCGATTTTCAATGTTAGTATCTCAAAATTATCTTTGGCGTCTTGTCTAATTTCTATTTTTACATAACTCAAAATGTTCACTACATCAAAAGTTATAGAAATTTGGCCGATGAAATTATTAGGACACCTGTGATTTCGATGTTTTTCATTTAGACATCATTCGAATAGTATTGCCTCCATTTGTAATTTATTTTTTACAAAATATGAATAACATCTCATTTGTCACTTTTAAAAATCGTTCAAATATACAATAATTCGATCAATAAAGTATTCCACCACAACAATAAAAACTTATATTTAATTTGCTTCCTAATTCAAAAAATGGACAAAGATGCAACATAAAAATACACACTGAAAAAATTTAACTTTTCATGGTGTTTTCAGGAGCGTTTAGCTTCAAACATTTTGACATGGGGACAGAATAATTTTGCAAATCATCATTAAACAATCCCAAAATAATAAAAAATAAGAAAAACTTTAATATCCGTGAGCATTTCAACATTTTTGCTCATATCTCAGAATATAAATATATCACTATGAATATACAGAATAAATGTAGCTATTTCTTTATTTTAATTTTTTATTTTAACTAATTTTCAATATATATTTTTATAAATTAAATCCCAATTTCTCTGTCTAATCGAAATTTGTTAATAGAATATTGTGAAAAGAATCAAAAGTTCTCAAATTTAAATCCAGTCCCCCTCAATGCGGAGTGTCTCATATACACAAGCAGGAACAGGCTTTTCCTGAACCAAAGTATAACAGCAAAACTTTTTATCTATGCCTGCTGTGTGTGTTATTTTCATTTATTATAGACATCTATCAAATTGAAAATCAATGAACTATGAAAATACGAAAACAACAACCACCCACACATATCCATACACATATGTATGTATACAACAACTGTAGATATGTATATATATATAAATACATATAACTAAAACAAAAATAAGATTAATCGTAACAAATCGAACTCACTTACAAAGGACGAAATGAATAAATACAAAAGCATAGTTTTATGCATGAAACATCTGAACAAGCACAGTCTAAATGGACTCACGCACACAGGCAGGACGCACCACTCACACACACACTCGCAGAATTCTTCTAATCAAACGCAAAAGAAAAACTTCCCAGAAAGAAACCCGCTCTGCCACCCCCAAAAGTAGGCAATTGTTTTGAAGAGTGAAACACAAACTAACTAACTAACTTCGAACAATGCCTGATTATAGTATATTAGTTTAGGCTTAAGATGAATTCTTTAGCTCGGTTTGATACATGACCATCATCATCACCGTCAGCATCAGCAACGCCATCATCGTCGTCATCTTGAAAGGGGGGGGGGGGGGGGGGGGGGGGCAGCGTGTTAAGGTTTAAAATCCTAACTGTGGGCCATCGATGGGTTTGGCGAAACAGATAAATTTGATAAAAAGCAAACGAAGCGAAAACCCTTCACGGCATTTCCTAGATGATGCTTAATTAGGGAATTCTTCAAGTTGTTCCACAACAAGGAATTTCAGTATAATGAAATTTGTGGTGAATTGGCAAACCAACGGCCCACCAGAAGTATGTTAAATGTTTTACTCACTAAAAGGGGCTAATATAATTTCGTGAAAGAGTATTTTTTAAATGCAGAAACTAAATTCTACATAAAAAGAATAGTTTGAAATAGAATGTATTTAAAGTGAAACATTCCTTTACAAAATTGATTAAATTATATGAGCCTAAGCGTAAGAGGTAAGAGGGGAGTATCTGTATGTTACTTCTGGACAGGGCATGGTTCCTGGATATACTAGGCAAATATATATGACAAAGGGGCTGGTACCTTTCACACAAACAATATTTTAAAACAATAAAAAATTACTCATTTTTTCTTCCAAAGCATACGAAGTAGGGGAATTGGGAAAAATGAATCCGTGCAACGCCGGGTACAAAATACTAGTAGTTTATATACATTGACACATAACCACTATAAGAAATTATTTTTTATTCAACCTCTGCAAATGTCCGTATAGAAATGCAAATTTATTTTCCAGAAAATTGTGTCAATGTGTGGAAACATAAAGTACGACAATCATTTACAAATATTTCCGATTATGGCAGCGAGGCACTTTAAAAAGTCAACAATCTTAAAAAATTTATTAAATTTGAATAAATTAGAGATAATTGGTTGATTTCTCCCATCAGAGAGATTGGTTGGTGCAATTTCGATCACCTTTTCATCCTAAAAGTACTAATTATAGCTGTTTATCGCTTTTTCAAATTTTCAAGTCACTTTCGAAAAGGAAACAATCTTAAAAAATGATTAAATACCCTAAATATTACCCAAAATACTAAATATTATTACTGGCGATATTTTCATTTCTCCATTGCTAGGGAAGAACTTTTTCAATCTAGACCAATCAATCTCCCATCACAGAGATTGGTTGGAATCATTTCTATCACCTTTTTATTCTAAAAGTACGAATTTCAAAAAAATAAAAACATTATCTTCGGCGTTCACAGACACACCCAATTTTACGATTCTAGTTATATCCGTTTTATAGGTACCAAATTTATCCCTTTTAAAAAAATGTATATTTTCTTTATGTTACGCGTTTACACAGACAGAGGAATACACACCCCGTTTTGTATGATTCCTTTTGATTGGTAATTTTATTCCTTTCCCTCCATTTTAACCATATAAATATACGAATATGGAAATATATTATTATTTAAATATATCCACACAGCCAGAGCGAAGTTTACTGCAATTTTCATTGTCCTAACTTCAGTCATTTGATTGGTACCTTTGTATACCTTTTACCCCATTTTGTCCCTTAAAGTACGAATTTCAAAAATCATTTTATTGTGCTCGTCTTTGCATTTGGATAAATGTATTAGTCGAATTTCATGATAAAAGCTGCTGCCATTAGATTGGCACCAAATTTTTCCATTTTACTCCGTTTTATCCCTAAAAGTACGCATTCCAAAATGCTCTTTTATTTTGCACGTCTACGCAGTCACAGAAATGTATAAATAAAATTTCATAATTCTGGCTTAAGCCACTTGGTCTGTACCAATTGTACCGCTCTGACCCTTATAAGTACGAATTATGAACTATATCTTTATTATATGCCTATTATTCAATCTGCACCATTTTTATCCCTTTTTGTACCATTTCACAGCCTAAAAGTATGAAACACTCTACCAAGTATCAAGTAAATACAAGACAGTAATCTTCATTGAACGAGGTACTCGAACTATTAAGGTTATTAGGGGTATTTCTTGTTCTTTTAAGGGAAATATTTTTTTCCCCCGAACCAATATCACCCATTCCGATCTACTACTATTAGGCTATTCGGGGAAATTTTGGACCTCGTATCTCCTTTCATTTAGATGACAGACGTGCATATGACAGATTTTCTTAGAATTTTGTGACGATTAAGAATATATGTGCCAATTAGAATGATAGTGGTCTAAGACAAAAATTCAAAAAATTGAGATATGCCAATTGTTCTCTTTACTTTGATCAGATCTCTTATTTAAAAACTTTTATTTTTGACATTTATAAAAAATGTTCCATTATAATGACATTTCTCAATCTATGTACACCAAAATTGTCTTTAGTATTAGATTGAAAGTGGTATAAGTCACACTATATCCAATGACATTGATGTGTGTTTATGTAAACAAACATTTTTTATTTATATCGTCCATTTTAAGTGTTTCAGATAACATATGTATAATATTAGTTATTTGAAAAGAAGATAATAATTTCAATATAAAGTTTCTAGACGAACAACCTGTAAATATTTACATATATATTTTTATTTCTTTCTTTCGTATTTGGAAATGAAATTTTACTATTTCGAATTAAATCAATTTTTGTTTGTTTAATAGTGAATAATGAAAGTGGTCTAAGTCAGTGCGTCCTCTGAAAGTAGTGGCCCCCTTAGATGTACAAATGTTGTCGATTTTTTATAAAAGTTCTATACAATAGTTGGATATTCTAAGAAACAAATTCTGTGCTTCGGTGGAAAAATATTTTTTAATTGAATCATATCATACTGACTTAGAACACTATCATACTAACTGGAACATATAATAAAAATCAAAAATGTTAAAAATGGAACCATTAACTTATTATACTACTATCCTATGATGTAGTTTATGATACTAAATTGGAATAATTTCTTTATTATAGTTCAATATAATCACTATATTAACGTGAAATAATTCTTGCAGATCTTGATATATGATATCCTAATTCCATAACATAGTTGTTTAATACCAATCCCATAATTATACGATATTATGGACCGCGACCCAGTTTAGTGGGCTTACACCCTGACATTTATAGCTCGTAATAGTTATAGTTTTGGCTAAAATAATTTCACATTTACGACCTGCAACACACAAATCATGGATAGATAGCCGGATGATTAATGACTAATATCCTCCACTGTCAGTTTTTTTGCTTTTTATTCTAGATTATCATTATTTACAACATGTGTTTGAAGTGTTATGTTTGATTATATTGTCGATATTTTTAATCAAAATACAAATTTGATAACTGCTGACAGTCGCAATTTAATGAACCTACAATTTTGTCTACCTTTAACATTTCATTTCATTGCGGTGGCGATATATGTATGTGTATCTCTAATCCCACCACAGCAATAAACATTTGGCTAGCGTCAACACAAAGTATACAGGTATACAGACATATGTGTAAATATGTATATATATATATACCACATCGATATATACTCACACACATCTACCATATGACGAACAATATCGCTTTTCAATTACTTACAATAACGCTGCTATTTAACGTCATCAATACCCTTAACAATTTCCTTAACCTTATTAGTATTACACTATACACGTATACTAACGCACACACACACATACACGTACACAAATCCATATATGTGTGCTGTTACACATACATATGTACGTATAATACAAAAGCTTATTAGTACAACAACAAAGACGACAGTAATGACGACGACAATAACAATGACGGCGAACAAATAGCAAGGCTTTTTTGTCCAAAGGAGGCTTAGTAGTCGGTGTCCCCATCCCATACAGTGCTCGTTATCCTCCGCGTAGCTTGCTGAGGGGAAATGGGGGTGCTGTACTGTGTTCGTTCATTCGTTCTGCCAACAATAAATAGAAGAAGCTCCTAAAATGTTTGATAAAAACCCCGGCCATATACGACGCAACACAATACAAAACCTTTATTAGACCATAAATAACAGAGAGAGAGCAACAGCAAAACGAACAAAAACGAATATATATAAATACGAAATACCCCGATGAAACGTATTGAAGCCAATCATCATCAAACGGTCGTAATGCAGGGTAGTCCCCATAGCTACGACGTCATTCGTAGAGAATCAAATGAAATGAAATCGAATGAAAAAAGCAGCAGAATTACATTTCGCTTTACAATTGTTCAGAGAATAATGTAATTCAGAACAATTGCTATGCCATCGAATGTATTTGATATTTGGCCGATAGAGTAGAATATAAAATTTATTTTATTAGATTAAGTGTATAAAGTTAATAAATAAAAAGTGGTCGGCCATAACTGAAATTAACTTTCGACCACCGAGTTCGAAAGTGTAGCATACCTGTGGGGGAAGGGGGAGATTTTCGTTTTTGAGCAAAGTGACCATGTAACGACAATAACTGATACTTCACCCCCACAAATTTGTTCTAAGTATCTTCTATGAGTGTGTCCATAAAATAGCTGATGTAAAGGTTACGAATTTTAGTCCTTTCTAGAGGCGGCGTATTTAGTGGGCTAATAAATCGCCAGGATATGCAGCATACTTCTAGGTAAAAACACATATTGCAACTATGGCATATTTTTAGGATTCAGAAGTTTGAAATATGACTGAGGAGGTGTAGAAGCCACATAATATGTGGTGCATATGATTGAAATGGGGGATGTGGCAGGTACCTCAGAGAGACAAAGTTCCTTGAAATTTCGGACAATAAATGAAAGAATGTGAATCCAAAGATTTGCTTTCAATGAGACATAGCTGCTGCCTCAGCAGCTCACTCACCCATCTGGCCGCATTCAGCAGTTAACTTCTGCAAAAGTTCACCCCTTGAATATTTAGCAAACGCAGCATTTTTTTATCAGGGTTTTACCTTTTAACATTTTGCTCTACAAATTACATTTTGCTCTGCAAAATTGAATCATTCAACGCTGTACTACTACTCTAAAACTAGTTTAGTCCTGTTAAGTGAATGTCAATGTTTCCCTCATGCAACATACATACATCGCGCCGAGTGTTCGACTTTAATGTACTTTTACAAGTGCATTTTATATTCAGCATTGAAAGTGATGTATTTTAACAGAGTATCGCTGTCTCTCACTCGTCCTCTCGTTCCCCTTTTTATAGCGTTTATTTTGTCGCTGCCTTGCGTTTCGAAAAGTAAACGTGTATATTTAGGCATCATTTAATTTTAATTTCATGCTAAATGAATTTAAAAATGTTTTCTTGTTTAGCGTGTGTGTATGCTGTTGTTGTTCTCACAAATTCTATGATATGAAATCACTCCTACTACCGCCTGCACACCACCACCTCACCCCAAGACATCACCTTTTGCGCCATATGAAACTTCAGAAGAAAAAACTCGGAGATCCTGCAACATTATATGTTGCTACAGGATATGCGAACGCGCTCGTGTATGTGAGTGAAACAAAGCTTGATGATGATGATGATGACGATGGCAATGATGATGACTAGGCATAGTGTAACAAACCAGGATAAAAAGTGTTCGGCCTGAGGTTGGAATTGTTTACAATTATATGGAAATAACAAACAGTTGAACTCATCTAGAAGGTTACTATATGTTGCAATATAGGTAGACAAGATAACGACATTAGTTTCAAATCCAAATTTTTGAACCTCGAAAAAAAGGATATGTGGGAGCTATGAATATCCTTCGGCCGAATCAAGTGAAAGTTCGCGAAAATGATAAATACACGGAAGTACAATCATATAAGAAATTTGAATAGATTCCAAAATTATTTAAATATTTTATGGACAATTTTCCAGAAAGAGATTTGTTTGAGAAATTCGTGTTGCACTGAAAGTGCCAGAGTTTGTGACAAAAAGTTTACAAAATGGTGCATTATTCATTTTAAAGTTAAAATTGTTGAACCTCTTAAAAAAAGGATATATGGGAGCTATGAATATCCTTGGGCCGAATTTAATTAAAGTTGACAAACATGATAACTGCACGGAACTACAATCGTATACAAAATTTGATTAGATTCCTGCATTGTTTACAGATTTTATGAAAAGCATTTCAGAAATATAATTTTTTGAGAAATTCGTATCTCATAACACATGATACACTTTGAGGATTTCGATTACTACAGTGTAGTACTGGGCCAAATTTAGTGAAAGGTCGCAAACATGATAAGTACACTGAAATACAATCGTATTCAAAATTTGAATACATTTCTGCATTTATTACACATTTTATGGATAATTTACTAGAAAAATAATATTTTAAAATTTTGTTTTGCCAATAATGCTGCAAAATGTTGCACTATTAGGTAGAAAAGATAAAGAAATTAGTTTAAAGTTAAAATTTTTTAACCTCTAAATAAAGGATATGTGGGAGCTATGAATATCCTTGGGCCGAATTTAATGAAAGTTGGCAAGCATGATAACTACAAGGAAATACAATTACATTCTTAATTTGAATACATTCCTGTATTATTTACATAACTTATTGATTATTTTCTAGAAACATAATATTTTGAGATGTTTTTTTTTTGCAAGCTGACTATAAAATGTTGTATTATTAGGTAGACAAGATAACGAAATTAGCTTAAAGTTAAAATTTTTGAACCACTAAAAAAAGGATATGTGGGAGCTATGAATATCCTTGGGCCGAATTTAATGAAAGTTGGCAAACATGATAACTACACGGAAATACAATCATATTCATAATTTGAATATATTCCTGCTTTATGTACAGCCTTTATAGAGAGTCTTAAAAAAATATTTTTTGAGAAATTCGTATCATTCGTACTTAAACGACCACGATCATGTCAACGTAGTACTAGAAATGGAAATTTGTTGCCAGAAAGTGTACAAACATTAGCTGTAAGTTCAAACTAAAAAAGGATATGAGGCAGCTATGAATATCTTTGGGCCGAATTTAATGAAAGTTCGCAAACATAATAAATGCACTGAAATACAATCGTATTCAAAATTTTAATAGATTCCTGCATTATTTGCGTCTTTTGTAGACAATTTTCAGAAATATTATTTTTGAGAAATTCTGATCATTGTCTCAAATACTTAGACTGAGTAACTTGCTTTAAAATTTCACCACTTCACATATGAAATCGGCACACTGTGCCACATCGTCGGCGGCAGGAGCAAAGGAAGATGGAAAATTTGTAAGAACACGAAATGTGAACGTGACAACAACCTTACGAAAACGTCAAACTGAAGACAAGAACAAATTACACATTATTGTAAGGAAGATGAAGAAAAACGAAACGCAAAGCGAGCAGAAGAAAAAACAATCTCAAATGAAATGTAGAGGAAACGAAAGAAATTGTGCGGATGTAGTGGCAGGGAAGGAAGTCAATGGTTTTGGCAGTAGTGGTAGTGGTGGTAAGGACATGTATGCATGCGTATAATAAGAATATATGTTACTTAAGGTATAACCATAGAGACACTAAACCCAAGAAGAAGATGATGAAGAAGAAAAACGAACTGTATAAGAAGATGAAAGACCTGCAAAACGTGGAGCAGTTTGTCGGCGGCATGCTGATGGTGGGGCAGCAAGAAATCAAAAATAATGATGAAAAATCTCTAAGCAACGTAAAATGAATACAGCAACAACAATCAAAAGGTAAGAAATGAAAAACTAACATTAGCTGCTTTTCTGGCAGATGCCTTGTCCGCATGAGAAATAGACCAAACCTATCCGCATAACACATCCCGAATAAATTAGGACATAGCGACTCGTCGTGTTTGGCATTGGCTCATGTTCACGGGCATGCCCATGTTCGTGTTCTCGTTCATGTTGTCTCCAACTACCCGTAGAGAAGAAATATGGTCTAAGTTGAAATTGATGAAGTAACTTCTTGTTTTTATTATGAAGATTTTGCCACATTACCGGCCAGAGAATAGAAATGAAATATTTACAACAAACGAAATCACAAAGGAACAAAGACAATCGCGGAATGATGGAGATAAAGAAGCCAGTCATTGGATGCTAATAAAATTTAGAAGAGTCCTTGATTTTTTGATGGGGATACTAGTAAAAACTGAGAAAAAGAAATATTAGATTTCAGAAACACAATTTTAAAAATATTAAATATGTAATTTTATATAGCAAAAGATCGAGACTACTGAGGTACATTTATCGATCGATTTTCTTTAAGCATGTCTTGTTTTCTTCATATTATAACAAAATACAAAATATTGTGTTATATAATTTGTAAAGGAGTTTTGCCATAAATAACCAAAAATCATAATCAAAAGAAATATTTATAACTTCTACATTTCTCCATAAATCTTTTACCTATGACATTGTTTTCTTTATTATAATTTCCATAATTTCCGTGTAGCAATTTTACATTTTATTCATTGGAACCAGACCATACAGCACAGCTAGAGATCGTATACAGGAAAGCTGTGTATACAGTTTTCCATCTGCTGACCTTTTATCCTTTTTACAGGACTTTTAATCTTCAAAATAATAATGTAGAAGTTTCAATAATTTATTTTCGTACTTTTGCGAGTCACACGAAGGCAATTTGAGCATCATATAAATAATTCAAATTACATGTATCTATTTAGATTAGTTTAGTATTAACAACTATTTCAAGTTTCTCCCTTAAAAAAGTTTAAGTTAATTAATTTTTATTTTTAAAGGGATAAATTCGAAATGGTTGTTAACTCTAAACTAATACACCCTAATACATATAGGGTGCATGCAATTTGAAGACACTCTTCCCTTTCATTTAATACTTACATTGTATTTGTAATACTCGCAAAAGTACGAAAATAAATTATTAAAACATCTATATCCTTTGAAAATTTAAAGTCCAGAAGGAGAATTGATCACCAAATGAAATACTTTTTCTATGTACATAGGGTCTTGTTCATGTCAAAAAAGTATTGTCGCGTGGTGTTATAATTACATTTAACTGAACATATAAGAGGGGCCTATATTTGTAGTATGGCAAGGTATCTTCGATAAAAGATAGAATTTCATGAAAAAAATATAAATATAAAATATCTTTGTTTGGTCTCGGACACAGCATTTTAAAACTTTTTGTTGCATTGTGTTATTTTCATTCTTATTTTTCTGATGGGAGAATTTTAATATTTCTTAATCATCTAGATATTCGTGCACTAGAACTAAATACCCATGTTTACAAACGATTGTCACCATGATGGCCCAGTCATTCGAGACCCGGTATACATGTATAATTCACCTTAGTCGGTGGCCCACACAGCAAAAACACAGTCTATCCGGACCATGCGGAAAGAGATGCTCCTTCTAAACTCAACACAATCACCTGTCATCAATGAACAGAAGGTGTTTATTTATAAGTTTTTCATCATATATCACGAATTTTCCTCAACAATTTTCTACAGTACCACACTATAAATATTGAAAAAAAGAAGTTTTTGAAACCATTTTTTCTGAAAATACTGTCCTTAAAAAAATCTACAAAAAAAAATCAAATGCAGATATATCGAGAATGAAGTTAATAGGGCCACTGTTGAGTGACGCTGCTCCACTCGTAGATCGAATACAAGAAATGTGATATTCGAAATAAAGAGAAGATCAAGAAGTAATCATAGCAGTTATAAGATTTATTGGATGAAGCATTTTGAGATTTATGCCAAAGATAATATGAAAGTGAAAGAGAGGAATTATATTCTATATATCACCCTCTAAGCCATTTAGGTCCTTTAAGAAAATACAAACCTCACATGATAACAAGTACTCGAGGCTGGTGATGACGAAGATACCAAAACAGTGATAGCTTAATTTTATGAGTAAAGATCACATAAGCTTTGCTATATAGCCTCGTTCTCCTCCCCATCCTCGCATCATCCAGTCCGGTTCGATAGCCAGTTTGTTCTGATCGATCTGATGTCACAGAGCAAATTCCTATTAGTAGACTTATCAATAGCTTTATCTAGATTCAAGAGAGTCTTAGTTCCATTCTTTTCAACTCATTGGCCATAAGGACCTATCGCTAGAGGCATCTGTCCATGACTGATATATGTCCTTTGTATATATTTTTTCTATCTGACTAAACAGGCTACGTATTGGAGGATAAGTCTGCCGCGACAGCATCGATAGTTGGCCCTATATGTGCTATATCATCAGCTGATCTAATATCAGAATTCCCTGGAACACAGCATTGCCTAACTCTATCCGCTCTCATATTAAAAACCGCTTTGGAATAACCAATTGCTTTTGATTTGACATCATATGAGTTCAGGGCCCTTAGGACTGCTTGACATAGATAGGATCCCAGCAAAAAATATCTAGATTTGGAAGCAATGCACCCATTATAGAGCTACTAAAGGTGCAATAAGGTAAACATAGCTGAAACTCTGCATGATTCGGGTGCAATAGCGTCATGCACAGACCGAAAATTCACATAGAGCTGATTTTCTGCATGCTTCGGTTCCAATAAAAGAAGCAAAATGAAAAACTCATATATACACCCCATCGTTGTGCTTTTAACAAGCAAGTGACGAAAATATCGCATCACTTGCCGTGGTGCATTGGGTAGAGCACTCGACTTTCATGAATACAGTGCCATGCTCAAATCCTGGCCGAGACATTTTATTTTTAATCTAGACATGCCATTATTGCACCCCAGTAATTGCTCTATGTCGAGATATTCCCCACAAAAATCAGCGCTTAATTTGCGAGAGATAATGCATCTCTCCCTTACTAACCTGCTGAAAACGCAGCAAGAGTTTTTGCTGGGAATATACCCTTCTTGTGCCATGATGACACAAATGCGCGAATGGAAAACAATACAATCTATGGGAGAAACCCAGATGTAGTTCTTTTTGCCCCTAAACCTATAGCCATTATTGATCCCTCGATATTGGCCGAGGTTCTTGTGCAACTGCTCGTGGTGGAACGTTGGCTAACCAATATTTGTGGGAGGACTCTATTGATTGTAGTCAGTTACTCTTGAGAGTTCTCTTGGTTGCCATCAGAAGTATGAATGAACCAGTATAAGATTCAAATCATTTTAAATATGCAGTTTTACGTTACACATGAAGTCGTAGTAGCAGACGATTCATTACTAAGTTCATTGCTGCCAATGGGTGCTTCTGGCTGATTCTGTTATTGATGTGATTCGATTCCTACTGGGATTAATAATTATCTAGGAATTTAAGTACGACATGTCGGGAATACAAATTCAATAAGCAAAGCTGTTTGACATTGGATCCTTCGGAGAAAAATATTTTCCCCGGTCCATCACACATGGAGATATCTTCCAGGATCTCTACTCAACATATAAAAATTATCAACTTCCTCAGACAAAAAATCTCTTGAAGAATATGATGTTAGTCGGTCGTATTGTTTGGTTTTATTAGTGCCTCACACATACCCACCAATGATGTTATACATATATGTGTGTCTATTTATTTATTAGAACCATGTCGTAGAAATAAACATTGATAAATCATAGACCATTATGACAAAATTATTCAGTGGTTTCTGTATTGACAGGGGATTCAATAAGAATTAGTTTAGAACCCCCGATATAATCTGGATGTATTTTTAAAATTTTTAAATTTCCCTAAAATAATTTATTTATGGGCTACAACTTTTACTGCTGATTATCCTTCAATAAACCAATGTTTAAAACTATAACCAAAATCGTAATGATTTTTTATATAAATTTTCAATAACAAATTTTGAATGGTGATAACTTTAACTCGATGATTGTCGTGCTCACAATAAATGTTAAGTATTTCCGCCCTCCCACCGCCAATTTGAGTAATTCTCCAAAGAAAACTGCAAGGAAAATGAATTTTCGGCAGCAAGATTTCGCAGAAGAAAGTTTTCGATTAAAAACTAATGACATTAATATGGTGGTGTGATCAAAGTTTGCTAGCTCAAGTTGGTGGACAAGAATGCATTGAAAAGTTAATATGCATTCCATTAAAAACCATTTTCCTGATAGTTTTTTCTCCGGCTCTCTTCTATACGATGCCATGAAAATGATGACAATCAAATCAAAAAGTTAAGTATAAGAAGAACTAGTAGAATTAGTAGTAGTGGAAGAGGAAGAAGGAGAGAAGGTGGTGTTGGTGGGAGAAAAGAGGAAGAGAGTCAAAAGAAACCTTACCACTTTAACCACAAGCAATTAAACTTGTCACAATAATTGCATTTTCCTCTTACCACAGGAAAAAGAAACCAACACGAAGACGAAAAGAAGAATGTAAGAAATTTCTGCTTTGATGCTTAAACATTTCTATATATAGATATTTGATTTTCTCGGTGCGGGAGTAAGACAACTTTTGCTGTTTCCATCCCCTCCCCAAGTGAACATTTCATTTATAAAATTGGAATCAGTTCTTAGCAACGATTGTTCCCTGCTCTGGTCCCCTTGCGGGCGGGACTGGGCTGGGCTGGGTTTGTGCGACTGCTGGCTGCTTTTGGATTTGTTGTTTTGCAACAACTTTACCAAATTGCTTAAGATAAGCTAAGACTTTTGGCATAAAGCCTTTTTGCAGCCACTACCAAAATGCCAGTGCACACAATAAACGCACATCCACACACACACAGCGCACAAACTATTCCAAATTTAAAAAATCTTTTATAAAACAGCTCCAGCAAAGCAAAAGGAAGAAACGAAAAAAAAACGCACAAAAAGAACGCAAAAACTTTCTTAAGCTTTAATTTGAGGAAAAGCGAGAAGCAGGGCAACAACAGAGCGGCAGCGGGAACAGTCGGTGAACTATCATTATTGGAGGGCTTAAAACAGCAGCACCACCACCAACATCAGCAGTGCCAGTCAGTCAGTACCAGTAGTCCTGCGTCTATCTGTCGTATTGGCTGGCTGCAGATTGAAATGAATTGTCAGGACTAAAGGAAAATTAAATTCCTTTAAGGATTAAAAACTTTAAATTATAAAGCATGGACGGATGGATGGATAATCATGCTTAAGAGTAAATGTCGAGTTAGAACAACAAACAGCATTTACTTATTATTTTAGTTTTGTTTTTGAAAAGTAAGTAAGAATAGGAAGAATCTTTACGAACAATTATTTTGCCATTTGGCCAGAATCTTAGGGGGAAATTTAAAGGTCATCAGCTGGTCATCGATGAAGTCGAAAGAAGCACGGCTAATGTGATAATTGTGAAATGACTTATTTCCAAATACAACACAGGGAATTGCAGGTGTTAGTATGGGATGAGGTTGTACAATAATATATAATAATAATTCCATAGCAATATGTTGAAGGTCTCGATGAGTTCCCTGGCTGAATGGTTCTAAATTAAAATTAAAATGAAAGAACTTTTCTCCAATTGCTCCACAGGGAATTACGGATGTCAGTATGGGAGGAGGGAGATGGACAAGTTAAAATAATTCCATCACAATATATTAAAGGTCGCGAGGAGTTCTTAAGCAATTAAGAGAAAAAAGAGTCTCTAAAAACCTTCTTAGGCAATATAATAAATAATATATTAGAAAGAATACGATCATGATAATTGTTCCGAGAGACCATCACCAGAAAATCTTAAAGCTCAAAATGAATTAGAATAACTACAATTTAGGGAACATTTAATTTCCCTAAAGGTTTTTCTTTTACTATTTTCTTTAACCCTAGAACACTAACGTTATTTTTTATACTTTAACACTAATCATTAGTCGAATCGACTAACATATATATATATAACCGATTTTGTAGTTATTTATATATAAACCGTCAAAGCATCTTATAAAGATTGATATTTGGTTACTTTTGACTTAATTAAAACAAACAATTTTCATTTTTATAAAACAATTCATTCAAAAATATATATTTATTAAAGCTGCTTTTGAGATAACTATGCGTTAATATGTAAGCGATGTTAGTCGAATTGACTAAGGTTAGCGTTTTAGGGTTAAAGCCTTAAAATTTCACAAAATGTGTGGATAAAGGAATCTTTAGATGTATTCAATATGCAGAGCAGAGATGCGAAACAAGAACGTCGGAAAACTGCAAAGAAAATAGTAAAATTTCAAATGAATTACCTTCTTGGCGACTTTTCGTTCCCAAGTTCACGAGATCTTTATTCGAAATTATGACAAAGAGACTACGAGGTTCACGACCACAATTATTCCACCGGGAAATATTTTAAAAATTTTCGTTAAAATTGCGGTTTAAAGCACCCACTGATATAAAAATTTCTAGATATATTATTTTTTTAAGGCGCCACTAAGCTAATCAAAATTATTGCAGTTGTTAAGCTGAAGGCTCCAGTTAAGCTGAAGTCATAAGAAAATCACCATCTGTTTGTAATGTGTTTTTATCTACACAATTTCCAAATGTAGTTCAGAACAGACCAATCGAAATTCGGAAGATCCACTTGAAATCCAGAACATAACAATTGATATTCAGAAATTCCATTTAAAATTAAGGAAATTTGATTTAAGGAAACGCGAAGGCAATACTCATATCAAATTCAAGTTTTTGCTGTAAGCTTTATATAATAAGTTCATTTTATAAAAATATTAGGTTTAATTGTTCTCGAGGTCAGTCTAATACTGACTTAATATGTTCCGATTTAATATTTTTTTGTTTTTTATTTTAATTTTCATAGTTTCAATATTAGTCTCAAATAAATTTTACCCTATAACCTATAGTTCATTTTAACTAACAATGAGGAAGGTGATCCTTAAAACGTCGAATAAATAATTTTGCTTCAGTGTATACAAAACTCAAATAAAGTATGACCACATGAAATAATTCTCAAATGTTTCCTGATATGTGAGCTATATACATTTTTTGCAATTCATTCTATGAATTTCTACTATTTCTTAAATAAAGTAAATATCTACTCAAATTCAATTAATTTCGCAGATTTTTTCCTTTTCATTTTTGAATTAAAACTATAGAATATATTGCCTAATGATTCAAATAAGTGTGCGTTAAAAATTGCAATCATTCTCAAACGTTTGATGATACTACTGCTATAAAGAGTTGTGCTATTACTCCATGATTACTGTGTAGACTAAAAAGACGCATTCGCAGAGCTTGTTTATAATTATATTTGAAGTATTTAAGAAATAGGTATATATTTACTTAAACTGAGGATAATTTTGCAGTATGCGAAACTCATACTAAAGAGGAATACATGAAATAATTCTCAAACGTTTGATGATATTTTTGTCATAAAGAGAGGAGCTATTACTTCACGAAATGAAACGGTTAGCTCTCAATAGTAGAGAATTAAATTTATTTGTTATGGCCTTATGTTCCACGATGGAACGATGAAAATAAATATATTTTACTGCACGATCGCACTGACGGCTATATAGGCAATTGTATATCCATTTCATATTGGGTAAATTCCACTTGAAATTGAGATTTTTAAAAAATTCAATTTGGAATTTAGATTTTTCATTTAAATTTGAGAACATTCCAATCGAAATCGATAACTTCCATTTGATATTGAGAAAATTTCAATTGAAATTAAAAAATTTCATTTCACATTGCGAAAATTCCTTTTGAAATTAAGTATTTACATTTCTCATTGAGAAAATTCCAACTAAAATAGAGAATTTCCACTTTCATATTGAGAAACTTCTCATTGAAATTAAGAATTTCCATTTCAAATTGACAAAATTCCAAATGAAAATGAGAATATACATTATTGAAATTGATATTTTTCATTTGTATTTGAGAAACCTCCAATCGAAATTAATAATTTTCACTTGATATTGAGAAAATTTCAATTGTAATTAAAATATTTTATTTCACATTGCGAAAATTCCTTTTGAAAATGAGTATTTAAATTTCTAATTGCGAAAATTAAGAAATTCCACTTCATATTGTGAAACTTCGCATTGAAATTAAGAATTTCCATTTCAAATTGACCATATTCTATATGAGAATAAGAATTTATATTTCCAACTGGGAAAATTCCAACTGAAATTGCAGACTATTTTTCTGAATAATAAATAATTTTACCATACCCTCCATAGAGAGAAAAATGATAATATTGCTTCGATGCTATATTTCCTGGTTTTTCCACTACCCAACAATTATAAATTTTCAATCTCTAAGGACGAACAATTTCCATCGCCCTCATTCAGTCCACTAGCGAATTTTTGGAGAAAATCCTACCCTACTTATAGGATTTTTAAGATACAAAAATGTGTCCGCTTAACCAGGATATGAAGTTATTCGTTTATGTTGCTCTCTTTCATATATCCTTCAAGAGTTCTAGTACGATGAAGACCATACTCTTGAAATTTTCATTAATTACAGAATCAATTGTTTACGGATTGAATTACAACTATTTCAGGGCTTCCAGATGATAATTATAGGGCCTCTTCGCTAAAAAATATTGCTTTTCTGCATGCAAATATTTCCGTTCTAATGGTCACAAGGCATAAATACTATGTTAGATAAAATACATTTTGGTGTGTTGAAAATATTCGACTTTTTGAAAAAAAAAAAAATATATATATATATTAGATTTTAAAATGAATTGTGGGTATAAGCATCGCCATCTACGGCTATGAACTCCCTTATATTAAATTTTTACGGGAGATTTTGTAATTTTTTATTTTATTTTTTTCTATATTATTTTTTTTTCTTTTTTATATTTTTTTTCTTTGTTATGGGGTTTGAATATTTTTGTCTTTTTTAATTATTTTGTATATTACAGATATTATTTGTTACATATTTTGAAATGTGTTTTAAATGTTACGACGGCGTTTAACTCTTTCAATTATATTCTTAATTTATATAATATTATTATTTTTATTTATTCCATTAACTTTCACATTTTAAAATACATATGTTCTTCCTTAGTGCCATATAGAATATTGAACAATAACAAAGGCTTTCACACTTAAAGTCAAGAAATAATTTTGATAATAGGCTTTAGAGTTAGAATTAAAACCAATTCACACATTTAATTGATTAAGACATAATATATATATAGATATATAAATATAAGAATAGACATAGTACGTGTGTATATCTAGAAACTAGAAAAGAAAAGTTGTCATTGAAACTTACCGCTGCGGCCTTCACTTTCAGCTGGCTTGAGCTGTAAAGCGCGGTTCATCTGCAAATAGAGGAAAAAATACAAAACAACATTAAAGATAAATTAAAGCCATTGGTAAATCCTAACAAAAATCCTCCAAATCAAAGGCCAGCAAATCCCATTTTTATCCTTAAACAAAATTGCTCGGTCAAATCAATGAGTGAAAAAAGGTAATGTTCGTATAACCATAAAATTGATTGTTATTGAATTTGGTTAAAGTTTCATGTGAATAGTTGGTATTTTTTTTCTTGTTTTGTTGATGTCGGTTTCTGTTGTGCTTTGAATAATTTATTAACAATGATTGCTACAAATTTACAGTTTACTGTCTTGCAGGAGTCTTTGCAAAAAAGGGCTCAATTGTTTTTTTTTTTGGGTGGTGGCAAGACGAAAATTGATTTCATTCTTCTTCGTTGGCCTCCCATCAACCTCAAGTTGACAGCCTAAAAGTGTACAACGGCCAGCAGCAAAGAGTCGTAAAAAAATCACAGCAAATTGGATACTTTGCGTGATGTATCTTTGTAGAGTGACAGCAAAATCAATGAAATAAAATGACATGAAGCTTCGTTACATATTCATGGTGGCCGCAATTTAAAAGTAATTTCACTCTCTCTCTCAAGTGGGGTTGTTCCATAAGACAGCCAGCCATCCAGGCAATTAAGGACAATGCCATAAATAGCAATAACGTAAGTGTTCGGATGTTGCCAATAATGGCTATATAGGGCTATGGGTTATTGTGGGAAGTGATTGGCACACTGATGATAAAGGACACTCTAGACGTAAAATCGTCATCAAGTGGTAGAACACATTTAACATTTGAAATCAATGCACCATCGTAAGGGGTAAACTTAGTTTGTCATTCCATTTGTAACGCCTGGAAACATCGTCCAGAGATTATAAAATTGTAAGATGATTTAGGAATGTCCGTCTTTCCATTCGCCCATTCCATTCTATTGAAGGCGCGCTAGCAACTAAACGAAGAGAGCTAGATGAAATTGTCCAGAGGGAAAATTTTTTCCTTGATATAGACAGAAAATTCTCCCGAAAGGGAGAAAAGGGATAAAATGGCACTAACCAAACGGATGCAGCTGGTATAATGAAATTCGGTGTAGATATCGCTATGATACGTGGACGCGGAAAACAAGAAATATTTCGATATTAGTACTAAAAACTAAAACAAATGAGCGTTGGCACGGCAGAAGTATTGCTATATACCTGCATATACACATACATACATATGCAGCTCAATGAGATGCTTGTAAGTTGGCATGTGAGCTTTATTACTTGGAGCGATTTTTTAAACTCAAATTCGGCAAGTGAGTTGTGCTTCTCGTTCGTTTGTGAGAATCATTTCCTTAAAGAGGCCGGGTTTGATGTTGAAAAGTCGCTGCGAAGTCACTTGAAAAAACCTTTGACATGGTCGAAATCATAGTAGTCTGCAGCCAAGTAATAAATGTCACCATACAATTTGTAAATAAATTTGCATTCTATTAAATATAGATGCAAAATGGTCTTGAACCAGGACAATATCCCAGTTCAAGTCAAATATTGATTACAGACCTAAAAATACAAACGAAAACACTAAAATATAATTTTATGTTGCATTTTTTATCCATTTTTTCTGAATTAATACACACGAGAATACTTAATCTGTAATCTTTCAAAGTGACAACTGAAAACTCATACTTCTAGGGAACATTTTGTAAAATATTTTGTGATAATTAAAAAGAAGGAAACTGTGCCTTTCAAATGATACCTAATTGATGAATATCGAAAAGTGGAGAAAAAAGACGCCACTGACAACATTTTTGTGAAAATAGTTCAATACAAAAGATGGCTTTTTGCGTAAATATAATTCGATAATGCCAACAAGAATATGAATACTTCACATGTATAAAATAATATCATATTACACGAACAATCGTCACCACTTGTGACTTCATAACGCCCGCCGCAGTGTTGCTACAACTAATTCAGCGGACTTTCGTTGAACTGTCCCCCTGGTTCATTATTTGCATTCACTCCTCTTTTCGGCACAGCAATAACAAATCGTAGTCGTAAGTATGTATGGAATTGCATTGATTTTCGGGGAACATCGATCGATGCTGATGCAGCCGAATTCTAGAATATATATATATCGCCGATGATTACCCCAATAAACAATTCCCTTGCAAACCATGCAAGACTACACATTAGTCTATGTGCAAGTCAATCTAAATCATTGGTGTTTATTTAAAAAACGGATATATTCAAATATATGGATATCGAATTTTATTTTGATTTTCCTTAAATTTAAGAGTTTAATTTTACACCTTCAATTTTCAACATCTTGATTAAGAAATCTGTTAACGAGTTTCAATTTTCAAAATATGGATCTGCCTAAATACTTATTAATTTAGCTTTTTATGACTAGGGTTTTCGTACTTTATCATTTATTAGCTTTGTTATTTTTATACCCTCCACCTCCAAGATGGAGGTATACTAACTTTGTCATTCCGTTTGTAACACCTTGAAATATCGACCTGAGACCCTATCGTCATAAAATTCTGAGACGTTCTGGCCATGTCCGTCCGTCCGTCGGTCCGTCTGTCCGTCTGTTGAAAACACGCTAGCATCTAAACGAAAGGAGCAAGAACGTTCAAATTTTCCATAAATGCGTCTTATAGTCGTATATTGGTTGGGATTAAAATGGGGCGAAATCGGCCCAAAAGGGAAAAAATTTTCCCTCGCAAGGACTAAAAATAGCCATAATAATACCTAATATTTTAGCGTATTTAAGCATGTTTCTTCAATATGCCTGTTTATATTTGCTTGATATTTAGTATGCTCATTCCTCTTATAGCAAAAACGTGCACCAAAAAGTGATTCTTATTTGTCAGGGGTGAAATGGGGTGAAAGGGGATACAAATGGTACATATTAAACGACAACAGCTAGACACACGAAATTCGGTGTGGACATTCGTACTTTTAAGGGGTAAAATGGGAATAGAGGGATAAAAATGGTACAAACCAAACGGCTACACTTGGAATAATGAAATTCGGTGTATACATTCCTCTGATTGCATAGACACGTAAAATACACGGATTTTTCAAAATTCGTACTTTTCAGGGTTAAAATGGAAAAAGGGGATACAAATAGTACCAACTAATTGACCGCAGAGAGAGTCATTCAATTCGGAGTATACATTCCTCTGACTACGTCGACACGGAAGATAAGCGGATTTTTCGAAATTCGTACTTTAAAGGCATACTATGGTACAGATGTATAAAAATAGTACCAAATACGTACTTAGTACTAAACGACTACAGCTAGAATGATGAAATTGTAATTGCGTAGAAACGTCAAGGGGTTAAAAATGGTACCAACCAAATGGCCGCAGCTGGAATCATGGAATTCGGTGTATACATTCCTCTGACAGCTTAGACACGCAAAATATTTTTTTCCAAATTCGTACTTTTTCTTTTACGACTAAAATTGGTTGAATCATGAAGTTAGGTTATTTTGCACTATGTACGTCTGATATTGGATTTTCAAAATTTGTACTTTTGGAATTAAAATAGAATGGAAATACAACCAACTGTAGCACCCACTATCTACCAATATTTATGGTATTTAAGCTTCTTGAAAATATAAATATAAGTATATTTATTTTTTGAATTGACGTATTGGTAGCCTTGCCTTATAAGCGTGTTTTGAAATAATTAAAATATTATATATATTTATAAAATTATTTTTCAATATTTATATTTATTTTGGTTTGGCTACACTAAAAAATTATATTTTCCTGAAATATTACTGCACTTCTACGAAAATCGACATCCTCTGTGGAATGCAATCCATGGTGGAGGGTATATAAAGTTCGGCCCGGCCGAACTTAAAACCGTTTTTACTTGTTTTAAAATAGCATGTCAATTTCATCCCTAATTGATCAAGATCGAGAGTTGTAGTAACGAACAGCTGCTTTGGGCGTATTTGATAGGCCATAGAATCTTAGAAATCTAAATCTAATTTTAGATAAATTAACTAAGTTTTAAAGTAGGATAAGTTTTAGATACATTCCGGATTTTGTTTTTTTTTTTTCATAGAATATCGAAAGTAGAATGTAAAAAAATGTTAGTTTTGCCTAATTTTTATATATTTAAATTTTAAAGATGAATATTTGCAAAATTAAAAATTTTTATGGCAAAAAAAACATCATAAAATTGGGTGCCTTTTTTACAATAATTTAGTTTGAATTTAAATCAATTAGGAAAAATCTTCTGAGATTTTGTCCGATTCTTTTTATTTTAGTTTTGTTAAGAGTCTTAAATACATTTTTTACTCGTTAGTCAAACGTGAATTACTTTTTGCTGAATTTGTATTTACTTGAGTCACTCAGTCAAAAAATAACGAATTTTCATTTTAGGGCATCATAATCCATTTATAAATGAATTCCTTCTAATTTTGCCCAATGCTAATATGGGGACGAATTATTTTTCAAATCGTCATTAATCAATACAAATTTATTTCCGTGAGATGACTGAAAATTATTTTTTTTCATTGTAGGAACTGGCACCCAGCCTAATGTATAGGCGGTCAGGCGTACTTCCTTTTTCACCTTTCTCTTTCTGGATTTTACAAACATATTATATGAAGCACATCTTGAGATGTACATGAAATTCCCACCATATCTCGATCCCAATTCTGTAATTCAATTTCTTTAAATTTCGCACAAATCCTAGAATTTTGGAAATTTCTGTAAGGGGTGTTTTCAAAACGATCCCATTCGCTATAACTTTGAATCCTAAATGCTCTTAACAGCGTCCATATGAGATAACGCAGAGCCAACAGCTGCTACTCTTTCTCATGAGGCACTCTAATGTATACGCTAGTATGTGTGTGGATGTGTATTTTTATGCTGATGATCATATGTAAAATTTTATTTTCAATTAAATTTTAATCAATGTCATGCACAACGTGCCCCCCAACAACGCCACCGCCACCACCACCACCATAGCCCCGCTTAGTTACTCTACTCGTACATCCTGCGGAGTTTTCCAAAATGCATTTGGAGTTGCCGCTGTCCTTTGTGTGTGCCGGCATGTCCTGTCCGGCAATAATTTTCTGCATACGTTTAATAAAATTTCTGCTGATTTGGTAGTTTTTGGTTAACGATAATGACGGTTTGATGCAATTTTTGGTAGAGTTTCCCCAAATGGATGATGTCGGAGGGGGGTTGATGTGACACATTGGGTGGTGTGTACAACAGAGCGTGAGAGAGAGTTGGGTGGGGAAAGAAACCCTATGAACAGAGTGGTGTGACTCTTTCAATGGCTGCAAGAACATTATGAAGTTGCTTATTCATTATGCATTAAATGTAAATACGTTAAATGTTGTCCAATCATTAACATAATTGAATTACAAACATGACAGAGAGTCATACAAGTAGCACTTGGTGTCCTGGTTTTGAGTGGGCCAGCGTGAGTGCAGTCACACTAATACCACATCCAAGCTTGGCATGGTCATAAACTCTGTCTGTGTATATATATGTGTGTGGGGACGCTGGTTGAATGTGACTGTGTGTGAGTGTGAGTGTGCTAAGCGTCATTAAACATTTGTTGGCTGTTTTCAATGTAAATGTTGTTGGCTTGATTACGCTTCAATTCAAGTTTGGCCGATGTGCAATGTTGCCCTGGTTGTTATTGCTGCTGCTGCGGCTGCTTCCTTGTTGTTCTTGTTGCTGCTGCTGTTATATTGGTTTAGTCGTTGGTTTGTGTGCTGCATCCCATGATTAGTGTATATTTTGGCTTTTCGCAATCGTTGTTGACGCTGTCGCCGTGTCGTGCCTGTTGTCCATGTCCTTCGTTCGCTCTCATCCGTGTTGATGTTTTAGAGCCTTTAATGTTTTTGGTGCCCCCATTGGTAAACATTACTCCTCATTGATTATTATTGAAATGATGGTTTACATTCGTTGTGCCAGTGCCTGTGCCTCTCCGGCTCAGTATAGACTTCAGTGTTTGTGTTTATCCCTGGACCACTCTTAGGGTCATGCAGTCATCCATCCAGCCAGCCAG
Organism: Polietes domitor; assembly: GCA_947397865.1. NCBI lineage: Eukaryota > Metazoa > Arthropoda > Insecta > Diptera > Muscidae > Polietes > Polietes domitor. Next base: position 143,191,565 of record OX377621.1, on the reverse strand, counting down.
CATCCGTGCCGGTGCATACGCCTGTACGTGTATGTGTGCAAGTTTATTGGGACAAGTGATATTGCAGAATGGGTAAATATGGTTTGATTTTTAATGGTTTTTCGGTTTTAATTACTTTTTGCTTAAAATATATTTATCGTCGCACAGAGTCACACACAGAGTAAAGAAATTAAGGAAACCATATTTCCAGTGTAATTTTATTGATGACTAATGGGGGAAGCCAGTGCACAAATTGTAATGTACACACCGTCTGCTGGGTACATTGTGGCATAATAAGAGTTTATTTTCAGTATTCAAAAAAGAATGATGATATAATTTAAGTCATTTGCAAATTTTCAAATAAAAGACAACTTTAAGCTATAATTTAGGTTTATCTTAAAATTAAGAAAAGTTGTATGGATTTCCAAACTAGGCTATATCGTACACATATAAATTTAAACCTGATTGAAAACAAAAAAAAAAATAAACACGTTTTAGACAACCGATATGCAACAAAAAATTAAAAAGATTGTGTCCGGATCGTAAAAATTTATTATTGTGTGTATTGAAGTATACTGATGCTAAAATCGATACACAACATTTTTTTATGATTTTTAACTAAAAAGCCAATTTTTGTCGAAAATTTGTACTATAATGTTAAAAATCATTTTAAAATATCAAATTACAACTGACTTTGACAAGCCGAATGGAAGTTATATTAGTTTTATTTTGACCAAAGCTTATGTCAATTTGTGGGGGAGGTACCAGAAGGGGTCTGGCAATATCGTCCATATTTTAGGTGAATGTAATGTCGCTATCAGGGATAGAACAGCGGACTTTCTGGTTGCTACTACGACAATCTATCAATCACAGCGATCCTCACTTGTGAGTGTTTAATAACTAAAGCAAACCATTTTTAGTTATAATTAACAGTACAAAATGTAAAGAATTCTTTCTTTAATATGAACTAATAATGAAATAATACAAATAATGAAATAATTTAAATTAATTAATACTACACTAGGGTATTATGTCTTTGGGCATTTGTCTGTCCATCTATTGTTTTATTCAAAGCACAGGTTGTAATTATTGTCCGATCTTAACAATAATTGGCACAATTAAGTTTGGTGAATCAAGGACAAACGCTATTTAATTTGAAGCAAATCGGTTCAGATTTAGATATAGCCCCCATACAACCGTCGCTTCCGATTTGACTTCTTCCACTGTAGAAACCACCCGATTTTCTTCAAATTTGGCACAACACAACAAGGACAAACGCTATTTAATTTGAAGCCAATCGGTTCAGATTTAGATGTAGCCGCCATACAACTGTCGCCTCCGATTTAACTTCTTCCACTGTAGAAACCACCCGATTTTCTTCAAATTTGGCACAACACCTTATAGTCCAACAAGTAAAAACGGCGTTAAGTTCGGCCGGGCCGAACTTTATATACCCTCCACAGAGGTTGTCGGTGCAGAGCAGTAATATTACAGGAAAATATAATTTTTTTAATATAGCCAAACCAAAACAAATACAAATATTGAAAAATTAATTTTATAAATAAAAAATATTTTCATAAAAAAATATTTTCAAAGCCATAAATATTGGTAGATAGTGGGTGCTACAGTTGGTTGTATTTCCATTCTATTTGAATTTCAAAAGTACAAATTTTGAAAATCCTTTATCAGACGTACATAGTGCAAAATAAACTTCATGATTCAACCAATTATTGCCGTAAAAGAAAAAGTACGAATTTGGAAAACAACTTTTTATTTTGCGTGTCTGTGCAGTCAGAGGAATGTATACACCGAATTCCATGATTCCATTTGGTTGGTACCATTTTTACCCCCTTGAAGTTTCTATGCAATTAGAATTTTATCATTCTAGTTGTAGTCGTTTAGTTGGTACTATTTTTATCCCTCTGTACCATTGTATCCCTTGAAAGTAATAATTTCGAAAAATTCGTCTGTGTCTTTGCAGTCAGAGGAATGTATACACCGAATTTCATGACTCTAGCTGCGGTCATTTGATTGGTACTATTTTTATCCCCTTTTTTCATTTTAACCCCAAGAAGTACGAATGTCGAAAAATCAGTTTATTTTCCGTGTCTTCACACTCAGAGGAATGTATACTCCGAATTTCATGACTCTAGCTGCGGTCATTAGATTGGTACTATTTTTATCCCCTTTTTTTATTTTAAACTCAAAAAGTACGAATTTTGAAAAATCCGTGTATTTTACTTGTCTATGCAATCAGAGGAATGTATACACCGAATTTCATTATTCTAGGTACAGCCGTTTGGTTGGTACCATTTTTATCCCTCTATTCCCATTTTATCCCTTAAAAGTACGAATTTGGAAAAAATACTTTTATATTATGTATCTACTCAATTAGAGGAATGTACATACTGCATTTCGTGTTTCTAGCTGTTGTAGTTTAATATGTACCATTTTTATCCCTTTTTGGCCCCATTTCACCCCCTACAAATAAGAATCACTTTATGGTGCACGTTTTTGCTATAAGGGGATTTCGCATACCAAATATCAAGCAAATATAAACAGGTATACTCAAAAAATATGCTTAAATACGCTAAAATATTTGGGATTATAATGGATATTTTTAGTCCTTGTGAGGGAAAAATTTTTCCCTTTTGGCCGATTTCGCCCCATTTCAATCTACGACTATAAGACCCTTTTTTGGAAAATTTTAACGTTCTAGCTCCTTTCGTTTAGATGCTAGCTTGCTTTCTACAGACGGACAGACGGACGGACGGTCTCGTCTTAGAATGTTATGACGATCAAGAATATATATACTTTATAGGGCTCATGTCGATATTTCAAGGTGTTACAAACGGAATGACAAAGTTAGTATACCCCCATCCTGGAGGTGGAGGGTATAAAAATTGTAAAATGAAATATTTTTGGAAATATTACTTTTGCGAAAAAAAGTAAAAATTTTGATTGTTCAATTTTGAGAAGAATGAAAGAGGTCTCTGCAATGATTTACGTCTTAAAACTGTATTCTAGCTAGATGCTGAGAGAAAATGAAAAATATCATGATGTCTAGATTTGTTGGTGATAAGGAAATTTTTCATTTGCTTAATTATTATCTGCTGTTCGACAGAGTGTTGCATTATAAATATATCCTAAAGGAAGTTGTAAAATCTACCGATACTCTCACTCCTTGGCTATTAATTTAATCTAGGAAATTTTATATTCCAGTAATTTTTGTCGAATTACTTATATGGCCTGACTGCTTACTAATATAGCCTGACTGAAATTTGGAACATTTCACAAATTTATGAAAAATACAAGCCTAGCATACATGTATATCTACGAGAGATTGTATGTGTGGATATATACACTAACAGGTCCTTGTTATGATAGTATTGGTTTTAGCATGATTGATGTGCATGAAACCTAACTGAAAGCAGATATGAATGAATGTGCCAGAATATACTAGTACATGTACGTATAATACAAGTGCTGATGTTGTTATTTTACGCGTGGTATGACAGGAGCCAGGATATGCTAAACTCATACATATGTGTGTGTGTCTCCTTGCTGCCGCTGCTTGTTGGCCTTTATGGCTGTGTCGTTGCTCTGTTGCATGGCTGTTAGCGTTCAATAAATTGGAAAATTTTGTTTTGTATTATTGCACTTAAACACTTGATTACATTTAGTTTTAAAAGCATTTTTGCCGTTTTTGCTCTGTCATTGATTGTTGTTGGCCAATGCTGTTATGCAGTTTTTCCACCAATCAGTTGCTCTGTACTACGGGGTAATGTTATTTAACGATTACTAATACTATTACCAGCACTGTAACGGTAGTTGGCCAAAAAGGACAGCGCCGCAGAGATTTTGTTTGCGCTGCCCTAGTCTTGGCCAAGAGTAAAGTGCATTTAAGGCCAAATTGATATGGACAATATTTTGAAAGGAGTTACACATTTTGTATAGGGGGTGAATGTGGTAAAAGAAAATATTTTCGATGATGAGACATCAGTCAATTTTACCTTACAATAGGCGTGTTTTATTTATCATATGTTTTTGGATAAATCGAATTTATTTAAAAATCTTGATTGATTGATTATGATTTTACAGCAATAATATTATCCTTTCGGAGAGTAAAATTATTCGCGATCAATTCACTGCTTTCACTCCTTCTTTTTTACCAAATTCGAATTCATTATTATTAGCCCTTCAAACATCCTTAGAAATACAAAGCTTCCCCGAGAGAAGCGATGCATCAGTCAATTTTACCTTACAATAGGCATGTTTTATTTATCATATATTTTTGGATAAATTGAATTTATTTAAAAATCTTGATTGATTGATTTTGTTTTTGCAGCAATGATATTATCCTTACGGAATGTAATATTATTCTCGATTAATTCACTGATTTTCTTTGTTTTTTATATTCCAGTTCTTCTCATGTTTATGTCCTAAAATTGCATTCAAACTGAATTCGTTATTAGCCCTTCAAATATACTTAGAAATGCAAAGCTTCCCCAAGAGAAGCGATGCATCAGTCAATTTTACCTTACAATAGGCATGTTTTATTTATCATATATATTTGGATAAATTGAATTTATTAAAAAATCTTGATTGATTGATTTTGTTTTTGCAGCAATGATATTATCCTTACGGAGTGTAAAATTATTCTCGATTAATTCACTGATTTTCTTTGTTTTTTAATATTCCAATTCTTCTCATGTTTATGTCCTAAAATTGCATTCAAACTGAATTCATTATTAGCCCTTCAAATATACTTAGAAATGCAAAGCTTCCCTGAGAGTAGAAGCCCTTCCGAGTGAAACTTTGCCATCTGTAGCTGTAGCTACACACAACAACAACTAACTAACTTTATTTATTACTTTTCATTTGGAAAATCCCAAAGCTAACATTTAATTTAAGTTGGTCCTGCCCCCGGTTGTTTTCAAAAATTCCTTAAAAAATTACCCACGAATTTGTCTTTCCCCAACACACTCAACCCGACACGGCTCGCCAACTTTTTTCCCTATATTTCACATAGTTTTCGGTAATGTTTACTAATTAAATGTTAATTTCTAAGTCATCCTTGCTGCTCTTAATACTCCTACTCCTCGCACTCTCATTTACATCTCGATGGTAGGGTTATACCACACAACCACAGGCTTTGGTAGTTGTATGAATGCACTGTACTGTCACCCACACACAAACACACACAAAACCCCCGAAAAGTATGCAAAACTTTTTTTTGTTTAACTCTCTCTTTCTCTCCCTGCGTGTGTTTGTGTGTATCCATCCTAACAACCATATAATTAGTGAAAGCACACTGCTGATGCAATGCAATGAATGAATGACTGAATGAATGAACGAATGAAACAACAGCTATGACTTCATTATAGGGTAATAGTCGTCGAGCATAGCAAAATCTACACTTGGCGGGCTGCATGTGCTCGAAAACAAAACAAAACTGGAGAAGAAAAAGAAAAAACAACGACAGAGGCGAAAAATCGGGCAGATTTCGAATGTGAAACCAACTAAAAGCGTACGAACGAACATTGAGGATGCCAAATTTGTGCAATTGGTAGTGATTGTGTGTATGTTCATATGGGCGCCGAATTTTCCCTGAACACCACTAAATGTTAATTATGCGTTCGCCCACCGAACAAGCACAAGAATTTACAATTATGAATGAATACGTTTAGGGGGAATTATTAGTTGAGCAACGAAATTAAAATTTTCTACTAAAGCCATTGCGCCCGAAAATATGATTTCATTTTGGATAAATCTGATGTTACCCCCCATAAGTAGGCAATGGGTTTGGGAAGAAAATTGACGCGGAGTGCTGGGCAATTTCCTTAATAATGACATTAGTGAATAGCACATGTCATTAGCACATATCTCTGTCCTAAAAAATATGATGATGGAAGTCAACTTAAAAAAAATAAACTTAAACTGAGATAAAGACACGATTTAATTTGAGAGCTTAACTAACAATCTCTTCTAAAATAAACAGAGATCGAATAATCACAGCACAATATTTAAAAATTTACATGTAAATCCTAGGCTCTACTTTAACACAAGCTTTTTACGATGGAAAAATCATAACTTATTTCATAAAAATCATAACTTCTGAAATAGGGAACATAATTTCAAAAGTAAAATTTTGTTGTAAAGAAGACATCACAGGCTTTAAAACGGGAGCTTTAAAATCAGATGTTGAATATAGATTTTCTTTCTTTTCAAAAACATTAAATTTCGTGTTATTTTACATTTACTTTTTTTGTTACCAAACTAGTCATTTTTCATTTATTTTTGATCTGACATAACATATATTCACATATTTAGTAATATAGTTATAGTTAACTAGCTTAATCCCGCCCGCTTCTCCAGACAAAAAACACGAACCAAAATTCTGTTCAGATTAAGAACATTTGGTTTTAAAATTTGCAGTAAATTTGTCAACTTTAAAAACCACAAGATCGATATTTGAAATCTTGGGGAGTCGTACCGTAGAGTACAATCTTGGAAAATTATATATTAACTTTAGAGCGCCCCGGTAGACGAGTTGGTAGCGTTTTCGGCTATCAGCGTGGGGGTTGTGGGTTCGATTCACACCAGAAGCTCTAGTCTGTCGCTGCAACAACTAGCTACAATGGTCTTATTCTCCCCGGCTCAATCCCTGGACCTATAATTATAATATAAATTTACTTTGTATTGTAATTCATAATTAATAAATAAATATATTAACTTTAAAAGTTAGTTCTGCAGTAACTGGAGCCTTTTTGAATGACAATTTGCACTTTTTCCAAAACAAGGGCTGCATAAAATATTACAGCGTGAAATATTAATTTAAATATTAACATTTTGTTTTCAATATTTAATGCCGATGATCTGTTAATAAATGGGTATAGAGTTCATATCAAGATGTTACATTTATTCACAACGTATGAAATATGATCTTTATAAGTTAGTTTAGTATCTATAAATACACCTAAATATTTAACATTTGTTACCCATTTTATGTCCACATTGTTAACATTTATATTGGTTTGAGGAAACCAAACATATTGGAATGCCAGAAAAAATAATGCCCCTAAATGTATGCTTTACAAAAATTTTGTCAAGTATTGTAGTTGTTTCTGTAACCATGAATAATTTCGCGTTGGCTTTTGCATTTTGTTTTATCTTTTTTGTAATTAAATCGATGTTTAAAGCTATATGCAATTTTTTTGAGTACTAATATTTGAAAATGTCGAGACATCGGTCGGCTTGCGATATACAGTAGAAAATGAAGCACACTGAGAAAATATAACCTTTAGGTTAGGTACTGTTTGAAAAGGAAAACGAGAAAAGAATTACACTTTTCTTAATACATAAGAACACTTCAAGAGCACTTGTATTCCATGAACTAAACGAAATTCCAATACTATAGATGACTTTCGAGATATATGCCAATAAAATAAACTCTAAAATATCGAACTTTCAACTATTTGAACATTTATGAACGTTGAATGCAAGATTTTGCTACGATATCTCTAAAATATTTTAGAATATGCCTGATTGGATATTTCTTTATAGAATTCAATAAAAAAGTCGAGATTTAGACTCATAAAATTTGACAGTTTCTGCCACTGATAATACACTGTGTATCGTTAGAAATAGACTCAATACTATCCGACAAGGAAACTAACAGCAGACAGTTTGGGAGAATATTTCCACATTACTCAACATAGTCTCTTTTAAATCAATACAGGGTGTATAAATAATTTTACTATAAATAATAATTTATAGTAAGAATAGTGACGCTCGTCAGACAACAAGAACTGTAACTACCAACTCTACTTAACCTTTTTAAATTTAGAGGGAGAGAAAATTATTCGAGAACGTTCAATTCTGGTGACTAAAGTATAACTCGACGTAATTTTACTGAGAGCAATTATTTACTAATAATAATTATATTACTACTCACATATTTATTATTTTACACTCTTAATGTCTTATAAAAAGTTCGAATCTTTTATACCTTCACCGTGTCCGACTGTACTTAATGAAGTGCCTTAATCTCGTCCTCAAAATCCCCATAACCACCTAAGGGCAAGTATAATTTTGGAACAATAATCCTGGGGAAACTTTGCCACAGTCAATATTTACTTTAAAATTATTTAAGTGCACTAAGAAGTTGTAGCATACTTTCCGGGGCCTTCTCTTTAAATGACACACTATTCTCTTTTATTAAAGGGTATAGCTATTGTTGTTTGTTTGTATTTTTGCTGTGGCATGATGTTTTTAAATATTTTCTAAAGTAATACTTCCATTTCTGTTTATTGTTACTATTCGTGCCACTCGCTGATTTCTGGCCGTTTGCTGTTTTGTCTATATTGTCTAAGATTACCGAAGATTGTCACAATTTTGATGACAAGTCATGTTGGTCAGGTCTTTCTATACTTCAAATTAAATCAAATATTGTTTTTAGGATTCGATTCTCTCACAACGTTTTAAGTTCTTTCAATAACCTTGATTTTGTTTTATCAACTAATCTCATAATATATAAAAATTAAAATTTGAAAAAAAAAATAGGGTATCAACGACTAATTTGAATATATATTTGCCAATCTAATGTTTATTTTAAAATTATTTAATTGCAGACTCAGGTTATAATACATTTTTCAATTGTCAATTTGTTACACGCCCAAAAGCATGCAACGTTTTCCAGGCAACTAAGTGCAAATGTTTGCGTTAGTTATTGACCATGGATTATAAGTTGTCAGTTAGAATTAACAATATACAATTTTCATGCAGTTAAACTGTGTGTGCAATATTTGAAGCCCACATAGACACTGTACTCTCAGAAGACGTCATTGGTTTTCCTATTGTCCAGATATAGTCGAAAAATCTATAATCCACAGAAGTCTATAATTCGTTGTGTCTACAGAAAAGCTAAAATATTTCTTACTAGCTGCTTTGCCCGGCGTAGCACGGGTTCCTTCTTCTTATCCACCTACTTCGTATGCTTTTCAAGATAAAATGAGTACTAATTGATCATTTTAGAGTATAGTTTGTGTGTGCAGTACCGCGATCATTTGTCCTATAATTACATTGTATAGCCAGGAACCATCCCATATCCACTGGTTAGCTACAGTAAAATTTTCAGGCATATAGGTCCACCGGTTTGGCGTCCTATACGGAACAGACATACATATAGACATTGATTTTTTTGATCGTTCGCCTCAGACGAACGAAAATAAGTAAAAGAAACAGGCCCTAAAATATATCCATAAATAGTTTTTTTTTAAACCTAAACCTACTGAAAATTAAGAATTTTACAATTTATACGATTCTGGACTTGTATGTATATAAAGGGTGATTTTAAGCTATTATCTTTTTGGCAACAAAAAAACAAACGAACAACGCTTGCAAATTATTGAATTTTATTATCAAAATGCGTGCTCTGTTAAGAAAGTTCATCGCGCGCTTCTTCTGTTCAGCGCCGAAGCTCATTTTTGGCTCAATGGGTCCGTAAATAGGCAGAATTGTTGATTTTGGAGTGAATATCAGCCAGAAGCATTGCAAGAGCTACCAATGCATCCAGAAAAAGTCACAGTTTGGTGCGGTTTATGGGCTGGTGGCATCATTGGACCGTACTTCTTCAAAGATGATGCGAATCGTCACGTAACTGTGAATAGTGAGCGCCACCGTGAGAAGATATCCAACTTTTTTTGCCCAAAATGCAAGAGCTTGACTTGCATGACATGTGGTTTCAACAAGACGGTGCCACATGCCACACAGCACGCGCAACAATGGGCTTATTGAGAGGCGAGTTCGGTGAACTTTTTATTTCACGTTCGGGACCGGTCAATTGGCCACCTAGATCGTGCGATTTAACGCATTTTGTGGGGCTATGTTAAAGCTCATGTCTATACAGACAAGCCCGCTTCAATTGACGCATTGGAAGACAACATTGAAGCATTTATTCGTGAGATACCTGCCGAAATGTTGGAAAGAGTATGCCAAAATTGGACTAGGCGGATGGACCATTTGTGGCGCAGTCAAGGCCAACATTTGCATGAAATAGTCTTCAAACATTAAATTATATGGACCGTACTATCGATTCAAATAAAGATTTCATGCATTTTTCTGAATTTTATGTTTTTTTTGAAAAACTTTCCTATAGCTTTTAAAAAATCACCCTAGCTTACGCCTTGTATATGATTTTTGTAAAAAAATCATTGAGAAATATGGAAGTGGAGGCATGTTGTTGAAAACATCGACAACACTTCTACAAAATTAGTGAATTGCAAAATTAAATTATTAGTATTTAAAAAATGGAATGAATAAAATGGGGACCCAACTTTCTCCTTTTAGATAAAATCAATTGTTTTTTCATGGATTTTTGAACAGATATTAAGGGAGACTAACTCGCAAAACTGAATAATTTTAGTTTTTTCGTTTGTAGCCACTTGACAAAACCTTTGACAGAGTCGAAATCATGACTACCACTAGTCTGCAGCCAAGAAATAAATGTGACCATGCCATTTATAAATAAATTTGCATTCTATTAAATATAGATGCAAAATGGTATTGAGCCAGGACAATATCCCAGTTCAAACTGAATAATTTTCAAATTAAGTGAAATATAAATGAAATAATATTACCGACAGCAATTATTTACTAATAATGATTATATTACTACTCGCACACTATCAAAACTTATGGAATTATAGTCAAATTTTACACTCTTATTGTCTTATAAAAAGATCGAATCTTTTATACCTTCACCGTGTCCGACTGTACTTAATGAAGTGCCTTAATCTCGTCCTCAAAATCCCCATAACCACCTAATGGCAAGTATAATTTACGAACAATAATCCTGGGGAAACTTTGCCACAGTCAATATTTACTTTAAAATTATTTAAGTGCACTAAGAAGTTGTAGCATACTTTCCGGGGCCTTCTCTTTAAATGACACACGATTCTCTTTTATTAAAGTTTGTTTGTATTTTTGCTGTGGCATGATGTTTTCAAATATTTTGCTAAAGTAATACTTCCATTTCTGTTTATTGTTACTATACGTGCCACTCGCTGGGATGGCAATTTTTGCGAAAACAATAAGTTCACTCACTGTTGATTTGTAGCTGCATAGATTGTATTGTTTGTTTGTTTGCACTCGGACTCACATGTTTTAAGTTTCAAGTTTTATTTTCTACAGAACCTCCTCCCCTCACCTCCCTCTCTCTACCACACTATACCACCTATTTTCTAGTTGGTGTTTTTGTTATCCCATTTAATTTTAACTATGTAAAATGGCAAAACGAAAATGCAATTAAAAATACGTTTTATGGCTTTGTTATTGTTACGTTTTATATGGTGTGTGTGTGTGTGTCTTTGGATGGGTGCACATACCTCACTAACACTAAACATACGTGCAACGAACACAATGCATATATGTGTATGTGTACGTGTGTGTATTTAGAAATTGTTTTTGTTCTGATTCCACACCATAATATAAAGCTGTAAAAAGTGTTTTTCATTGTTCGCATATAAAAATTGCATCCTCGCTCTCTCGCTCTGTCCCGCTCGCCCTCTGTCTCTGCGAACTTAACTAAACCATTGATGAAAAAACTAAGCGGAAATCTGTAGGAAAAAACCCTGTGCAAAACAGTTGGAGATGAAAATATGTTGGACACGGTATAATGGTGTGGAGGTGCAGCTAGTGTGGATGGCTAGCATCAACCCAAATTGAATATGGGGTATGTTGTTTATAGCATATAATTGAATGGGGGGAAGTGAGATCAGTTTGGTAAGGTGTTTTGAAGGCAAGAAAAGTCCCTGTGCCAAGACGCACAGTGTATTATAAACTACCAAATTGGATACGCCCCAATATCTAATTACAATCAATTGTATTCTAAATGAAAAATGAAATAAAGTTCACAAATGTAAAAATAGTTTAAAAGTCCACTTTGCTACAGGTTATTTTATTGGTCTATATCGTGGAAGCCATGTATACTAGTGACATTTCTTTTAGTTCCTGGAATGAAAGTGCTTTTGAAATATTATTTTTCACCAACAATTTCTTTCAAACAGTGGTTTAGCTGAATGCTGTCCTCCAGTACAAAACTATAATCGCGGCACGACCAATTCCTTGGTATTTTCAAATATTGATTCACTGGTGATTCAGTTTATTATTGTTTATAGCTGCAAACATATATTTAATTCGCGAAAAAAAATAAAACAAAATGCAAAAGCCAACCCGAAATTATTCAACGGGTGAACAATTTTGTGTGCAGCATATTCTGCTTATAAAGGGTGTCCCAAGAAGAACGCAATTTTTAAATCTGGCAACATTCGAAGTGTCATTGTTTGACATTTGAACAATTGTTATTGTTTGTTAGTAGAAGGTACGAGGTTAGTAAAAATGGAGCGCTACACGAATGAACAACGCATTCTCATTGTGAAATTGGTTTACCAAAATGGTGAAAGTTTTGCGGCTACAGTTCGCAAATTGCGATCAATTTGGGGTCACAATAATGCTCCAAAAGAGTCAACTGTAAAGAGATTAATGGATAAATTTGCCGAAACTGGGTCTGTTAGTGATGTAAAGACAACAACGCGCCATCGACCAGGTCGATCGACCGAAAATGTCGCAGCTGTACGTGATGATGTCGCTCAAACTCCATCCACCTCAATTCGACACCGAGCTCAGCAAATTGGTGTCTCCAAATCCACTTTGCAGCGAATTTTGACGAAAGATTTGCATCTTCATGCATACAAAGTTCAATTGACTCAGGAACTGAAGCCAACTGACCATGGACAGCGAAGGGAGTTCGTTAATTGGGTATTGGAGAGACAACATGAAAATGCTGATTTTGCTGGAGGAATCATTGGACCTTTTTTATGAAAATGAGGCAGGTCAAGCGCAAACAGTCAATGGTGTTCGGTATCGTGAAATGATAACCAGTTTTTTCTTGCCTAGAATTGAAGAAATGAATGTGGAGGGCATGTGGTTCCAACAAGACGGCGCCACATGTCATACAGCCAGAGAAACAATTCAATTGCTGCATCAGTCATTTCCCGGTCGTGTTATTTCGCGTTTTGGAGATCAGAATTGGCAGCCTAGATCGTGCGATTTAACACCACTAGATTTTTTTCTTTGGGGTTTTTGAAGTCGATGGTTTACGCGAATAAGCCGACGACGACTCAAGCCTTAAAAGACGAAATTGGACGCTGCATTAATGAAATACCGCAGCATTCATGAAAATTTCATTAAAATATCGCGTGCATGCCAGCAAAGCCGCGGCGGCCATCTGCACGATATATTGTTCCATACATAACCTCATTCTGTCTACTTTACGATATAATAAAGTTTTACGATTTTTACTTAAATATCTGTGTTTTATTTAAAATTAAAAAATTGCGCTCTTCTTGGGACACCCTTTAGTAGCTAAGGTTTATCTAATTAAAAGTATAAAACAAAATGGAAAACCCAACCCGGAGTTATTCATGTTTGCTACAGTAAAAACAACAGTCAAATTTGTGTGTAGAACATACCTTTAGGGGCAGTGTTTTTTTCAGGCATTCAAAAAAGTGTATTAATTTGTACCCTTACACAAGATATAATAATTTAATGGCTATCTCATGTAAGCCTCGAGAGCGAGGTCAGCTGTCTTTATCTAATTAGTCATTAATAATAATTTCAATTTGATATTGATAAAGCTTAATGCTACTTTTCATAATTAATCTGAAATTTCAGATCTTATTTTTCCTATGTATCTATTTAATTGTTTGTTATGAATGCCTCAATAAAAATTAAAATTAGAACAATTAAATTGTAAAGATTTCAATAGTAGATTTACCACAACCCTAAAAGCATGCACTGCTACATACGGATGTTTCAATCAATCGGCTAGTTTATAAGATTGATTTATCAGGATATTTGGAATGATTTATTAATGAATACAAATTGGTACGCCATTATCCCCCGAATTTTTTGCAAGTATCCAGCTGATATATTAGACCTTAGTTAGTTATTAAGCTATAGGAGCTGGTTACCATCAATTAAAAGATACAAGGAATTTTATCTGAGATTTCGAAATTGCAAAAGATAAAAAAATCATTTGGGCTATGGGCGTGACACCGGAAATTTTTATTTAAATGTGGTGTGAAATGACAACACTGGTAATAATTTCTATTAACGTATACATTAAATTAAGAAATATATGACGACTTTTAATTTTACATGGGTGGTTAGGTAGGTTAAAATTGTTTTTATCTAAATTAACATGAAGGGATAAGTGTGAAATTCTGTATTCATTCTTTTTTTCTTCAGTTTGTATGAAAATAGTCCACTGAGTGACGTATAGATCGCCTCAGAATATACAGAGTTTGGTTGAAGAATATTTTCAAAATTTAAAAAGTAGCTGAAATTTGATGTCATTAGATATATTTTTGTGTGGTTCTATGAAAGAGCACATCGTTGAGGGTAATATTTGGTGCAGTTATACGCCTGATAGAGATTTTCTCCAAATAAAGATTTCGTTTCCTTTCAATATTTCGATTGGGTCACAGAATAAAAACATAGATGATTTAAAAAGAAGGCAGTTCTGTGATGGAGGGCATAACAAGTGGACATAATGCTGAGATTTTTAATCACAACCCTATATAGTTAAAGAAATTTATCAGCATTTTATTTAGAAAAGTATCTTAATCGCAAAACGTGTTTTTATTTCACTTCGTCGTATGGCCTCTTTTACATGAGATTGCCTCTTCAAAGCGGATATAGCGTTTTGGAAAACGAGATTGGAAACCAATATTATATATTTTTAATTTAGACAGCAATACGTCGTTTCTAATTTCTCATTGTTTGTCGAGGAAAGTCCTTCAGACACTTATTTAAAAAAAATTCGAAGGTATAGTTTTTTTGTTTATAAAATAAATAAAAAATAACTAAGAAAAATTTGTCAAAAAAAAATTAAGATTTGATAATTTTCTGTAAAACTAGAAGAAATTTGCTTGGAATTAAAAAATAATTATATTATCACAAAAAAGTAAAAAGAAAATATAATGTAAAATATAAATAAAAATATATAAAATAAGTTTTTTTGTTTATAAAATAATTAAAAAACAACTAAGAAAAATTTTTCAAAAAATATATTTTTAAGATTTGATAATTTTCTGTAAAACTAGAAGAAATTTGCTTGGAATTAAAAAATAATTATATTATCATAAAAAAGTAAAAAGAAAATATAAATAAAAATAAAAAATTGTAAATAAGTTTGATTTCTATAAAATATAGATGCAAAATGGTATTGAAATCAAGTAAAAAAATATTTTATTTTCGATCCAACCCAGGGTCTACAAACTTCATATTTTTGGAAAATATGGAAATCTAGATATATTCGCCGTATAGAAAAGTGCATATATGGAAATTTTCATCGAAATCGGAGAGAAGTGGCACAATTTGTGTGATCGCTGTACATGAAATTACTCAAATCAAATAAATTTGCCTACTTAAAATTATTTTTATTAAATAAATTATTCAGGTTTTATGTAAAAATATAGCGGTTGCTATTTAATTTTTTGTTATTGTAGCCCTTACAAGGCAATTTAACATAAAATATTGTTTCCATTCACATTACCCCCTAAAAATTCAGTTTTGTGGTGCTGTTGAGCACCAATTAGGATAAAGTACGAAATTAACCCTAAAATTAATTTTAAGTTTTGACTTATTTCTGACATTTAAGTTTACTTTTGAGGTTTTGTGTTTTAAGAGACTTATAGTAGATCTGTATGACAAATAATTTTGTAGAACATTTTTACCCGTTAAACCCCTGTTTTAAGGAGTATTTTTACCCTTTGCAACAACTCAGAAAAATCACGAAATTAATCAAAATTAATTGCCGGCTTGCCTCAATAATGCCACTATAGCGCTGAGGCCAGCCAAGTTTTTATATGGAATATGTATAAATAGAATAAAACAAAAAAATCCAAAAAATAATTTTAAGATTTGACTTATTTCTGGCATTTATATTGACTTTTGAGATTTGTTGTATTCAGAGACTTATAGTAGAATTTTATGGCAAATATTTTTGTAGAACATTTTGATACGTTAAACCCCTGTTTGAACAAAAAGTGCCAAAATGATTCCTATATTGAGTAGCTAGAGGGTTAAAATGTTCCTCATAGTGTTTTAAGTGTGCTGAATTCATCCTATACTTAAGATGTAAGGATCACAAGGTTTCCCAGCCAATTCATCATAAGAATGTGCACAACGGGACAAATATTGACCACCACCCCTGTAAAATGATCAACAGAGGTAAACTTAATAATTTTTTACCCCCTCTATTTAAATCAGTTGTGTGTGTTTGTATTTTAAAGTGTAATTTTTAATTTTATAAATAATATTTTATCCAAAAAATTTCTCGAAATAAATTTAAAAAATATTTTAATTTTTGTCGATTGTTTTATTATGGTCTGTAATCGACATCTGGGATATTCTCCTGGCTCTAGACCAGTTTGCATATTTTATAGAATGCAAATTTTTTTACAATTGGCTTGCTGACATGTATTACTGGGCTGCACACTACCACTATCATGATTTCTGGCCCGTGAAAGCCTTCATGAGATGGCTTCAGTTTTAATTTTGTAGTTACTAGATTCTTGTATTATGAAAAACAAAACAAATTCGTAATATTTTTGATAGAAAATGGTAAAATTATTTTTACCAAACTGGTTATACCAGTCTCTATGCTCAATACAAATACATATACAGTAGGACGTATCGATTTACTAAAAACACATCATGTCGGAGTAGAAGAAACGTAGAAATCAGGTCTCAGCAACATACTTCTTGAAATATTCCTTGATCACGATGGAATAATATTTGTATTCGGATTAATATTTTTATGAAATATTTTGTGGTTCTAGTTCATGAGAAAACAAGCAGCTTTAACAAATATTTTGTGTTTTAGTTCAAACACCAAATATCGTATCTCATCTATAGAATTCTATGCAGGTTTGAAAAAGTGAAAATTTTAAATTTTCCGGTATTTATCGCGATTTTCTCCTTCGAGGACAGTTATATTAACACCTTGGTCTAGCTTTTTTATTATTGAACATTTTTTTATTCATCGATACACCCCAATACTCAATCTCGCATCGAAACATATGCTCACGTCTGCCACATATATCCACACCTATACATGTGTATGCGTGTACGTGTACGTGTAAGACCCTTGAAAGCTTACATATGCTGGTGTTGATAGTTTTCAAACATATCGGGATTTGCGCAACAATGGGGCGAACAAAAAAAGCAACAACAACATAAAACTCTAATGAAAAATTATAACAAAAAATTGCATTTTGTTGTTAGTATTCGAGAAAAAATAAATGTTGAAAACCATTTGCGATACGGTTTTTTTCATTGCACAGTGAGTGTGCACAATCTCTGTGTCTGCAAGGGCAGCAGCAGCAACAACAAACGATATGCCATTGTTGTTGATTTTTCTAGATCCTTGCACACACACACACATATATAGACCAAACGACAATCACACACGCACACACAATAATTCTCTTATACATAGAGATATATTGAAAAATATTTGCGATATATGGGGGAGGGGAAAAAGGATAACACAAATCTCTGGCAGGAGCAACAAAACAAAAAATAGCAAAAGTTTCACTTAACATGATTTTTATGTTGCCAAAGGCAACAAACATCATTTGCTGCAATTGTAAAACAAAACAATGGCTCGTTGTAATTGAGCGTCGGCGGCGGCGAATGACTGCCAGGCCATACCGTCGCCTTCTTCTATGCTAAGGACTAATGGTTACAGTGCTGAGTTGTTGCCTCGTTTTCAGTTGCATAGAAGGCACCGAAAAAACGAACGAATGTATTGAGTACGACATGGATAAATGCTGCTTAATCAAAAGTTAAGTGAAAGTTTTGTGCGGACAGTTTATGGACGAGATGAAGTTGGATGATGATGACGATGGTGCTGGCTGTTGGCCGCTGTTGTTGATGATGATGGCCCAACAGCTGCATTTGATCATATGGAGTAGTGGCCGAACTCTACACAAAACTTTACTGCATCACTCAATCACATATGCTGACGTTCGCCTGTGTCAAGAGCTGGGGAGCGAAAAACGTTCCTAGCAGTAGAAGTGCACTTAATAAACACAACAGCAGCAGCAACAACACTGGAGTGCAACTAACAATGATGTTGCTGCTGCTGAGTTGAGCTGGACGTCTGCAGCATTCACCCCCACCCTTTAATGGGGTGAGCGAACAACAACAGACAGTAAAAAATTGTTCATGACTGTCGAAATAAAGTTGGGTTCTTAAGTTATTGACCGGCTATAGACGATGTTGCAAATTTAAGCAGAAAAAATGATGCATGTTTTTTGAAAACAGCCTTAAGGTATACCATACAAAAGCAGAATGTGTTTAAGCATTTTAAGGACATGAGAAATGTGTGCAACTTTAGTCTACAGGCTGAGGATCTAGCAGGGATTCACAAGAGTATAAATCCAAGTAATCGATATGTACTCAAAAAATGCTTTAGAACAGGAATAAATTAAAAATGTTGCATATTTTTAGGGTTCCACATTAAAGATGAAATGCTGCCAGAAATGCTTCAATAGTAGGGTAATAAAAAATAGTCTGAGTTGAAAGCAAAGAGTTTTTATAAGCCAGATTGGTCCTTGACTTATGGATTTATGAAGCCAAATGAACACTTAAGTACACAGATGATTTTTTTGTGGCTGGAAATTAATGATGAAAATCTGTCTGGCATGCTTCAAAAATAGATGAATAAAAATACGGCAAGAAATGACAATTTATACATTTCCAGTGAATGCACCTAAACATTTGAATCCTTCGGAGTATTTGCATTTTTAGTTGTGCATTTTTTTAAACTTGTTTTTGGAAACAGCCTTAAGGTATACAGTATAATAAATCGGAATGTGTTTAAACATATTAAAGACTAAGAAGAGAAACTGAGAAATGTGTTCATCTTTAGTAAAGCGACTAAGGATGAAGCAGGGATTCACAAGCGAAATGTTATAAGTGCTCAAAATGTTTAAGAAAAGGAAAAAATTAAAAGGCTGCATGTTTTTAGGGCTGAACATAAATGATGAAATGCTGCTTCAGAAGTAGGGTAATAAAAATACGCCAAATAGAGATGTTAACCAAATAGAGATTTCGTTTCATTTTAATATTTCGATTGGGTTATATCAGCCAATGGCAAATGAAAAAATATCGATGATTTCAAATGAAGAAAATTATGCGGTGAAGTGAATATATGAAGAGAATTTGTTATCACAACCCTATGTTAACTACAGTTTCACGATTTTATTTAGAAAAGCATACTAATCACTACACGTGTTTTTTTCACTTGTGTATGGTCTGTATTTGCTTAACATGGTATTGCCTCTTTAACGTAGATTTTGAAACGTATTGGAAAACAAGATTGAAAACCAACATGTAAAAGACCTTCAATGGCAAAATTAATTATTTTTCCGATTGCTATCTTAATCACAAGTCAAAAAATTTTGCCTACATGAACTTATTTCTATTAAATAAATTACTAATGTTTTATTTAGAAACTTAATTGCTGATTCTTATTTTTGTTGTTGTGGAATTTGACGTAGAATATTTTTCCATTCATTCCAACCCCCTAAAATTTAGTTTTGTGCGAAAGTTTAGCAGTATTGTTGGAGTACGAAATTAATCATAAAATGAATTTTAAGTTTGATTCATTTTTGGCATATAATGTTGGTATATTCAGATATTTATGGTAAAATCTTGTGGCAAATATTTTTGTAGAACATTGTGATCCGTTAAACCCCTGTTGTTTGAGCGATTTTTACCATTTTGGGGGCATAATATCCCAATATATAGGATATAGAGGGTAAAAAGGTCCCACAAGAGTATTCCTCGTAGTGTTTTAAGTAATTTCGTTGAACACATCATATACTTAAAATGTAAGGATCACAAGTTTGCCTATGCCGATTCATTATAAGAATGTGCAAAAGGGCAAAATATTGACTTTCAAGGCGCCAATGCTCTTTCCCCCTCTGTTAGAATTCACTGCCAGAACAATAGTTTTAATTTTATATATGAACATTTTTTTCCAAAATAAATTTGAAAATTAGTTTCTTTTTAATTTTGTAGTTAATAAACTATTGTGGTATAAAGAACGAACCTACGTCGTAGAATTTTTTTATAGAAAATAGTCATTCACAAGAGAAATGTCATCACAATAACTTTAAGTCATCGATATGTACTCAAAAGTTCTAAAGCAAAGGGCTGAAAATTAA
This sequence comes from Polietes domitor, assembly GCA_947397865.1. Classification (NCBI taxonomy): domain Eukaryota; kingdom Metazoa; phylum Arthropoda; class Insecta; order Diptera; family Muscidae; genus Polietes; species Polietes domitor. The sequence goes on along the minus strand of OX377621.1, from coordinate 143,171,283 downwards.
TGACGAAATGCTGCATATATTATTTCATTATTTTCACTTTATAGAGCCTCAGCGCCAAACAAATATTTAAAGTACTAAGGTGGAATTTTTCTGGAATAGAATAACTTCAAATAGACGTCCCATAATTTTCATGATGGAGTTCGTGGTACCCACCCTAAACAATTATAAATTGCTGTCGAAATTAAAAATAATTAATATAAAAAATTAAAATATCTTATTTTAAGTTTTTTGCAATAAAGTTTTGGATGTTCTTGACTAAAATATACCTTTGGCAAATTTAAGACGTTGTTCCAAAATATTTCGGATTTATCACTGTCCATTCGTTTCTATTAATAATTTATATTAAATATTTTTAATTTGGTCAGCATTCACGTCTATAATTGTTTTAGAGTTAGGGTTTGGGGTCCGGGAATTCCCGAATCGTTTTTCCCGGGAATTCCCGAAAAAATTTGGACGGGAATTCCCGGGAAAATTTTTTCAATTTCCCGGGAATACGGGAAATATTAAAAAAAAATAATTTATTTATTATGTTGATCAATAATTTAATGTTACTATATAAATTGGAATTTTTAGAATTCATATACATATGTATTTACATTACTGACAGTTTGACATTGTTGAGTATTTGTTTATATTATATTACTACAAACAAAACTTTTTAAATTCGATAAATAGCCATTTTATGTGAAATCCAGCTAGGGGAATTACAACTTTTTGAGGATATTTGCAGGATCTTTATTGTGAAATAAAAATATCATGCCGACAATACCATGGCTTACATAATGTAAATTTTCTTGGTTTCCTAGAAGAATCGAGGTGAACATTTTCTTCAAGAACAATTTACTTTACATATGTAGCCAGAATGAAATGGAATACAATAAAAATTGTTCGTCTGGAAACTTTCAAGAGAAATCTAATAGGAATATAAATATAATAATTTGTAAGAATTAATGACTGGACTATTTCAATATTTTTATTTTTATGAATTTATTAAATTAATATTAATTTAAAATATTAATGTCCAATTCTGACGATTAGTCTACAACTTTTCAGGTTTATAATGAGAAAATGTAATTTATAATCGGAACTCACATATGTTCACGATGAGAAATGTAAATTCATAATAGGAGCATAATAATTCATAATCAGCACTGTAAATTCGTAATGTGAAATGTAAATTCATATTGAGAAATATAAATTCATAATAAGAACATACAAATTGATAATGAGATATATAAATACAAAATGAGAAAATCCAAATTGATAATGAGAAAATATAAGTTCTTATTCAGGAATATATATTCATAAAATATAAATTCATAATCAGGAACTCTAAAATTTATAATCGAAGCTATGCATGTACGTTTTTCTATGGATATTTTCGTAGAAACACATATTTTATCAATGTTCTCAATTTGATTTTATATTTTCTCATTATGAATTTATATTTTTTGAATATGAAAACGTATTTTCTGATTATGAATTTGGATTTTCTGATTACAAACTTGTATATTTCGTTAAGTAATGTTATGTTCCTATTATGAATTAATTGTTCTAAATATAAATTAACAATTCTCATTATGAATTTATATTTCTCATTATGAATTAACATGTTCCCATTATAAATTTACATTACCCATTATGAATTTATATGTTCCGAATATAATCTTGAAAAGGTGTAGAGCAAAATATTTGTAAAATCAATAATAATTTGTAAAATATTTTGACAATTACATTCGTTTTAAATTTGTATTATGACAGTATTGAAAAAACACACCATTTATTAAATGTTGATATTTTAAACCATATTGAACATACCTATAAATAAATTACTTTTTCCCGGGAATTCCCGGGAATGAAATTTTTCATTCCCGTTTTCCCGGGAAATGAAAAAAGTCCGGGAAACCCCAAACCCTATTTAGAGTACACCATCATGAATCATGAATTATTTTACAAATATCGAAGGCATATTCTTTTATATATAAAATAAATAAAAAGATTAAAAAAATACTTTTTTAATTTTTAAAATGTTTTTTACTAAAATTCCGATTTTCGACAGAAGTATGTTTAATATTTGTGAACTCATTTTGGAAATACTGGCGATAGAACCCATTTATATGCCCAATTAAAGGAAATTAGGATGTTGTTTCACTTTCACATAAAAAGATTGGATTAGAAGCAGTCTTAAAAAATTTAAAAATTTTTGGAAAAAATCTTTGTTAGCTGGCACAAAAAATACCATCAAAAAAATAGAAAAAATTTGCAAAAAATATTTCATGTTATTTTTTTAATAACTAGCATTATAACAAAGAAAATAATGTATACATGTAAAAGATCTAAGGATCTAGATGTTGTGTAGCGCAAAAGATTTTTTAAATTAAGATTTTTATTTTTTTTTTGTTAAATAATGCGAAAAAGCTTTTTCTTGCTATTTAACAAAAAATTTAGAAAATCATGATTTAAAATACATTTTACGTCTATTTGTAGACGCAAATGGCCCCCTTTGGAGGGCCATAACTTTTATAAAGGGTCCGCCATCTAACGTTTTGTTTCCACTATTCAACCGTTGGACTATTATTTGTGGGGTGCCCTCAAAGATAAGTGTTACGCCGACAAGACAGAGACAATTGGTGCTTTAAAGGACAATATTCTTGAAGCCATTGGTGAAATACAGCTGCACACAATCGATAATGTGCTTAAAATGGGACTGCATGGCCAGTCGAGGCAGCCATTTGAATGAAATTATTTTCCATTATTAACCGGAAGGATTGTACTTTCAAATAAAAAAAGAAATTTGAGAAAGTATTCAGTAGTTTTTTTTATAGCATTTTCAAAAAGAAATTGTCGGACCCTATATTTATCTATACTTGTTTTAAATGTGGACTCCCTTCTCTTCATTATATTGTTAGCTATTAAAAAATAAAACAAAATAATTAATAAAGTGAATTGTGCTTCTCGTTCATTTGCCATAATCATTTAATTAAAAAGTCCAGCTTTCTTGTTAAAAAGTCACTGAGAAACCCCCTGATGAAGACTTGTACGGCAAGAAATCAGTGTGCAGCTAAGTAATATATGTCACCATGTAATTTGTAAATAAATTTGCATTCTATAAAATAAAGATGCAAAATGGTCTTGAACCAAGACATATCCCAGTTGAAATAAAGTAATTATATCCGATATTTCTCTTTTTTTTCGTGACAGCAAAAAAAAATATTTTTTGTTTCAATTTTTAGAAGACTGTCTCCAAACCACTTTTTGTATATGAAAAGGATATTCACAACATTTGTAGCCATCATTATTGCCTTTAATTGAATATACAATAAGGTGTTATAGGGCTTATATTTCCAAAATGAGAGTCCAAATACAAGAGGTACCTTCGGCGAAAATTGAAATTTTAGTAAACAACAAAAACACATTTTATCAAAAAATAAATTATAAGGACTCGGGCACATAATTGTTTATTTTTTTAATAGTGTTATAGAACTTGAGCCTTGTCTTGGTACATTTTCGGAGAACAAATGGAACTGTTTGTTAAATTTGAGGCTGGGTTTTTGATGATGAAATAAAAATACGGCCTAAGTGGAAAGAATGGGCAATGGACAACATTTTCCGAGAAGGCACCATACCTTTGATTCCTTAGGAGTAGTAGAAATAACAATATTTGCAATTGTTTCTTAAAATTATGCTTATTTAAAAAACGATGTAAGAAGAGCCAGTTTGAAAGATAAAGAAACTCGCTCAAAGTAATCCACTTAATGGGCCCTTCAGCCGCCTCCACAACTAAAAACTCCCGACACTTTATCTTCAGCATTAACATTTATTTAATAAACATTTCCCCCACCGCTCGGCGACGACACCTACATCTGTACATATTCCCAAACTCTCCTTTGCGAACAATCGGCCTCTTCCACGTCACTTTTGTCACATGTCTAACTTTATTTAATATTGTCATTGTTTCCATACAAATGTATGTATATAGACGAACATTTTGTACTTCTTTTGTTCTAATTTAGCCCAGTCACGTGAGAATATGTCGGAGTGTTTTTGTTTTAATGAAATTTATTATTTTGTCACTTGGCAAGCGCGCACACTTGGCGTTTTTCTAGTGGCAGCAGTAGTGGTGGTGATGGTGGTGTTACATTAATTTCTCCTTTCACTTCTAACAGGTACATGACTTTGTATTTTGTTGCGGTCGAGTTACTTGTTTTTGTTTTTGCATTTCTGCCTCGTAATTGGTGTTAATATGCGCGTGAGTTTAAACATGAAGTGTTGTTACGACAAATATGGCAAATCACGAAGTGATCAAGAAAATTAACACAAATATTAATAATCACAAACAAGTGGTGCATGTATATGTGTGTATGTACATAGTTGCATGGCACCTGATAGTATGCCACAGTTTTGTGCTTAACTACACCACAGCCTAATATTAGGCTAAGGAAATGTGTTTAGCAAAAATGACAAGTACTAAACGATTATCGTGGGAAAACAATGTGGCTTTAACACTGAAAGGTATGAGAAGATATTTTTTATTACAAAATGTAATAAATTCTGAATTATTCTTATGTTTATATTACTCGCTTATTTAGACAAAGACGACCCATATGGATCTTTGGTGGTTAACAAAATACTGGTACCATTCAGTCTGTTGCCAATAACTTTCGCTGAACCCACGTGGACCTTTGATGGTTAAAAAGGCGCCCAAAAATTGCTTTATTTAAAATGTTCAACTTTTTAATTTACTTTCTCGGCTATAGTTTCGATATTTTGTCCATATTTTGGGGCAGATAAGCCATTCCAATAAGGTCTACGATACCTATGTGCCCTGGTAAGTAGTAATTGTTTTTTCATAAAAAATCCCTATCTAAATTTATTTATATTTAAATAATATAATTTACATGTAAACTAAGATTTCTAATTAAAACTGAAAAAATCCGTCTGTCGAACCTGAAAAATTATAAACTTTAAAAAATACCAAAGTTTTCAAATATATAATACACAAATTCAGATGAGAAATTAGTATCATCAAAATCGATCTCATTACTTTGTATATCTCTAGAATACATTTTTTTAAATATTTATGGAATATTAACAGAGAATTTCCAGAAGACATATTCGTCTGAGACGAATGAATGTTCCAAATCGATCTAATATCTCAGGATCTCAATATTATGTATCTGTAGCATTTTTCTATTTTGTCTGTAGAAAAATTGATGCCGTTTTCAAACACAAATAAGCAATTACGGCCTAATACTTTTCTAAGTTGTTTTGAATAAACATACCAACATAGCTTGATCGGCTGTTTCTATCTCAAAATATAGATTTTATAAGATGCCTTTAACTGTTGATAATCATTAAAAAAAATTATAAAACCCCAAAATTAAAGCAAAATATTGATCTATAGTCATAGCCTAAAAGTGTGCTACAGTTTACTATAAGCTTAGCCGAAAACAATGCTTTGGTTTGATTAAAAATGTATAGTGGAAATGATCTGCAGATATAGGCCAAATAGTGAAATTATCCTGACAAAAGAAAAGTAAAATATAAAAGTTATACACATATTTCGACAAAAAATAATTTTTATATAGAAAGTTTGTATTATTAAATTAAATTATTTTTATATCTCTATATATCCATAAAACTGGAAAAATAATGCCTAAAATTGTACTATTGTTTATTATAAGCTTAGCCTAAAAGTGCACTAGACTATTACAGTAAGCTTATCCGAAAACTATGCTTTGTTTTGAATAAATAATAACAATAATTTATAAACAATAATAAATTTTATAAAATTTCCTTTAATCTGAAAAATTAAAGCCTAAAATTGTACTAAAGTTTACTACGAGCGTAGACTAAAATTTTTGCACACTTTACTAACTTTATTTTACTTACTTAACATAGCTTACACCCACCCCCCCCACCACTATGATTTTTCTGACTGATTCAAGTTATTACTTATTAGTACTAGTATTTCCAAACGTGCGCAACATATTTGGATTACATGAAAGTATGTTTATACTTGGATAAAACTGTTTTTAGATATTTGCAATACGAAAAATGTACCACCCGAAGACACCAAAAATATAGCAAATATTTTTTCAAACAAAAACAAATGATTAAGCATTATAAGTTCCAGTTACCTGAAGTTTTTCTATCGACACAACGATCAATTAATTTTTTAGCGTTAGCAGATGAGCGTTAAGAAAATCAGTTGGAAATATCATGTTTCGTCGAAGATTGTTTCACTATATCTTTGTATAGAAACAGCCGATAAAGATTACTGTATCGACTACAGTTCTTCTGATCGTAGATTTTCTATGGGTACAGTACTTAAGGCACACTGTGTTTGAGAAAACAAGTAATGAAAGACTAAAGTCGGGCGGAGCCGACTATATGATACACTCCACTTTCTATCCTATTACAATTCAATTCGGCAAAAAGTGAATTCGGGAAAGATTTTTGTATCCTGTAAATGTATGTGTTTGACAAAAATGTTAAATCGGAAAGAACATCTGTATGGGTGTATATTGAAACATGGAACGCTGTGACCCACTTGTATGTTTATAGGTGAAATATAATATGTAAAGTTTGGCAAAAATCGGTTAAACATTTGGGAGCAACATTTGTATATATAAAGTGATTTTTTAGCTATTATCTTTTTGGCAACACTGGTTTAAACAGCTGACGCACGTTTCGTCTTTTGTTTCACTGTCAAACATCTTCAGTTTGGTCTATAATTTAACCATGAATCGTCTTACAAACGAACAACGCTTGCAAATTATTGAATTTTATTATCAAAATGCGTGCTCTGTTAAGAAAGTTCATCGCGCGCTTCTTCCATTTTATGGTCAGTTTAATCGACCCACTGAAGCGGCTATTCGGGCTACTGTGACTAAATTTTGCACCAAATTTACATTGTTGGACATTAAACCACCAACACGCTTACGTAGAGTGCGAACTGAAGAAAATGTCGCAGCTGTATCGGCCAGTGTTAATCAATTATCGATTCGTCGCCGTTCGCAATTGGGCCTCTGTTACTCAAAAACGTGGAAATGCCAAAATTGGACTAAGCGGATGGACCATTTGAGGCGCACTCAAGGTCAACATTTGCATGAAATAATCTTCAAACATTAAATTATATGGGCCGTACTATCGATTCAAATAAAGAATTTTTCTGAATTTTATGTGTTTTTTTTTTGAAAAACTTTTTTATAGCTTTTAAAAAATCACCCTATATAAATAAATTTATATCTAAATCTGAACCGATCTTACCCACTTTAACCATTCGTGTTTTTAGTTGGATTATAAGATGTTGTGCCAATTTTAACAAAAATCGGGTACTATATGTGCTTTATAGAGCGGAAAAGGTCAAATCGGGAGCGACATTTGTATGGGGGCTATATCTAAATCTGAATCGATCTAACCCGCTTTCGCCACAGGTGTTTCTAGCTAGATTATAAGGTGTTGAGCCAAATTTGAAGAATATTGGGTACAATATGTGGTTTCTAGAGCGGAAAAAGTCAAATCGGAAGCTACATTTGTATGGGGGCTATATCTAAATCTGAACCGATTTGCCTCAAATTAAATAGCGTTCGTCCTTGATCTACAACACTTACTTGTGCCAATTTTTGTTAAGATCGGACTATAATTTGATTACAACAATAGATGGACAGACAGACGGACAGACGGAAAGTTATTCTACTCAGAAAGTTTTTCTAAGCCGATCTGTATAATAAACGATGGGTCTAACTCGTTTCCTTTTGGGCGTTACAAACAAATGCACAAAGATATAATACTCTCGTGGAGTGTATAAAAATAATTTTGAATTTTTCCGAATTTACACAATTCAGGACAATTTTCAAAAAAAATTCAAGTGTACGTTTCGAATTGAGGCATGCAGTGCCATGAAATTAACACCAACATTTTTTAATGATAAATTAAATGAAATATGTTGAAATTAAAGAAAATATGTCGAAGACTTCTATTTCCACATTTATCCAAAAATTTTCTGCAACTGTGCCTCCTTTTCATTTTTAAGATATCGTTTAATTTGTTGTATATTTTTATAGATTTTTTGTGCCATTAAAAGAAAAATTAAAAACAAGATTTTTTAAAATTCTCTACACAGAATCATAACTTCTATATGCATTCAAAGATATTTCTCATATATAAATATTTTCTTCCTTAGAAAACTAGGTAAAAAATCAAAATAAATATTTTTTTGTGGATTTTTTCTTTTTTTTTCAATTTTTTTGTGCGCCAAAAAGGCAAGAAAAAACTCGTTTGTTGGCGACTGTTCCATAACCACTGTTTCTACATGCAAAATTTTTAGCCCCCACATAAGTATAAACAGTAGGGCGGGTTGATTTTTAAAATTCTAAGAAAATTCTTGGCAAATTCTCCGAACGAACCATGTATCTAAAATAAAATCCTAATCCGCGCCTCTCGACTTGCAATTTTATATGCCTACCTTTGCCAAACGAAATGTTAGAAAAAATAGCTTTTTCCAAATCTAATTTTCTGCATAAAATTGTTTAGTTAGGCAGTTCTTTTGCACTTTATATTTTTTCTACACTCAAAATTTTTTTCATTAAAAAAATATTCACCCAATTAAAATTTTTCAAGACGAGAGGCGCGGATTAGGGTTTGATTTTAGACCCATGGTTTCTTCGGAGAATTTTCTTAGAATTTAATGTAGATTATGTTTATTTTTTTCATCCATACAAATCAACACTAGTGTAATTATATGTCACTGCTGGCTCACAGGCACACGTGTTTTACTCTCCACCCACCCCAACCTCCACCGTCATCTGCCCCACACGAAAACCTGATGCAGTTTACTTCACCATAAACCGACTGGTAAAACTAACCACAAAACTAGCAACCGCTAAATGGAAAAACTGAAAATACGTAATTTCCAGTTTAAATAATTAATAGTGCTGTAATTAAGCTAATTTTGGACAATTAAAAATTTAAACCGTATTACGCAACCAAACGCATACACAAAGGGAGACCAGCAACAACAAAGAGCACAGCGACACCAACAATATTAAATAACAAATTTCGGGTTGTGTGAAAAGCCCCAAACACACAAAAACGCAAATTTTGCTGAAATACACGGTATTTAATACGCAATAAATTAATATAAAATTCTAATTTTCACGGTATTTTTATGGTATTCCAAGCCCACCCTCAACAACTCCCCGTGCTACTTCTCCCACTCATTCAGCGTCCACGTGTGACGCACCAACCCGTCAAACAACACACCGCCCCGGCGTCGTCACAAGGGATGTGGTAGCAATAAGCCACCTATTAGCATACTTTTAGGGGGTGACGCCTAAAATTGGCCAGCAGACAAAATAAAGAAATTTTATGCTTAAATTGTTTTGTTAGACGCACACAAAACACACAGACACACGCCACAGACAGCAACTCGCATTCACCACACGGCGGTCGGCAGTCGGCGGTCATGGCCAACAATACAAAAGCCAAGCCAGGGCAAGCCATGCCAGCCCTTACCTTATCTAAGAGCCAGCCCTACCTTATCTGTAACACAAAAATGACATTTTTAGTTTCCATTAGTTAGTAATTTATTATAAATAACATATAATTTTTTGTGTCGGCCGTTCGTTACCCAATGGAGTGTGGTGGGGCGGGGTACATAATTCTAGGCTTTTGGCCACAAAAAATGATCAGGTTTCTCCACATACACATATACATAAATCAATATTGCCCCACTGCATGTACATTTAGACATGTGAATGTATGAATGAACGAACGAGCCTAATGTGTGGGTGGGATTTTAGTTTTTTTTTTTTGGTTTGGACTGGTTTGTCCAGTTGTGGCTTTTTTGCCTGGGTTGTATGTGTGTGTGTGTGTGTTTTGGCTACAAAACCATTTTTGTTGTTTTCTAACACGCCTGTAATTAGGCTTTACACTTTGGTTTGATATTTACACACATTAATGGAGTAGATTTAGTGGAATCATTGGCAAACTAATTAAGTGAATTGGACAAAATGAATAAATACGAAAAAAAGAAAAAAACAAAATAAATTATGGTGTTTGATTTCTGGCATGTTTTGGATTTGCTCTGCAAAAAAATGTGTGAGTTTAACATGCTCTTTTTGAGCACCAAGGGCAGACACATAGTTCTCCCCACCAAGGAGTGTTTTCCACAGTATAAACATATTTCAGTTATGTGGGTCAAATATTAAGGACACTTTTACTACTATTTGGATAAAATGGAGCCGTGATTGTTATAGCAATTTTTTGGAACGCAAAATCTTTTTGAAAAAACCCTCCACTGTGTGATGTTGATAATTCTAATTATTAAGGCTGGATAACTAAGCTGCGATAACTAAAATCTAATTAAAACATTAAAATTTCACTGAAAATAAAAAATTCTTTTTAACAATTGTCGCCAAAAGCACTATCAATGTGTGTATGAAAACAAATTTTGAAAAAATAATTTTGTGTTAAAAATTTTTGACTTAGCCTGTGTAAGTCAAAATTATGGTTATCGTGGCTAAGTCCAATAATGTCAACATAAAATATTTTTTTTAAATTTCTTTTGATACATATATTTATATTGTAGTTGGCGACAATGTGAAAAAATATTTTTTATTTTGAGCAAAAAATTAAATTTTTATTAACGTTTTTGTTATCGCAGCTTGTAATCCCGGCTTAAAGAAAAACAGCCCTATTTATTTATAAATATTGCAGACCGTCTTAAAACTCTTAGATAAATGTAATTACAACCGCGAATTTTGGATTTTTGCAACACTTGCAGCTTTTTTCGCGGCCGACTACATATATATATAACAAGCGACATTAGTTCTTAATACACATACAAATCACCTGCATATAGATCGCGAGAAATATACAATACAAATGTGGAACAAAATAATTTTTACAGATTTTGTATACCCTCACTTTACAGAGTAGGAGGGTATATATCATTTGGGACAGAAACAAGTGTAACGCATTGAAGAAGTGACTTAAGACCCCAAGTATGTTTGGACCAAATGCATTTCACGACTTTTTAAGATGATTGAGCCATGTCCGTCCGTCTGGCTGGCTGGTGTAGCCGATAACTCTCGAAGGGGGCTAAGGAATTCAAACTTTGCACATGGTAATATTTTTCCCCAACTTACTTTAAGTTCGATGATGGGCGAAATTGCCACGCCCTTTCTTGTACTTCCCACACAAATAACCCATATTGAATGATCGATATATGTTCTCTCAGAGTGAGGGTATATAAAGAGTGATTTTTTTGAGGTTAGGATTTTCATGCATTAGTATTTGACAGATCACGTGGGATTTCAGACATGGTGTCAAAGAGAAAGATGCTCAGTATGCTTTGACATTTCATCATGAATAGACTTACTAACGAGCAACGCTTGCAAATCATTGAATTTTATTATCAAAATGCGTGCTCTGTTAAGAAAGTTCAGAAAGAAAGAAATTGTGTTCAGCGACGATTTTTGGCTCAATGGGTACGTAAATAGGCAGAATTGTCGATTTTGGAGTGAATATCAGCCAGAAGCATTGCAAGAGCTACCAATGCATCCAGAAAAAGTCACAGTTTGGTGCGGTTTATGGGCTGGTGGCATCATTGGACCGTACTTCTTCAAAGATGATGCGAATCGTAACGTAACTGTGAATGGTGAGCGCTACCGTGAGATGATATCCAACTTTTTTTTGCCCAAAATGGAAGAACTGAACTTGGTTGACATGTGGTTTCAACAAGATGGCGCTACATGCCACACAGCTCGCGATTCTATGGCCATTTTGAGGGAAAACTTCGGAGAACAATTCATCTCAAGAAATGGACCGGTAAGTTGGCCACCAAGATCATGCGATTTGACGCCTTTAGACTATTTTTTGTGGGGCTACGTCAAGTCTAAAGTCTACAGAAATAAGCCAGCAACTATTCCAGCTTTGGAAGACAACATTTCCGAAGAAATTCGGGCTATTCCGGCCGAAATGCTCGAAAAAGTTGCCCAAAATTGGACTTTCCGAATGGACCACCTAAGACGCAGCCGCGGTCAACATTTAAATTAAATTATCTTCAAAAAGTAAATGTCATGGACCAATCTAACGTTTCAAATAAAGAACCGATGAGATTTTGCAAATTTTATGCGTTTTTTTTTTTTTAAAAGTTATCAAGCTCTTAAAAAATCACCCTTTATAAGTCAGTTTATCCGACTAAAGCTTACATACTTGTTTTCTTGTTTTATTTTTTTCGTTCCATTAAAAAATATTTTTTAAAACATTTCCTTCCAATTTTTTATTTCCAAAAAGAAAAATATTGAATGTAACTTCGACGAAAATGTGAATTTTAGTAAAAATTAAAAAAAAAACAAGTAAGGAAAGGCTTAAGTCACTCCACTTTCTACCGGAATACAATTCAATTCAGTAAAAAGGTGAAAACGGGAAAATTTTTTGTATGTTTCCTAATCACAGGCTAATATGACCTGGTAGAATTTGTCAAATCGAGAATAATTTTTGTATCGGGGATATATCCAAACATGGAATGAAGTGACTAACTTTCACAATAAGTTCTTCTAGTTGAACTATAACGTGTTATGATCAATTTTAAGAAATTCTCTGAAAATACGCGGTTTTTGGGGAACGAAATTTGTATGAGAGCTATATGCAAATCTGAACCGATGTGACCCATTTTCACCATAGGTCTTCCTAGTTTAAATATAAGGTGTTTTGAGAATTTCGAAGAAAATCTGTTAAATATGTGGATTCTGGAGCGGAAACATTCACATTGGGAGCGAAATTTGTATGGGAGCTATATATAAATCTGAACCGATCTAACACATTTTTACCACAGACATTTCCAGTTGAAATATAAGGTGTTTTGTCAAATTTGAAGACAATCTGTTGAAATATTTGGATTCTAGACTGAAAAATTCAAATTGGGAGCGAAATTTGTATGGGAGCTATATATAAATCTGAACCGATCTAACACATTTTTACCACAGGTGTTCCTGTTGAAATATAAGGTGTGTTTCGAATTTTGAAGACAATCTGTTAAAATATGTGGATTCTATAGCTGAAAAATTCAAATTGGGAACGAAATTTGTATGGGAGCTGTATATAAATCTGAACCGATCTAACACATTTTTACCACAGGTGTTTCTAGTTGAACTATAAGATGTTTTGCCAATTTTGAAGAAAATCTGTTGAAATATATCTAAATCTTAACCGATTTTTTTTCAAATTAAAAAGTGTTCGTCCTTGTACCGAAAAACTTTGTTGTACAAAGTTTCGTTTGGTTCTGGCTACAATTGCGTCCTGTATCGTGATTACAACAATAGATGGACAGACGGACATTGCTAAATCGACTCAGAAAGTGATTCTAAGCCGATCGGTATAATTAACAATGGGTCTATCTCCCTTCCTTTTGGGTGTTACAAACAAATGCACAAAGACATAATACTCTCGTGGAGTGTATAACTATGCAAAAAATATTTTAATTTTTTTTTTAGTTTTTTCGTTTGTATTTTTTTTGGTCTGTAATCAATATTTGATTTGAACTGGGATATTGTCCTGGCTCAAGACCATTTTGCATCTATATTTAATAGAAAGCAAATTTATTTACTCAATGAGATGCTTGTAAGATGGCATGTGTACTTTATTACTTGGTGCGATTTTTTAAACGCAAATTCGGCAAGTGAGTTGTGATTCTCGTTCGTTTGTGAGAATCATCTCCTTATAGAGGCCGGGTTTGATGTTGAAAAGTCGCTGCGAAGCCACCTGAATGAAACCTTTAGACAGGGTGGAAATCATGATAGTGGTAGTCTGCAACCAAGTAATAAATGTCACCATGCCATTTGTAAATAAATTTGCTTTCTATTAAATATAGATAGATATGCAAACTGGTCTTGAGCCAGGACAATATCCCAGTTCAAATCAAATATTTTAATTTTATGAATTAATTCTTAGTTTTTGGACACACATTTTTTTGTGTTGCATAGTGTTTCGCTTCTTATATTATTTTGTAAATTATCTATATTAAATAATGAAGCATTTGTACTCTTCCACCCGTCCCAATACAATGCCTTTTTTAATTATCTATTTTAGATTTTGTCTGACCTCAACTTCTCTTCAGTAATGTAAATAACATTTACACATTATGATATGTTTATGGACTATTTAATTTTATGTAAATTTCAAATTTTTGCCTTTGTCAACTGAAGCATAGGAAATTGGGTTTTATTGTCTTATGACATTTTATATTAAGAAAATGTAGCCATAACTAATAGTAATTGTCAACGACATAATATTGAAATCAACGGGTTGCTCTTGCTATCTTTCTGCACCTACTTGTCCGCTCCCCTGATTTAAATATGACCATTTTCAAGAAATGTGTGAAATAGAATATCAAGTATACTCAAACTCTCCTCTATTTTTTTCAACTAGAATCAATGAAGTGAACGAAAGCATCTGACTGACAGCGCTCTAGTGTTCAGCTCAGACTTATGATGCTAATACAATATCTATATGTACATAAAGTGAGTAGCCAGGTAATCTCCATAGCCAAGGAGTTGAAAACCTTTCACTTAAGAGATGAAATTTTCAAAAAGGACTTCAGTCTGCTTTTCTCTTGCTCATCATAGTCGCAGGGCTTTCTTCTCTCGCTCAACTCAACTCAATTCAACATGTATTAAATGACACATACGATATGCTTGTCATGCATATTATAAAGAAAGTAGCAACACACACACCCTCACACAGATGTAAACTTAGCGTAGTCGTAGAAGAACGACATATCCTTACAAAAACTAATAATACATATATCACACATGCAACTGAACCACCCAGTTGCCTGACATTCACCCAGACCCCCATCCCCTCAACTACTGCCCGTGATGTCCTGACGCTGCTTACACAGCTTGATGCTTTTCTTGACTTAATTTTATGTGTTCAACATGTGAGACATCCTTCATCCTTCTTCACTGGCAAAAGATGAGAAGAATGTAAAGAAAAAGTGTGTGCCTGTGTGCACATATAGTAAATATGATGATGTCCTGTTTTGAAGCATGGCATGTGAGTGCTTGGCTGTTCCTTCTCTTTGACATTCTTATAACCAATATTTTGCTGAGGGGGGAGGGGGAATATTTTTTTATTGATATTTTATACACTTTTTGATAAAGGTATAGTTGAAGTTGATGAGTGTGTTTATTGAGTATCTGCTTTTGATATTTGATTGGCAACGGAATAGGCAAAAAGTGTCTGTTTATTTTGTGCAAAGATATATCATACAAACGCTCCCGTATACACCACATGCATACACTTTTAAATACATGTCGTCCTTTCACAAACATCGACATCCACACATCCAAGTCAGCATACGCACACACATACACATACGCCCATGCCCACATACACATTCATCGTTTTCTCTCTATCAGGACCTTTGTGTAAGTTCCATTTATTGAAATGAAAAAGAAGGTAATGTATGTAGTATAAAGTAAATGTCTATGTGGGTAAGTGTGAGTATGCATGTGTGTGTGTGCGGACCTGTATATGATATAGATGACAGCTGTCATATGTATATACTGCCATATGAAATATATCCATACAGCCTTTTTATGTTCTCACAAGAACCGGCCGCACCAACACAACCTACATTCACTTGCGAGCCGTTTCGAAAAGCTCAGGGAACGAGAAATTAAATTTGTTCACAAAAAGTTAAAGTAAACACAAGTGCCTACAAAAATATATGTATAAATATATGTAATGTACACTAACGGAAATCAATTTTCGAAAAATATCCTAAAAGCATGCCCTGGTTAAGCAAGCAATTATAAAAGGGAGCCTTTAAAGTAGGCTACGGAAATGTCAACAGCAGAGAGTTATGGGTAAATGGCAAAAGAAAATTTAGGCAGGCTTAGTCAAGCTACCATAAAGATGGCTCCTGAAAGTAGGCAATGGAAAATTAAATTGTCTGTACTTGGGACCAATAAAGTCCTAAAGCCAATTCATAAATGGGATTTTACAAATAGTCGCGATCTATTTCCAAAAATATGTATTTCAAATCTTTGCTGTAATAAATCTCGGGTGTGGATTGTTTACAACTCATCTAAAGTGGAGCCGCCTTTAAAGTAGACTACGGAAATTTCATATATATTTAGAATTAGCTATGCCAGAGAGTTGCGAACAAACGAAAGATGCTATATAAGCTAACATGTCTGCTTTGAAAACATACCAAATGAAAACTCCCAGAAGTAGGCAACTCAAAGAGAAGCAAACTAAAAAGTCTGCACTTGGAACCAATCAAACCTTCTTATAAAAACCATTAAAAACGAGCGTTTGAAGTAGGCTACGGAAGTTTCATGTGCTGAGTTAGGTATGCCAGAAAACGAACCAAATGAAGACTGCTGAAAGTAGGCAACGCCATATTAAAGCAAATTCATACTGAGGAACATTAATGCATTAAAGCCAACTCATAAAAAGATATAATTCAAATATTTGATCCCAGCTCAACAAATATACAAACGACTAAAACTGTCTTGATTATCAATCCATTAAAAGGGTAGACTGCAAAGTAGGCTACGCAAGAATTTGTCTGAGCTGACAAGTCCGCTTTTAAAACTTACCAAATGAAAACTCCTGATAGTAGGCAATGGAAAATAGACGAAAACAAATATTCAAATATCCGGTACCTCTAAGGCACCCCATTCACGTACAGTTTTAACTGTCAGTTAAAACTGTCAGTTATAACTGTACGTGAGTTGCCGGTCTTAAACTGTGAACTGAGATGTACACACACGTCCAGTTCAGTACTTCAGTTTTTAACATGGATTCGAACGAGCAGGACGGTTTGGCCGCTCTCGGTTTAGTTTTTGTAATTTTACAAAAAAGAAGAAGTGGTTATTACAACGAAATTTATCTTCCCACATTAGTTTATTAACAGAATTAAGTTAGTTAGTTCTTGTAACTTCTTCGCCAGCTTGTTGTAGGCAGCATCTTTTTTGGCGCGATCATGATACTCGCTAGACTTAACTTGCCATAGGCAAGGTTCAGATCTATATATTCCAATAAAATCAACTATTACTTGGTTCTGTTTACGAGACATGATGATACGCACTCTCGCTCGACACAAATTGAACTGAGAACAGTACAGCGAACCCCCACACACGTTCACTTCAGTTAAAACTGTCAGTTAAAAATATAAAATTTTTATATTTCTCAGTTAAACTGAACAGTTGAGTACAACTGTCAGTTATATACCACACACATACAGTTTCAACTGACAGTTTTAGCTGAACAGTTCAAACTGACAGTTAAAACTGTACGTGAATGGGGGGCCTAACCCGCAATTTTTTAAAAATTAAAAATATAAGTTCAGATAATAATTTCTGGGATAATTGTGCTCAAATCAGAATTCATTTGCTAATTTAGTTCGAGAGTCAGATGAGAAAAGGCGAAGAGTGCCTTGCGTCCTCTACACACAAAACACAAGTACATATGTTGAAACTAGATAATCGCACCTTGAAGACTGATCAATACAATATCAATGTTCGATAACTTGTGAATATATCGTGAAGTAATTGCATCCCGAAGGATCTGCGGCTTGGGTTTATTAGAGCATAAGAACTGTCCGATTATATTTTACAGGCCGCAGCTTCGGCAGTGATATCTGAAATGAAAATCCTTTCGTCGCACATACTTTGACCAGAGGCCTCTGGATACGTTCTATTTATTGGTGCTGAGAAATGACTTTTTAAATTTTATGTTATATTCCACTTGAATTTAGCTGGGACTAGGTAATGCATTCAAATCCATAATATCCCCTTTGTCCTGGAATCCACATAGTATTGACTTCGGACAGACAATTCAGTCTGCACAGCGGTTAGATCTTGAAAGCAAAAGGATCTCCCAAACACCAAGTGAGTCAAACTACCAAACGAGGAATTTGAATGAGTACGGAAAGAATACGATTCACCAAATAGTTGACACATTTCCGAAAAGTGGAACAAATTAAAAAAATGATCATGTAAAGTAGAGAGTGCCGAAGAACTTCTCTATATAAATTAAGGGAAAGTGGCAGAAACGTGACTATCCTGAGATAGGTATATGAGATTGGTATATATCACAGTACTGGTCACAACGTCTGAATACATTGTCAATTCACTGCTTTAAGCTCTTGAAATATTTAGTAAATATTATATCTGAGAGATCTCCATTTCAGCTTTAGGGCAGCCTTGGTGCAATTAATCGCAAAGCCCAATGTTATACTATACATTTCAAAAAATTCACTATGCAACAAATATTATGTAGAAGTGCTATATATGTATAGAATTTTATGATGTAGTTTCACTATCTAAACGATATTATTTTTCGTTTTACGGATGATTAAAAAAATAAATATTAGAATTCTAATTTTCGTTGAAGGTACCTTCAATATTGTTACTCTCGTTTGAGAATTATAAGCCCGATCGCACCCACTTCTATGTTCAATTAAAGGTAACTAATGGCTACAAATACAGTAATTTTCGCGAACTTCAAGGGACTGGGTAAACAAGTTCGTTTTAAACGAAGTTCGGTTTAAATGAAGACTTGAAGAAAACAATTTATGTATGTAAGTGCACATGCATTGATTTTTTAAAAACAATTTTGGGATATTTTAATACATATGTATAAAAAGATTAGTTATTAAAAAAATCAGTTATTTGAGTTTGCTTAGTACCAATATTAGTTTCTTTTATATACACTTCTACTTGAGCCAAGTGATCAACAATTTGTTGTGGAGTGTCGCGTGACTGAAGAAAAGTTCTTTCATAGCTTAATCTGTAAATTTTTCCATTGGTTGATTTAGCAATTCTATTAATGACAGATCATCATCCGAGAGCTGGTAAATCCTTCGGCGCGGCGGATTAGCAATTGTTGTTCTGCTGACTTTTAAGCATGACATATGCAAAAAATTGATTGCGTCCAGTATACTAACTTTAAAGTTATCTTCACCCATATCAACCGAATTAACAATTTTTGAGAGAAGCAAGTGGCGATATTTACTTTTCAATGACCTTGGTCCATAGGTTGTAAAACTGAGCTTGTATTTGGAGGCATAAACACTAATTTAATGCAATCTAAGTTCTTTGTATCTGGATGAGCTGGGCAGTTGTCTACCAGAAGTATAATTTTTCGATTCGCACGGCGTAAATTATAGTCCCATTGTCTTAATTCGCTGGTGAAAATTTCGGATGTCCTCCAAGCCTTTTTATTAGCCTGGTAATTAACTGGCAATTTTTTAATGTTTTTAAAGCACCTGGGACTTTTTGATTTTCCGATTACTAAAAGTTTTCGTTTTTCTGTACCCGTCATATTAGCTACTACGAGCACTGTTAGCCATTCCTTTGATAGTTTACCACCTGCACAGGTCTCACCTTTGAATCGCAGTGTATTATTGGGAGTGAGTTTATAAAATAAACCAGTTTCATCGCCGTTAAATATGTCCTTATCTTTATAATTTGTTCTTATATCTGGCCACTTATTTTGCAACCAATCATTGACCACATAAACATTGACTTCAGCCGTCTCTCCAACAACTAGTGATGTTGTGGCGTCTTTTAAATCGTACAATCCACTTAAAATCGCAGTAGTTAAGCTTTTTTCCAAATTCTTGTGCTTTAGCTTGTAAAACGGCATTGGTTATAGTCATATTATTGGCTCTTTTCTGAGTAAACCATTTTAGTAGGCAATGGTCCAGTTCCATGAAAGAAGGGGTTTTAACCTTCTTTACATTTGAGGAGTTTTGCTCAAAATTATTTAGGACCAAGTCCTTATTTTTCCAAATTGTTGCAATGGTTGACTTGCAGAGGCACATTTCTTGACATATTTGCTTTTGTTTTACACCTTGTTGTAATTTTTTAATTATTTCATACTTCTCTTTCAAAGAAAAACACTTTCTTTGCTTTCCAACTGCTACTACGTCCATCTTCTAGCTTTGTAATTTTCAACTGCTGTCTGCACATTGCCTTCACACAAACAAACATTAAACTTAGGGAAATCCCCTGATTCGAGAACATAGGAAAACTAAAACGCGGAGTAATACAGTGTTGCCAGCGCAAAAAATATCATGTTTTATTCATAGCGCCACTTATGGGTTCTTTTTAACCGAAAAATAAACAAATTTTGAATGCAAATAAAGTTTGTTATAACCGAAAGTTCGCTTTAAACGGGTTCGTAATAAGCGAAAAAAATTTCATGGTTTATTAGAAATAAAGCACGTGCTTTTGAAATTGGTTCGTTTTAGGCGAAAGTTCGTTTTAAGCGGGTTCGTTATAAGCGAAAATTACTGTATATAATATATAAATAACATAATTTTCACACAGAAAAAGTCGTGTGCAACAGTATCCGAAACAATGGAGAAAATATTATTTTACGACAATCAAAGAAAACAATCTCTATATATGAAAGATGCTTGGATAAATGTAGAACAACACTCAACATCAACACTCTTCGCAGACACGAAAAATTGGAAAAAGAAGATCTCACTTTTTTGGAGACTATTTCTATGAGAACTTGTTTGGCAACATTTGTTGCCATCATTGCCTTTAATTTATCATATAAGCGGGTATCGTGGGACCTATAATTCAAAAATTAGAGTACAAATATTAGGGGTACCTTAGACGAAAAATTTAAATTTTAGTAATTTTTTGTTTTTGTTAACTTTATAAAATAGCATGACTCAGTGCACACAAAAAATGTTTTTAGGTTTCTAATTTTTTAATTTTGTTCTTCTTCTGTTCTAAACGATTCTGACTGTCACTACATCCCTACCTATGTTGACAAATGGTGCTATTATTATATGCTACGACAGGTATCCTGAAAAATCTTGTAATATTATTGTAAGAAATAATTTCATTTTAGGTTAAATAAGATTATTATTTATTTACTTTTTTATTATTTTCTTTCACTTTTTTATCCATCCACAATTAGTGGTTGCTATATCTTACAGACCATTAATTTTTATTTGATAAATAAAATTTTAGATGCTCGAATACAATAGCAAACAAACGTAAGCGAAGCCTGTCATTAACATTCACTGAAATCAATTAGCAATACATACAAATGTATGTAATTGAATTGATTTTTTTTTTTCAAAAAAAAAAAACAAAGAAACATATCATTTAAAATGATTCGTTCCCATCTCCAAAATACCATCATTGTAAACTTTTACAAAAGACAAAAGCAGCACAAAAAAACGTTCGACGAGTGTTTGTTTATTCAAGGCACGTCTTCTAATTGATATCGAGTAAATGCCGAACGAATATGTCTGTGGCAGTGAGATGTGAGATGCGAGCTGATGATGATGATGATCACGATTACATTGATGTTGAAACACAACTAAAATTAATGTTGTTCTTGTTTTTTTTTTCACATTTTTGTTGTTCACATATGAGTGAACGAATTGCCTGAAATGTCAGTGGGTGTGTGCGAGTGTGTGTGTGATGACAGGCCCCAAAAAGTATGCTACACTATCATTTTTGTGTGGCCACACAAACACACACCCATGCAACCATTGCCAGTGTGGCTGGCTCGCATATGTGTGCAAAGGACGTTGCTTTTTGATGTCTTGCATCAGTTTTTGTTGATGGTCTCACAGTCTGTTGTGTGTGTGTGCGAGTTCATTTAATATGATGTTCCAAACTCGATATTATTGAAATCATAGCAGCATCCAGCCATGCTCGGTTGCTCGGAATCGGGGAGTTCGCCGCTTTTTTCATTCTTGTTTTGTTTGTTAACTCTCTGATAATGATGAGACTCCTGCATATAGATGACGACGTATCGATTGCATGCACGAATGTGCAGCAGCATGATGATGATGACGACGATGGTGATGGTGATACCACTCGTGTTTGAATGTTTAAATGTGTAAGTGACTACGTGTCCTGATATATGCTAGCATGTGCTAGTGTGTGTATATTTGCTCGGTACACATGTGAGTTCAATTGGAAAATCGTGAGGAGTTTCAAAGCAAATATACTGAAGCATCACCAACTCATACACATACAACAACGAGTCCTTGGTACATAGACATACACACACACACAACGGGCACATCAAAAAAGGAACTAGATGTACTTGTATTTTTCCCTCGCTGCTGTAGTTGTACTTGTTGTTTTTCTTGGTTGCTTGTTATGGCTGTGCTCATATTGAAACCATATGATGGAAAATCACGAAAATCTATTTAGTTCGATATGCTGTAAAGTATGCTATAGCAAATGCAGTTAAGCATTAAATTGTTACTCAACAAAAACGGAACGAAACGAATCGACTCGACTCGACGAACGATTGAAAGAACACACACGCCACGAAAAAAGAAGAGAATCAAGTGGAAAAAATATTGGATCAACAGAAAATTGCCAACAAATTTACAATTGAATTATTAAAGCTTTTGGCTAACTAGAAAAAAAGACAGAGAGAGACAAGGAGAAAGAAGATTTGCTGGTGCAGGAGATTAAAGCATACTTCAAGGGCAACAAACAAAAAGCATACTTTAAGGATGGGAATATTTCTCTAGAAAAGGCAATTACTAAAGTCTTTGAATTTTGTGGACATTAAACTTCGTCTGTAGCAAAAAAGGAAGGTTTAAAATACGAGAAAAAATCCTGTAGTCAGCCACAGTGGTTTCTTTAAGATTTGAAAATCCTGATCTCTGGAGAATTTAACATGGATTTTTTTGTAACACGCCAAAGGAAGCCTAGTAGACAGATTATTACACCGATATATTCAGATTTAATTTCCGAGTTGATTTTGCTATATCCGTCTTGACATCCTTATGTCTGCCTGTCAATCCATCAAATTTTATAATCATATCTTATGTTGTGTCTATTTGAAATTTGGCAAAAATATCTTTCTATTGAAAAGGAAGAAAATAGGTTGGATCGGATAGGTTGGGTGGCACTCAAAAAGTAAGCATCCAACTCACTTCAAAAAGAAGAGGACCATTGTGATACCACAGGTTTTTATGTCCCACATTGGAACAAAAATGTGCGATTTTCGAGATGCTTTATCTAGTCAACGCACACTGGTTCATTATCAAATTCCATCGACCAATATTTAATAACTTAAGTCTAGTCAATATTATTGAATTATGTGGAAAATTGAAATTAGACCTCATGACACACATTCCATCGCACAGCGATTCATAAAAATTCCATCGGTCAAAATTCAATAACTTTTATTGCATTAAACATTTTTGAATTATGTTAAAAATGAAAATATACCACTTATAACATCATGTTAAAGCAAGCACTCCATACAGAAGGATCACTAATGATTTGTCCCTACACAGGACAATGAAACACGTATATGGTGTGTGTGTGTGTGGTTGAGTGTGGTTCTCCTCCTTTTCATTACCAAAACAAAGATTTCCTTCTTAAGAAGAAATTACTTGATCGAACTAGCTGAAATTCGAATGTATTACATTACATCTTTTAAATCATCATTATATTGCGATGTTAACTTGGGGAATCGAACGGATATATTTTAGAAATAAGACCAAAGTTGGCTACTTTTCGCAAAAATTATGATTTTTATACCCTCCACCTAAGGATGGGGGTATATTCACTTTGTCATTCCGTTTGTAACACCTTGAAATATTCTACGGAGACTCGATAAAGTATATATATTCTGGGTCATGGTAAAATTCTAAGTCGACTTAGCCATGTCCGTCTTTCTGTCCGTCCGTCTGTTGAAAGCGCGCTAGCTTCCGAATGAAATGAGCTAGAAGGTTCAAATTTCTCCTAAATGTGTCTTATGGTTGCAGATCATTGGGGATTGAAAGTGGGAGAAATCGGCCCAAAGGGAAAAATATTTCCCTCACAAGAACTAAAAATACCCTTAATAACCACTAATATTTTCGAGTATTTAAGCATATTTTTTTCAATATGTCTGCTTGTACTTACTCGATATAAGGTATGCGCATATCCCCTATAACAAAAACGTGCACCATTTTTATTCGTAGGGGTGAAATGGGACGAAAAGGGATAAAAATAGTACCTATCAAACGACAACAGCTAGAAACACGAAATTTGGTCTGCACATTCCTCTAATTGAATAGATACATAATATAATAGTATTTTTTCCAAATTCGTACTTTTAAGGGGTAAAATGGAAATAGAGGGATAATAATGGTACCAACCAAACGGTTGCACCTAGAATACTGAAATGCGGTGTATACATTCCTCTGATTGCGTAGACACGTAAAATAGAATGATTTTTCGAAATTTGTACTTTTTGGGGTTCAAATGCGAAAAGGGGATAAAAATAGTACCAAACAAATGACCGCAGCTAGAGTCATGAAATTCGGAGTATACATTCCTTTGACTGCGTAGACACGAAAAATAAGAGGTTTTTTTCCAAATTCATACTTTCAAAGGATAAATTTAAATTTACCTACACACTTATTCACAATAAATAATATTTTTTTTAACTTTTAAATTAGTTTTGAATTCAAACGCTTGTGCACTATTTTGTTCAATAACATAGATATATTGCTGTGAAAGTTCTTTTGTTTTCCACATAAATAATACATTTTTGGAAAAATTTACATCAAATATTTTTAGCAACACAAAAATCCTAAAAATACTTCTGTCCGCGATAGTTTACAAATTAGAACTCACAAAGTGGGTTCAAAGGAAAACAAAGAAAAGAATTATGTCTTGTTTTATAGTTTTCGTTAATTCTGAGATAAGTAGTGGCGAATGCCGATTTGCCACATCACCTTATACTTGAAATCACATTCCATATTTACGATATTTTGACGCACATATTAAAACATTTATGTTTGGCATTCGAAATCTTGTAATGTTATACAGATGTTCTCACCATCATGAGAATCAACTACATGAGTTTAGCCTTTCCTTACTTATTATAAACTTGAAATTGCTGATCACTCGAGGCTACTGTAAGTCCTCAAATTCCTTATCTCTCGCGGCTTCTTTAAGACTACAAATTTCTTTCTTCCACAAATTTTTCTATCTTGAAGTTCTCAAATACCCTCTCACTTATGACTGCAGCTTCCTTTAGACTACAAATTTGTTTGTACTTGTGGCACCTTCAAGTCCTCAAATTCCTTCTCATTCGTGGCGTCTTTAAGTACTCAAATTTTTTCTTACGCGTGTCTTCCTTAAGTCCTCAAATTCCTAATCTCTCGTGGCTTCTTTAAGACTACAAAATCATACTCACTCGTGGCTTTAAGTTGGTGCCAAGATGAGACTTCTAATCGAGGAGGTAAGTTATTAAGATATTTATGGTCATTTAGACCTTAAAAAGGGTTCATGCTTGCAGATAAATGTTTTCCGTTTCTCCAAAATTGCTATGAAAAGTCCCCAAATATCTCCAAAATAGAAAAAACTTTTATTTAAATGAATACGACCAAAATTTATGAATGATTGATTAATCAACAATCTGAAAACCCTTAAAAAAGTTTTTCGTGAGTGTGTGATTGGCGGTGAATACTGTAATTTTTATATACAATATTTTCGAATCATTGGAAATAGGAATAACGCCCATTCAATTGATGCTCCTTTCTTGTCCTTTTTCATATCATTTTTATAATTTCTTTTCTGACCAGCGGATGACGGTCGTCACCTATCAACATCATGAACAATATAGTAGCAGCCAAGTAATGAATTTGTAGACATTTACAGATTAATTTGAATTCCCAGTTAAAATGAAATACTAATTATTTTTTTAAAGCAGTTCGAATATCCCAACAAAAGCCCCAAAAGCAATATACATATCAATGTGTGTCTGTATGTTGGGTATAGGACGCCAAACCGGTGCACCGATGACAATTTTACTGTATCTAAATTCTGGACAGAGGATGGTTCCTGGATATACTAGGTCATGGTACCTCCCACACAAACAATATTTTAAAACTATCAAAAATTACTCATTTTATATTCCAAAGCATTCGAAGTAGGGGAATGGGGAAAAATGAGCCCGTGCAACAAAATAGTAGTATTTTATGAAATCCCCCCAGGATGGGGGTATACTAACTTTGTCATTCCGTTTGTAACACCTTGAGATATCGACCTAAGACCCTATAAAGTATATATATTCTTGATCGTCATCAAATTCTAAGACGATCTAGCCATGTCCTTCCGTCCGTCTGTTTAAAGCACGCTAGCATCTAAACGAAAGGAGCTAGCTCGTGCAAATTTTCCATAAATGCGTCTTATAGTCGCAGATCGGTTGGGATTGAAATGGGGCGAAATCGGCCCAAAGGGGAAAAATGTTTCCCTCACAAGGACTAAAAATACCCATAATAATCCCTAATATTTTAGCGTATTTAAGCATGTTTTTTGAATGTGTCTGTTTATATTTGCTTGATATTTGGCATGCGCATTCCCCTTATAGCAAAAACGTGCACCATAAAGTGATTCTTATTTGTAGGGTGTGAAATGGGGCAAAAAGGGATAAAAATGGTACATATTAAACGACAACAGCTAGAAACACGAAATTCGGTGTGTACATTCCTCTAATTGAGTAGATACATAATATAAAAGTATTTTTTTTAAATTCGTACTTTTAAGGGGTAAACTAGGAATAGAGGGATAAAAATGGTACCAACCAAACGGCTGTACCTAGAATAATGAAATTCGGTGTTTACATTCCTCTGATTGCATAGATAAGTAAAATACACGGATTTTTCAAAATTCGTACTTTTTGGGGTTAAAATGAAAAAAGGGATAAAAATAGTACCAATCAAATGACCGCAGCTAGAGTTATGAAATTTGGAGTATACATTCCTCTGACTCTGTAGACACGGAAAATAAAGGGATTTTTCGAAATTGGTACTTTTTGGGGTCAAAATGGAAAAAGGGGATAAAAATAGTACCAACCTACTGACCGCAGCTAGAGTCATGAAATTCGGTGTATACATTCCTTTGGCTACGAAGACATGGAAAATAAAAGGTTTTTGCAAATTCTTACTTTCAAGGGATACAATGGGTACAGAGGGATAAAAATTGTACCAACCAAACGGCTGCACCTAGAATAAAGAAACTTGGTGTATACATTCCTCTGATTGCGTAGACACGTAAAATAAACGGATTTTTCGACATTCGTACTTCTTGGGGTTAAAACGAAAAAGGGGGTACAAATAGTTCCAACCAAATGACAACAGCTAGAGTCATGAAATTCGGAGTATACACTGACTGCGTAGACACGGAAAATAAACGGATTTTTTGAAATTCGTACTTTCAAGGGATACAATGGTACAGAGGAATAGAAATAGTACTAACTAAACGACTACTGCTAGAATGATGAAATTCTAATTGGGTAGAAACGTCAAATAAAGAGATTTTAGATAGTCGTACTCTTAAGGGGGTAAAAATGGTACCAACCAAATGGTCGCAGCTGGAATCATGGAATTCGGTGTATACATTCCTCTGACTGCATAGACACGCAAAATAAAATTTTTTTTTCCAAATTCGTACTTTTTCTTTTATGGCTAAAATTGGTTGAATCTTGAAGTTAGATTATTTTGCACTATGTACGTCTGATAATGGATTTTCAAAATTTGTACTTTTGGAATTAAAATAGAATGGAAATACAACCAACTGTAGCATCCACTATCTACCAATATTTATGGTATTTAAGCTTTTTGAATATTTATTTTTTGAATCGCCGTATTGGTAGCATTGCCTTATAGGCGTGGTTTGAAATAATTAAAATATTATATTTATTAATAATATTTTTTTAATATTTGTATTTGTTTTGATTTGGCTATATAAAAAAAATTTATTTTCCTGTAATATTACTGCACTTCTACGAAAACCGACAACCTCTGTGGAAAGCAATCCATGGTGGAGGGTATATAAAGTTCGTCCCGGCCGAACTTAATGCCGTTTTTACTTGTTTTTTTGACCATCATAAAATCCCCACGCTTGGGGAAAAATCTCCTCATCTGGCAAGCCTGTAATGGCTGAATAATTGTCATTGCTTTAAGTTGCCAGAACTATGCATTTTAGGACTAACAATTCTTAACTAATCGTCCTTCTTTAAGGTTCAATTAGCTCGGGAACTATGAATACTTTATGACGGAAGATAGTTGATCTCTTGTAGTTAGTTTAGGTCATTAAATGTCTGTTCAATTGTTGATACCTCTCTTGCTACTGTTTCTTTGGAGGTTAGAATGGAATGAATGAATGATTTGAATACCAGACATTTTTAAAGTAACAAACATTATTATTTTCTATTGGATTCCTTAGCCTCGAGCACATGTGTTGTTACTTCTATTCGCTGAATTCTAAAGTAGAATATCCGCAGTTTGGACATCAAAATTTAACACGCCTTTAATATATTAACCAGGAGAGGAGAGGAAGAGCTTACTTGCGCCACTAACCAAGGTTGTCTAGCACATCCTTTGAAGAAACAAAACAACCCCATAAAGTATACTTTGCATATCTGTTTTCCCAAAATCCCTCCTTAATATCTTTTTGGTCTCTTATTTTTTGTTTTTGGTTGGTTGTCAATTTCATTTTACTATATATGCTTTGGTGCATTTTATGAGTACAATCTTCAGCGAATTTTTTATTGCATACTTTTCGGGGAGCAACAAGAAAAACGAGCTGAAAAATACAGCGTAACCGGCAAACATAAAATATTATACAATCATAAAATTTATGGCATTTGCGGCGTGCATCATAAAATTTGACGCGTCTCAACGACTGACAAGAAGAAGAAGAAGCCGTAGAAAAAAGCATAACATCAAAAACCAATCCAACGGATAAGACTTTAAGTCGTAATCTCGGAGTTAGGTAATTGCCTAAAAATACCCTGTGTTCCGTTGGCCCAGAAGTATGCTTTAAAAAATACTGTACACATAATTAACTTAAGAATTTATTACCGAGAGATAAAAAGAATTTTAACTAAACGCAGATAGACGGAGAGATGGAGGGATTGTTGTAACACAACAGAAACATATTCAATTTTTGCATATCAAAAATGTATATATTTTTTCGTCAGCTGCTACTGCTGCCGCTGTTATCCTTGTTATTGTTTTTATTTTTGTTGTTCGTTGTTACTGTTTGTTTGTTTGTAGGGAATGATAGTATTTCATGAAGTACTTTAAAATAATCTAGCATACTCGTGCTACGACGAGTACGAGTGCAGTTTATAAAAGTAGTTTGAATTTCAAATTGAAATTTCAACAAAAACAAAACCAACTAAAATCACTTTGTGCAGCCAGGATACGGAGGATTGTCTATATGAGCGCGCGCGCGTTTGTATGTGATCTGTAGTAGTAGTAGTAGTAGGTTGTAGTACTATATGTACTCGACTTTATTGCCAGCAACTTTTCATATGATTTTATTGGTCTTTGTTGTTTTGCGTTGTATTCTGCTATTCTGTGTGTTTTGAGTTTGCCTGTATGTTTCAGAAACATACAAACGTATGTTTTCACACATGACTTCATGCATACAACAAATATTCAAACGATATGCCTGTGCTGTGCCCCCTCTCTCTATCTCTCTCTTTCTCTAGTAGTCAGTTTGGCATGGGTTGGAGGGCGTAGAGTATGAATTTCGGTTTGGCTTTCCAAATGGTAGATATGTAGACGCAACATAAACATAAAGAAAATCGTTTTTAGAATTTCAAATGTTATGAATTTTCAAAAAGCAAATGTCACTTCCATAACATACACGCACATATGTATGTAGCTAGCTGCGTTGTACATACTTGTACATAAATACAAGTACCTACACATGTACACTCGAATCAAACGCAAAACGTCTGTAACTAAATAGACAAAAACGGCAAACCGAATTGGAACACTTTGAAATAAAAAATCCTTTGTAGAGCCTAAATGTATGCTGTATTTCTTTGTGAATTGTTTTTGAACGCAGTAATATTAATTAATTGCTACAATCGTCAGATATTGTCTGTTTGTTGTTTTCCCTCAAAGAAATTACAGTTCGGTTCGTAAGGCTTTTGTTTATTTCATTTTCAAAGTCTTGATGTTAGTAGGATACACGATTCAATGTATTTCAAAGTTAATTTGGAATATTGCACTACGTTGGGCGCCAGAGTACATCAATCATTGTCTTAAGAAAGAAGAATGGATGGATTTGTGGCACTGATGTAGATAATTTAGTTATATGTTTCTTTTAGGAAAATATAAATACGATGTAGGTATAAATATTTTCTTATAGTTCGAATTGGAACACTTTGCAAAAAAGTGTTTTGTGCATTTTTTCGACACAGTAATTTTAATTAATTACTGCTGCCTTCAGATATTTCTTTTTGGTCTCTTGATCCATTAACACACTAAATTAAACCTGTTCGCCAAACACAACTCACAAACTCCGGCATGCAGTCCCACAAACTCTAGACAGGGGAGATTTTTTTCAGTCTGTGAGCTGAAATCAGAATAATTCTTAGTTACAGTCTAAATTTGTAACATATTGCTCACACATTTGACATTTTGATAACATCATCTAAACTTTTTTGAAGGAATCAACGTGAGGTCCAATCTGAGGTTGGCATAATTTTGACAAAATATAAAATAATCTAATGACTGATTCCAAAAAACACTCTTTTTGGACCCAACCCCTTTTGATTTGTACAAAATTTGGCACGTTCCTTCTCCTCGATGGTCCCTTAAGGACCAAAAATTAAAAAAAAAATGTGTTAGAAAATTAAACAAGTAAGGAAAGGCTAAAGTCGGGCGGGGCCGACTCTATGATACACTCCACTTTCCATCCGTGAAAATGTGAAAACGGGCAGGATTTTTACATCTTGTAAATGTGTGTGTTTGACAAAAAAATGTTAAATCGGAAAGGACATTTTTATGGGGTATATTGAAATCTGAAACGAAATAGGTGAAATATGTATAGTTTGGCCAAACTATACCGAATATAGCCACTTTCACCATAGGTTTTTTACTTGGATTATAAGCTGTTGTGCCAAATTTAAAGAAAATCGAGTACAATATGTGGTTTCTAAAGCGGCTAAAGTCAAATCGGGAGCTACATTTGTTTGGGGGCTATATCTAAATCTGAACCGATCTTAATTTTAATTTAAAGAAAATCGAGTACAATATGTGGTTTCTAAAGCGGCTAAAGTCAAATCGGGAGCTACATTTGTTTGGGGGCTATATCTAAATCTGAAAAGATTTTACCCAATTTTTGCATAGGTGTTTCTAATTGGATTATAAGATGTTGTGCCAAATTTAAAGAAAATCGGATACAATATGTGGTTTCTAGAGCGGAAAATGTCAAATCGGGAGCGACATTTGTATGGGGGCTATATCTAAATCTGAACCGATCTTACCCAATTTTTGCATAGATGTTTCTAGTTGGATTATAAGATGTTGTGCCAAATTTAAAGAATATCGGGTACAATGTGTAGTTTATACAGCGGAAAACGTCAAATCGGGAGCGACATTTGTATGGGGGTTATATCTAAATCTGAACCGATCTTACATAATTTCTGCATATGTGTTTCTTGTTGGTTTATAAGATGTTGTGCCAAATTTAAAGAAAATCCAGTATAATATGTGGTGTCTAGAGCGGAAAATGTCAAATCGGGAGCGACATTTGTATGGGGGCTATATCTAAATCTGAACCGATCTTACCGAATTTCTGCATAGGTGTTTCTAGTTAGATTGTAAGATGTTGTGTCAAATTTAAACAAAATCGGGTACAATATGTCGTTTCTATAGCGGAAAATGTCAAATCGGGAGCGACATTTGTATGGGGGCTATATCTAAATATGAACCGATCTTATCTAATTTTTGCATAGGTGTCTTTAGTTGGATTATAAGATGTTGTGCAAAATTTAAAGAAAATTGGGTACAATATGTGGTTTCTAGAGCGGAAAATGTCAAATTGGAGCGACATTTGTATGGGGGCTATATCTAAATCTGAACCGATTTGCCTCAAATTAAATAGCGTTCGTCCTTGATCCACAAAACTTACTGGTGCCAATTTTTGTTAAGATCGGACTATAATTGCGACCTGTAGTTTGATTACAACAATAGATGGACAGACAGACAGACAGACGGACATTGCTAAATCGACTCAGAAAGTGATTCGAAGTCGATCGGTATACTTAACTCGGGTCCACCAATCAATCAGTTTAATTATATAAAATTACAGTTTTACCACATTCTCCATATTTTAGCCTATATATATTAGAGTGGCTTCTTTTGTGACGAAGGAAAAAATGTTGTTGATGTTCCAGACTAAAATGAAAGATTGGTTTGTTTTATGTGTTCTCCCAAAATATTTCGCGTTTATCATTGTCCATTCGTGAGATGGACGCGTTCAAAATAACCTCAATAATTCAGGTTTTCTTGAATAAAATTCACCATCAGAATGGTATTGAGGAAAAAACCGCTAGAAATTAAAATCCGACCCGAGCCTTATCAAACCATATTAAAAACTTGCAATATGGCTCAATTATATGTTGCATTCACTCAAGTAATATGGGCGACATTGCCACACCCCTTCTGGTATCTCCCACATAAAATGACATAAGCTTTGTTCAAAATAAAACCGGTGTAACATTCACACGGGCAGCCAAATTCATTTGAAATTTGATATTTGAAAAATTTTTTATAACCACTTTAAATCCAAAAATATTTACGATTCAGCCACGCCCCTTCTTTTACATCCCATACAATTGTATAAATTGGGAAGCTAGGACCATATGCCACGAACCTTCTAGTACCTTCCATACAAATCATACGACACTATTTCCATAGATATGTTTTCTGAGAGTGAGTACAAAGTTGCTATGCAATGCATAGAGGACACGAGGACGAAAACTTTTCACGTTCGACGCCAATGTAACAACCTTTATAAAGGGTGATTTTTTAAGAGCTTGATAACTTTTTTTTTTAAAAAAAACGCATAAAATTTGCAAAATCTCATCGGTTCTTTATTTGAAACGTTAGATTGGTCCATGACATTTACTTTTTGAAGATAATTTCATTTAAATGTTGACCGCGGCTGCGTCTTAGGTGGTCCATTCGGAAAGTCCAATTTTGGGCAACTTTTTCGAGCATTTCGGCCGGAATAGCCCGAATTTCTTCGGAAATGTTGTCTTCCAAAGCTGGAATAGTTGCTGGCTTATTTCTGTAGACTTTAGACTTGACGTAGCCCCACAAAAAATAGTCTAAAGGCGTCAAATCGCATGATCTTGGTGGCCAACTTACCGGTCCATTTCTTGAGATGAATTGTTCTCCGAAGTTTTCCCTCAAAATGGCCATAGAATCGCGAGCTGTGTGGCATGTAGCGCCATCTTGTTGAAACCACATGTCAACCAAGTTCAGTTCTTCCATTTTGGGCAAAAAAAAGTTGGATATCATCTCACGGTAGCGCTCACCATTCACAGTTACGTTACGATTCGCATCATCTTTGAAGAAGTACGGTCCAATGATGCCACCAGCCCATAAACCGCACCAAACTGTGACTTTTTCTGGATGCATTGGTAGCTCTTGCAATGCTTCTGGCTGATATTCACTCCAAAATCGACAATTCTGCCTATTTACGTACCCATTGAGCCAAAAATGAGCTTCGTCGCTGAACACAATTTCTTTCTTTCTGAACTTTCTTAACAGAGCACGCATTTTGATAATAAAATTCAATGATTTGCAAGCGTTGCTCGTTAGTAAGTCTATTCATGATGAAATGTCAAAGCATACTGAGCATCTTTCTCTTTGACACCATGTCTGAAATCCCACGTGATCTGTCAAATACTAATGCATGAAAATCCTAACCTCAAAAAAATCACTCTTTACAATTAAGTCTCAATATAAACTTAAAACAAAGCCTTCGTAAATTTCAACGCCTATGAAATAATATTTCATAAACAACAATAAAAGAGTGAAGACAAATATCAGACCTCTTCGCTTGGAAACACCCAGCATATTTACCAAGATCTAGTCGGAACGTAGATGTGTGGTTAACGAATTCCGTGTTGATCGTCATTTTTACATACTTATTTTAAAAGTTGTTTGACTGACCCACAGTGAATTCTGGCCTAAAATAAAGGTAAACTGTAATTAAAATAATAATTAGTGCAAATACCATTAGACATTTTCGTATTTCTTTTTTGATACGTTTCTTTTGAAATCGTGTTACAGATATTCTCTAAACACTAAAATAATCCTTTGAGGTTTTTTTATTCGAATGCCAGCTATTTCGATAAAGCTTTTCTTCTTACGAAGGAAATTTTGTGTTGGACAATGGAATGGAGCAGAACCACGCTTAACTATACTCGATTTGGCCATATGCGCATTTCATAGACTGTGTGTGCATAACATATAAGTGGAGCTTCAAGAAAATTATAATGCCAATTAGAAATAAGTTTGGTTTGGAATGAGATTTATCGCATTTTTTATTTAAAAAACTGTAGAAAATTGGGATATTGATAGTATATTGTGGAATGGAGGCACTACTGAATTTTCCAAGGGAATTAGTTGAATAATCATTTTAATTAAATGCATATTTTTAGTTAAAAATAAAATTTATATTTCCAAAAAAATATTAAAAAAATGATTTTTTTTTCAAAAAATATGATACTTTTTAATTTATTATATTAAATTTATTTTTCAAAAATATAAATAAAAAAAATTTTTTTCAAAAAATACTTTTTTATATAAAAAATTTAAATTTATTTAAAAAATATCCCGAATAGTAGTGTTGTGTTAAAAACTTCCGCGATCGCTTGTTGTTTCTCAGATAGTCGTCGAGAGTCGAGGCAGTCGACTGTCGCGATATCACCAGAAAACTTGAATTACTTATATCAATAAATTATTTTTGCACATGCGTTCTTTTTTAAAAGGGAATACAATTTTCTTTCAAAAAAAATTGTTGAAATTTATTCAATAGAAAGGAAATTTATCTTTTACAACATGATTTAACATTATTTGTTTATGTAAATTTACTTTTTCAAAAAAAAAATAAATTTATTTCCAAAAAATATTTAACAAAAATTGAAATTTATTTTATTTTTATTTATCAAATTAACCTACAATTGGTATTGTGACTTCAATTTAATTAAAAAATAAGTTTATCTTTTCAAAAAATAATATAAATTAAATTTAAATTTAAATTTATTTTTTCAAAAAGTCTGTTTTTATTAAATTATTAAATAAATTAAATTGTTATTTAAAAATTTTAATTTAATTTTTTCAGATAAAAATATAGAACTTTATATTTTGTTCTGAAATTTTCAGGAGTCGCTAGTCGTTTCCAAATCGAAAATATTGGAAATTATTAAAAAAGTAAATTTTTCGTTTCAATAAATATTTTATATTAAATTTCTTAACAAAATAAATAAATTTACTTTTTCAAAAAGATCTGTTTTAATTAATTTATTAAATAAATTAAATTATTATATAAATTTACTTTTTCAAAAAAAAAATAATATTTAAAAAATTTGTTTATTTTTTTTTCAGATAAAAATATAAAAACTTTATATTTTGTACTGAAAATTTCAGGAATCGCTAGTCGTTTCCAAGATATCACCTAAAATGTATTTCTGAAATAGCCAAAAATGTAAACATTATTATAATAATAAATTAGTACTCTAAAAATAATGATTAAAAAAAAATAATTTAATTTCTAATATTGGAAATTATTCAAAAAATTAAATGTATCTTTTAAAAAATAAATAAATAAAATTATTTAAAAAATAAATAAATTTGCGTTTTCAAAAGAAAAACAAACAGTTTGAACTTTTTACTTTCTCAAAAAAATATTTAATTTTAAAAAATTAATTTAACTTTGCAAATCAAAATTTATTTTATTAAAATATCTTTTGTGCTCTAAATTTTAGGGATTGCTATATATATAATTATTTTATTATAATTACTTAAATTAATAAATTATTGAAACACTCGAGAAAGTACTGACGATCCCACTCAAAAATTTGTGAAGTTTTTACAGCTCAAATATAGTTGTTTATACTGGATAAATTGTCTGCAAAAAAATGATTTAATGTTGAAATCATTTTTTTAATTATTTCTTAATTATTATTTAATTTTTTATTCCGTCAAAACTAGCAATCCCTGCAAAAAACTGTATAGGATCCAATACGCGCAGCGTGTATTTGTAGGAAGACTAACGTTTAAAAAAAATAATTAAAATAAAAATATATTAAAATAAAAATAATATTAAAATAAAATATAATATACATTTTTTCAGAAAAAGAATTTATTAAGAAATATATTTTTTAAATATCATACAATTTTTTTTACAATATTATTAACATTTCATAATATTATTTAATACTATTAATTAGATAATAAAATAATAATATTAATTAATATTTTTTATATTAAAATAAAACTAATATTAATATTTTTTCAGAAATAGAATTTATTAAAAAATATATTTTTAAATAAATTTTTAAATAAATTAAAAAAATATATTTTTTAATAAATTCTATTTCTGAAAAAATATTAATATTAGTTTTATTTTAATATAAAAAAATATTAATTAATATTATTATTTTATTATCTAATTAATAGTATTAAATAATATTATGAAATGTTAATAATATTGTAAAAAAAATTGTAGGATATTTAAAAATATATTTTTTAATAAATTCTTTTTCTGAAAAAAATGTATATTATATTTTATTTTAATATTATTTTTATTTTAATATATTTTTATTTTAATTATTTTTTTAAACGTTAGTCTTCCTACGAATACACGCTGCGCGTATTGGATGAGATTCCAGGCACATTTCTCCGGAATTTTCCTCTTTGTAAAACATCATAAGTGTTTACATATTTTTTCCTCCTAAAGATTTTTGTTGCCTAGTGTTAAAGCAAACCAGTTTTCTATCCACCATAGCTCAAAGGCGAACTCTAATTGCCCGACGAAGGATAAGGGGTTAAAGTTGATATCACAACAATTTCGAAAACAAAAAACAGATATAAATCAACACTAGAGCACAGAATTAAAAGCAAACATTCAACCACTCTGTATGTCTCGTGCATCATCTTCCCAGTACACAACGAAAAAAACCTTATTTATGCTTTTTAAATTTTCAAGAACTGGTCTTGAGATTGTCTGTCATTTCAGGGCACCGAGGTAGTTTCTTCAACACTTAGGTGTTGCCACAAGAAGATTGATGTTAGTTTTATGAGGTGTTAACAATGTGTAAATGATTTTAATCAAGCACAAGATTAAACATTTAACTCAAAAAGGAAGAAAAGTTTTTCAAAAAAAGAAAAAACCCGAAAAGCAACCATCCCCAAAAAAACTTAGTAAGGAAAATGTTTGAATATTTTATTAAAAAAGTCCTTGTGGTTTTTATTCCTTGCCATGTGTTTTAGTCACGTGTTAACATTTATGCGGGGAGAAACACACATCCATATATAGTCCTTGCCACAGCCTTGCATGATTATAATAATTATAATGTCTGTATATGTCACGCTCATGCCTTATTATAGTGTCGTGGTGAGGGGAAAGTGGTAGCATACTTATGTACGGCGTTAGAAAATTATAGCTTACACATTTATTAAAGGACTGGAACTACAGCTATTGCATGAGTGTCAGCCGGGGAAGACCACAAATTACCCTTATTTTTCCCTGGCATTGTATAGCCACACTCACCCTGCTGCCATATTCTAGCCCTATGCATTAATCCTTTTTTACGATGGATGCATTAGTTCAATAAATTGAAATGACTGGCAGCCAAAAAATATGCCTCAATAAAATGTGATATATGACAAGTAAAAGTATGCTCGAATTGCAGAGATATTGATGGAATCACTAAAAGACGTAGGAGATTGATTTGTTATAGTCCATTGATAAGGGAATTAATGTTACAGGCATTTTCTAAATTTCTCTCCTGGAAATGCTTGATGACGATAAAGCAAAGAAGCGAGATTTAATTTAATAAATAGTAAGACATATCATATCCTACGAATACATGTACATTAGGCTGGGTCGCGGTC
Source organism: Polietes domitor (assembly GCA_947397865.1). NCBI lineage: Eukaryota > Metazoa > Arthropoda > Insecta > Diptera > Muscidae > Polietes > Polietes domitor. The sequence goes on along the minus strand of OX377621.1, from coordinate 143,133,329 downwards.
CATGCAAATGGAAAAACAATTTCCAGTCACCCCACGAAAATAAAGTTTGGATTGTTTACTGGTGAGTTGCAAAATATTTCGTTCCTAGATCAAGCCGTCTGTGAGTAATTTTTGAAATTTTGTAATGTATTTTTTTTTTTGAGCTGCATTTTTGTCAAATTATTTTTTCTGAAATAATAGACTCTTGAAAGAACTTTATATATAAATTTTGCTTCTTGTCTTAGAGTAACTTATTGTTCGAATTATTGGACCTTTATAGTATTATTTTGGGTTTTTCGTAGTCACAGCTAAAAAATTTGTGTTTGTAGCTACTATTCTATAAAAAATAAATAGCGACAGTCAAAACCTTTCGAATGATGTCTAAATGATGAACTTCGGATGGAAATTGACTCCGCAGAGCTCAATTTTGTAAAAAGAGTTCGAACATTTTGGATCTGAAAATCCGTCTCCTGTATTAAATTACTTTACAAACATGAAGTCAGTGGACCTAATTTTTCGTCATATTTTCATCATTTAGGAATTATTTGAAAGGTATTGATTTTATTTATTTTTCATAACACCTCTTACAACATATTACCAAGAAATATGAGGTTTTAACTGTCAACTTGCAAAACCACAAAAAAAAACAATATAAACGTCCAATAATATGACCAATGAGTTATTCTAAAACAAGAATAATTTTTTTATTTAAAGTGCTTCCGAGGGTCTATTAATTCAAAAAAAAAAAAAATTGGACAAAAATCCAACATAAAACGGGAAAAACATGGTTTTAGAGGTGTTTTCAGGAGCGTTTAGCTCACAGATGGCTTGACCCAGCGAGGAAATATTTTGCAGATCATCATTAAATAATCCAATCTTCATTTCTGGGGGGTGACCGCTGCAATTTATTTTCGTGACTAATCGTAATATACATATGTATACATTGTTGTCGTAAGGACCTATTTAATAAAAAAATGCATGTCCCTTTCAATTCAAGAAAAGCTTCTGTTTCAAGAATTTTAAAATTGGATATGCTTAGAAACAAATTCCTCACTTTTTTCTATATTGAGAACAATCCCCATATTTAGAGGTAGTTTGAAAACTGCGGACGAAATATGTTAGGAATAATCATAAAACATGTTAAACTTAAAAAAAACAACAAACATAAACTCAAGCATCTTAGAAAATTTAGCCTTTCTTTAATATTCCCCCCATTTTTGGGGTTTAGAAGACTTCAATTGCTATTTTTTTGGCTCTACACAAAATGACTTGTTTTATTGAACATATATGTTTTATTTCGCATACATTGTTGATCCATTGCAACTGCAAATGTACGAATTCAGTTCTAGGGATTTTTTTGCGTAATAAGGACTGCAAATACCCTCGACAATCCCGGATCTAAATAAGTATTTAAGTAAATTGAGAAGATTTCTCTCGTATGTTCATTTGAAATTAGGAACAAGCATTCCTCTTATTCTAAAAAAAAGTATTTTTGCAAAATGCATACTTTTTGGAGGACAAAAAGGGATAAAAATGGAACCTATAGATTGCAGAAAAGAGGGAAACAAATGGTACCAATCAAGCTGAAGCTAAATTTATGAAATTGTCTGTTTACATTGTTCTGTCTGTGTTGTTGTGGAACATTTAGGGATTTTTCGAAATTTGGGAAAAAATCTAATAATCAATTGGATGAAATACTGCACAGACATCGAGAATAAAGACATGTTTTCGAAATTCTATTTTTTATGGAGAATATTGCGAAAAAAAGTGATAAAATTGGTAGAATTTGCTGCAGTTAGTATCATAAAATTCAGTGTGTAGAGGCGGTAAATAATGACTACGATTCAGCACGTCCTATCCTAAATATACATATAAAAATATTTAATATAAATTATATAAATAATATTTATTTATGTTATTTTTAAGGAAACTTGGCATGATTGTTAAATCGCGCCAGAAAACAGCATACAAACAAATGTAAATTTCGGGCCTTGAAAAGAGATAAAAATCGTAAAAATTCTGAAAGATTTCAAAGACTGAAAGTCTTGGGAGTAAGAAGAATATTAAGGTGTCATTTTGTATGTATTGAAAATATTTTTAAAAACATTTTTTATATTCTAATGTCAATGTTAATGTTTGTGATCTTACTTTTAAAAGGAGATATTTTTAGAATTCTGAACAAAATTATGTTATTGATGGAATTTTAAATACGTATATACTAATGTCTCTGAAAGTTGAACTACATACCTGAATACAACTAAAAATATATACTTAATGAACATATTTTTTATGTATTGACTTTTTATTTGTATCTCACAAAATATTTCATTGCCCATTCAGAGAATTTCAGAGAATGTAGTTGATATTCTTGTGCTATAGCTTTAAAAAAAATTATTCGCTATGTAACATATTTTGAATTTGAATTGATTGTTAATGCTAAACTAATACTGAAAGAAGCATGAAATTTGAAGTATTTTTAACAGATATTCTTCTCTTTCAGTTGGTAGTAATATTGCTGTTGTCTGACTAGTAAAAGTATGTAAAAAAATAAATTATTACAGAATCTATATCCTTTGAAAATTAAAAGTTCTGTAAAAATAAAAAAGATTACCAAATTGAAAACTGATTACACGGATTATATAAATGCTATCTGTAGTTTCATGGGTATATGGTCTTGTTCAGTTCCTATTAAAAATGTAAAATTGTCCCACGGTGTTATGAAGTAAACCCAAATACTCTGTTATTTATATGTAAAGGGGTTCATTTGCTACAAAAAAATTTTATTTATACACTTTTTTGCATCTAAAATGAGTGTCATAACTTCCACATTTATCCGTAGATATTTTACAAAAATTCATTGTTTTCTCCTATAAAATGCAAGTTATTGAAAAATTAAAAAATTTTTTCCCAACTATTCTATTTCTATTTTTATATAAAAATTTAATTTATATATAAATTTAAATTTTCGTTGCAAATATTTTTTGCGTAGTATAGGGTAGGCCATTTAAAATTCTAAACTAAAATCAGCTATATAAAAGTACTGCTTTTTTTCAAATTTCTGGTTTTATTGGGGAGGTTGAACTTTGTCATTTAATAATGAAACACAATATCATTCATATGACTACCCATAGTCATAGTCGTGACTACCCTCAATAGTCACGAGTGGGTTCTCTGAACCCCATATGCGGCAATTTAGCTTATTGTCATAGCCATCAAGCTGAAAATGAGCTTCATCTGAAAACACGAAAATTTTCCACCTAAATTTAATACAGTTTGCGCTAAAAACTCACTACTTTGGAAGTAAGTTTTTAATATTTCCCAACTTTTTTCCCATTTTACAAATGTCAAACAAAAACCTAGAAATAAAAATGAATGTTTTTCTACATTTCAAAGTCAAAGTAATCGGTGGTTCAAATTTAAAAATTACTTGTCCCACACTGAACCTGTATATTTTCACAAAAATGGGAGAAATAAAATGTTCGAAATAAACAACAACCGTGCTGCCATCCAGCAAAAAAATTGGAAGCACTTCCGTAGGAAGCATATTTTAATAGCATCTCAAAATCCAAATGAGAATTTCCCCCTTTCAAAGTCAAAGTAATCGTAGTTCAAATTTAAAATGATACATGGCCCACCTTTTTCCTGCATATTTTCACAAAAATGGGATAAATATGAGGTGTCCCATTTGAACCCAAAGGAAAAAACTTTTTTTGTTTTGATTATTTTTATAAATAAACAATGTTTAATTTTGTATAATATTAACAATTGAAAAATGTTTCCTTAAAAATAAAAATTTATTGCATTAATAATGTACATCAAATATTTTATTTTTTATTATTAATGTAGTATTAATAGTATTTATTATTAATGTAGTATCAGTAAAATAAGGTACTGTTAATTTATTTAATTTAATTTAATATTAATTTGCATTATATAAATCAAAATTTTGTTTCCTATTGTCAGTTCTAACGAAAAAATGGTTTGCTTTAGTTATTCGGCACTAACAGCAGAGGATAGATGAGATGGCTAGAGTGTCATAGTAGCAACCAGAAGGTCCGCTTTTCTACCCCCGCTAGCGGTGGATTTTTTAAAAAAGAAATGGAAACTAGTGAAAAAGTGGTTCCCTTGCAACACTTTTAAGTCTTACAAAATGAAGGCCATCCCTCCTATGGCAACTCCATCTAAAGATGAACCTCTTTCTCACTTCTTTGGGTGCTCTCTTTTTGCTGGGATCTTTTAAACTTGAGTATGCTTTCATAACGACATTTAGATTTTTTGCAAAATTTGTCAGAAAATAGTCCACAAGTTTCTATAAAATCGGTCAAAATGTGAGGATTGAATCATCTTGGGATCGGACTTGAGGACCAAAAATTAAAAAAAATGTTGCGGTCCTTAAAGGGTTAGGAAATTCCAAAAATCAGAATTAGCGATCAGTACCTTTCCAGTGAGCCCCTTAAAACACACATCGAATCAAAAATGTTGAATTAAAGCGGTTTTTAGAAAAAAATGCATTTTAAATGTGCCGAAAATTTTTGAATCAGTGTATTCCCCTTCCATATGAATCGTTCTGTGCCAAGCGGTACGATTTTTGACCTCGATAGCTTGGATTATTTTGAAAATTCATTTATGTATTCTTTTCATGAAAATATTTTTGGAAAAAATTAAAAAAAAATGTTTTTCACGTGTTGTGACCAATTTTATAGTGGTGAAATTACGATTTTATCGAAAAGACGTGTTCATCAATCGCCTGTAACTTCTGAAATACTTTACCGACATTAATTAAATATACTTTGTTTCGGAGGTAATTTCAATTATTTTAAATTTATTTGATTTTTTTAGAGTTTTCACAACTTTATTACTTTTATTTTGGTTAGAGTGCGGTAGTAACAACCAGAAGGTCCGATGTTCTATCTACGGTAGCGGCGGATTTTTTAAAACAGAAATAAAAACTAGTGAAAAAGTGGTTCCTTTGCTAAACTTTAAAATAACTTTTATGTAAAAGGAAAATAAAGGACATCCCTCCTATGACAACTCCATGTTAAATTCATTGGTGAAGATCCCAAGTTTCACTACTTTCGAATTACAAGATGAACAACTGTTTCACTTCTTTGAGTGCTCTCATTTTGCTGGGCAGGTATTAAATGAATATATTTTCAAATCCACGTTAATTAAAAATGTTTATGGCTTTCATCTCAAAGCTTAAACGGGCATATTGCTAACATCTCACAACACTACAACTAGTAATCAAATGGTATGATCCGGTCAAGACAAATCTCTTGAACTTTAACCTTTAAGCAAGGAGACTCGGCTTTCATCTCAAAGCTTAAACGGGCATATTGCTAACATCTCACAACACTACAACTAGTAATCAAATGGTATGATCCGGTCAAGATCACCTTTAAGCAAGGAGACTCGGCCTCATAGAGATGAGGAAATTAATCACATTTTCATATACTGAGATTTGGACTTTGTTGGTGAGGGGGCTCAATTTATCTTAAATTCCTGTTCTTTATCACTATCGCTTTAATAACGTCCTGTTTACTACGTACTATAAATATATTATGAATGTATATATATGGAGCTATTTTATATATCTGTCGACCATTAATTTCACGTAGTAAATCATCACGAAAGTATGCAATTATATATGATGAATAACTACAACAGTAAAATGTAGCAGTAACAATTTTCACTTCATTTATTAACATTAACAATTTCTTTCCTTTTGTGCAAGAGTGTATGTGTGTGTGTGCGTTTCTCTGTGTGAATATTTATAATACAATAAAAATCTTTGTTATGGCGTATATTATGGTACATTTGGTCCCTTAACACCCCCTCGACAAATGTTGTGCAAAAAAGCCAGCGAAAAACCCGTGGTGGGTTGATGAGTGTCTTGTGCGATGCACATTTACAAGGCAATGGACAGCAGTCCCACCATCAGCTCCACCACCAGCATGTCCTTAATAATCATAATTTTTATCTTAGGCCTTGTAAATGTGCTTAAACGTTAAACGTTGTATTTGTGTGGCTGTGTGTGCCAGAGTGTTTTCTAAATATCTTAAGGATTCTTTATTTATTAATGACTTTCGCGAGCGTAAAGCCAAAGAAAGCAAAACAGAAAACAAAACAGACGTTTTGCCAGAGATGGTGTAACGAGCAGCGTTTGGTAAGGACACCAAGGTAAGTACACACACACCAGTGCTTGTAGGGCTGGCTATATGTACGCGCGCCACATGCCACACATACTATAATATTTTATTTTAAAAATCTCTATGGGTATTCCAAATCACACGCACACCAACACACACTTATACACATTGGCGCACTTGAGCTCACTTTAATATGTGAAATGCTCTTATTTACTCATAAATTAACAATAGAGGAGTTTTTGGTTAAGGACGTAGCACAAGATTTGGCAGGATTTGCCAAAAAGCAAAAAAAACGAAGAAAGCATGTGGGGCACTACAATAAACGCTAAAGTAAAGAATTTTATATGAATTAGATAAGACGCTACTGCTACAGCAATACAAAATACAAGGCGCTCATTCCCCGATGGAGCGTTTACTCATATTGCCAAGCAAGGACTTCCCTAAAACGCGCACACACAGAGTATACCACATATACGATAGCACTCTGGCTTCCTTTGTATACGGAACAGTGGGTGGTATTGTAATGGTTTGGTAATTCTTTGAAGTTTCCATTTCATACAACATGAAACAGCTTTTATGAAGAATAAAGCAAAATTTTACGGAATAACAAATAATTATTTTCTCTTTGTCTATGGATTTCGAGTTTAGGACACCAAAATGCATTAGCAACTGTTGCACGCAGTCCTTCGACAATATGACTTTAAACTAGCGGTGAAAATTTCTATAAACTTCTGTATAATGTTAAAATCTTAATTCTAAAAAATCTGATCTTGATAAGTAATCTGAATATATATATATTTTAAATTGCAAAAAAACAGTCTTGCATATTTTCTATCTATCATTGAAAACTTGTGAATTCATTGATAAATGAAAAATTAGTTATATTGAACCGAAGGAAATTAGAAAAAATGCAGTTGAGAGCTACAGGCCTATTATCTGTCATCTCCAAAGCTTTTGAATACATCATAAGTAATAAGTTACAATTTCTAACTAAGACATACACATTAGGCTGGGTCGCCGTCCATACAAATGAAAAAACAAGTTCCAGTCACCCCACGAAAATAAAGTTTGGATTGTTTAATGATGATTTGCAAAATATTTCGTTCCTAGATCAAACCATCTGTGAGCTAAACGCTCTTGAAAATAACCCTAAAAATCACGTTTTTCCGGTGTAATTTGTTTGTGTTACATTTTTCAAAAATTTGAAATAATAGACCCTTGAACGCACTTTAAAGAAAAATTTTTATTCTTGTCTTAGAGTAACTTATTGGTCGATTTATCGAACATTTATAGTTTTTTTTGGATTTTCACAATGACTAATGAAAACTTTTTCGTATTTGGTGAAAGTGTTTTATAAAAAAATAAATAGCTGCTGCCAATACCTTTCAAATGATGCCTAAATGATGAACATCCGAATGAACTTGACGCCACAGCGCTAATTTTTGTAAAAAGTGTCTGAAGTGTTTTTGCTGTGAAATCGATCGCCTGCATTAAATTATTTCACAAAAATGGAGTCAGTGACGTAATTTTCGGTCCGTTATTCTTTATGTAGGCACCATTCGAAAGGTATTGATTCCACCTATTTAGTTTTCATTACACCCCTTACAAAATGTTTCAAAGAAATATGAGTTTTTAGCTGTCACCTTGAAAACCCGCAAAATATCAATATAAACGCCCATTATTTCTACCAATAAGTTCTTCAAAGACAAGAATAAAAAGTTTTAGTTAAAGTTCTTTCAAGGGTCTATTAATTGAAAAAAGGGACAAAAACGCAACATAAAAAAATTACACGGGAAAACGTGATTTTTAGAGGGGTTTTCAGGAGCGTTTAGCTCACAGATGGCTTGACCCAGTGACGAAATAATTTGTGGATCATCATTACAATCACCGTTACAATTTATTTTTGTGACCCGCCCTAATATACTTATATCACATATCTTAGCACGGTTTAATAATGGGAAGATCGAACACAACATCAAACTTAGCTGTTTACCAAACCCTGTATAGCCAATATAGAGAAGTAATTTCAGATTAATGCAATTTATATGGACCTAGAAAGCCTTGCGACAAATTCAAATTCTAGTTGCTAAATTATTTGAATTTCATGGGATTTCATTCCTAGTTTGGCTTTGCGCTTATTTACATAATCTTTGAGCTTCTTTACATGCATCTGATTTGAGTGCAACAGCATCTGGTGTACCTCAGTGCATTTTTTTGTCCTCTACTATCCACTCTTTATAAATGATCTACAAAACTGCAACAAATTCCCTGAATTCTTTTTATAGGCGGTTAACTTAAAATTGTATCATGGCATCAAAAATGTAATAATAGATCGACATGTTACTTTAATGGTCATCTAGTAACAGTCTTTCTTTCAATTTGAATAAATGTTCTCATATGTATTAATGTAAGCAACACAATACGATTCTCAATAAGGTTAATGAACGTGTTGAATTTTGACAATAAATTTAGTTTCGATATAAATTATACTATTCCTAAGAATTGGCAGACGATACGGCAAATGAATTTGCCTTTTGTCAGGCTGAAATTAGAGTATGCTTCACTTATGGGGAGCCCATATTCTTCCAAATATATATATATATATATATATATATAAAGGGTGATTTTTTAAGAGCTTGATAACTTTTTTTTTAAAAAAACGCATAAAATTTGCAAAATCTCATCGGTTCTTTATTTGAAACGTTAGATTGGTCCATGACATTTACTTTTTGAAGATAATTTCATTTAAATGTTGACCGCGGCTGCGTCTTAGGTGGTCCATTCGGAAAGTCCAATTTTGGGCAACTTTTTCGAGCATTTCGGCCGGAATAGCCCGAATTTCTTCGGAAATGTTGTCTTCCAAAGCTGGAATAGTTGCTGGCTTATTTCTGTAGACTTTAGACTTGACGTAGCCCCACAAAAAATAGTCTAAAGGCGTCAAATCGCATGATCTTGGTGGCCAACTTACCGGTCCATTTCTTGAGATGAATTGTTCTCCGAAGTTTTCCCTCAAAATGGCCATAGAATCGCGAGCTGTGTGGCATGTAGCGCCATCTTGTTGAAACCACATGTCAACCAAGTTCAGTTCTTCCATTTTGGGCAAAAAAAAGTTGGATATCATCTCACGGTAGCGCTCACCATTCACAGTTACGTTACGATTCGCATCATCTTTGAAGAAGTACGGTCCAATGATGCCACCAGCCCATAAACCGCACCAAACTGTGACTTTTTCTGGATGCATTGGTAGCTCTTGCAATGCTTCTGGCTGATATTCACTCCAAAATCGACAATTCTGCCTATTTACGTACCCATTGAGCCAAAAAAGAGCTTCGTCGCTGAACACAATTTCTTTCTTTCTGAACTTTCTTAACAGAGCACTCATTTTGATAATAAAATTCAATGATTTGCAAGCGTTGCTCGTTAGTAAGTCTATTCATGATGAAATGTCAAAGCATACTGAGCATCTTTCTCTTTGACACCATGTCTGAAATCCCACGTGATCTGTCAAATACTAATGCATGAAAATCCTAACCTCAAAAAAATCACTCTTTATATATATAATAATATATAATAAATCTGTTATTAACCTGAATTTATCAATTTATATATTTAAAATCCTAGTTTAGTTAGTTTAGGGTGTAAAATGGGACAAAATTGGTTAAACATCGAACCTTCGTCCTGAACGGCAGTAGCTAGAAATTTGAAATTCGATATGTGCCTTGCACTTACCATGCAGACGCGTAATGTAATGTAAATATCGTGAAAATCGATATTTACATTTCTCTGACAACGTCGACTTGCAACGTAAATAGATTATTCCAAATTTTTACTTTTAAGGGGCGAGCGGGACTAAAAGGTATGAAAATGGTACCAACTAAAGTTTTACCCCTAGAATAGTGAAATTTGTTATGTAAATTTCTCTCGCCACATAGAAGCGCAATATAAATGCATTTTTGTACTTTTCATGGATAAAAATCGTACAAACTAAAATGGATTTTTCGAAATTTGTACTTTTAAGGTGTGCGCAGGACAAAACAGAAATAAAAATGGTACCAATTCACAGCTATGGTTGTGAAATTTGGTATAAATTCCCTTGACAACGTTGAAGCGCAATATAAATGGATTTTTCAAAAATTTTACTTATAAGGAGTGAGTGAGTGAGACAAAATGGGATAAAAATGGTACCAACTAAAGTATTGTAGCTAGAATCGTGAAATTCGGCGTGCACATTCCTCGGACCACGTAGACGGGCAACACAAATTAATTTTATGGAATTTGTTCTTTTAAGGAGTGAACGAGACTAAAGTATTACAGATAGAATCGCGGAACTGGGTAGAAAATGATACATACGAAAGGATTTCAGTGAAATCCTAGTGAAATTCGCCCAGCGCATTCCTTTGACTGTATATGAGTGAATTGGAGGTTTCCAAATTACTATTTTAGATTTATTCAACAAATACACAGATGGGTAAAACTGATATTAAATAAATGTATTTTCCGCGTGCAAAGTAGCGGGCACTGCTAGTAACTACGTATGTTCAAAGTTTTTACTACATTTTACTTGGCCCTTCGAAGTCCAAGAAGTAAGACAAATATGTCGCAAATATAATTCTGACAGAAAATCACACTTCAGCTATACTTTTTATACACTCCACGAGAGTATTATGTCTTTGTGCATTTGTTTGTAACACCCAAAAGGAAACGAGTTAGACCCACCGTTTATTATGCAGATCGGCTTAGAATCACTTTCTGAGTCGATTTAGCAATGTCAGTCTGTCCGTCTGTCCATCTATTGTTGAAATCAAATTATAGCCCGATCTTGGCACAAGTAAGTTTTGTGAATCAAGGACGAACGTTATTTAATTTAAAGCAAATCGGTTCAGATTTAGATATAGCCCCCATACAAATGTCGCTCAAGATTTTACTTTTTCCGCTCTAGAAACCACATATTTCACTCGATTTGCTTCAAATTTGGCACAGTACCCTATAATTGAACTGTAAACAGCTATGGAGAAAATCGGTCAGATCGATTCAGATTTAGATATAGCCCCCCCTACAAATGTCGCTCCCGATTTGACTTTTTCCGCTTTAGAAACCTCATATTGTACCTGATTTTCTTTAAATTTGGCACAACATCTTATAATTCAACTGAAAACACCCATGGTGAACGTGGGTAAGATCGGTTCAGATTTAGATATAATTTTTTTATATATATACAAATGTTGCTCCCAAATGTTAAACCGATTTTGGCCAAACTTTACATAGTATATTTCATCTATAAACATACAAAGTGAATGCGGGTCACATTGTTCAATGTTTCAATACACCCCCATGCAGATGTCCTTTCCGATTTAAAATTTTTTGTCAAACACATATATTTACAGGATACAAAAATCCTTCCCGATTTCACTTCTTTACAGAATTGAATTATAATAGGATAGCAAGTGGAGTGTATCATATAGTCGGCTCCGTCCGACTTTAGCCTTTCCTTACTTGTTCTACATTTCATTAAACTCTTACTGGTCTGTAAGAAATGACTAATTTATTATTTTTGCCAAAATACACCCCACTGTGCAGTATATAAAAAACGCTTGCTACATTTACCTCCTTTCTGCGAAATATTAAAGGTTTTGTGTTTACTCCCTCGCTACACCCAGTATACTTGGAAGTCAGCTAGCCTTGGCTGGAACCTTGGAACGGCCTGCTCCTGTGTACTACGCTCAGTGTTTTTGTTGCTTCTGCCTGTGCTGCTGTCACAATTCTTATTGCTTAAAATTTTATTATTGTATTTACGCTGTACTGGTAAAAGCGCGATATTCTCATCTTTTATTATTTAATGGAGCACAAAATGCACTTTTTTTCATATACATATATATAAAAAATAAATCCTGTGAGTTTTTTTGCTCCTTCACAACTCACTAAAGTAAGAAGAATCAAAGCTGGGGGGTTATTTGGGAAAACCAACAAAAAAAAAAGATGAAACAGAAACAAAAATTCCCCATTGTATGCTCAGAAAAATGCTGATGTGTGGTGGTTTGGTTATGGCTGCCACCATCATCTACATATCATTGTCTGGCAACCGACTGTGACTTGTGACTAGAGCACTTGCCTCATGCAAAGTCTTTAACTTTTGCCTGGATTCTTTAACAACCACCCCCCCAAATCCTGGCTGTTTCAAACAAATACGCCTTGCCAAAGCACACAGTGAAACGTTACGAATCTTTTAATAATTTATATATGAAAATGTGCGTTAAGAGATGTTTTTAAGTCTAATAAAGGTTAAGGTGGTTTTCGGTGGGCATAAAGGGCATGCAGGACGGACGGGAGGCAATGTTGTCAGGCCATGATATGTTGACTTTGGTTATCCTTGTGAATGAAGTGGCAAATTGCTTAAGTAAGCAGTATTTTTTTTGTTTTATTTGGCTTCTCCGAATGAGGTGAAATGTTATTTACAAGGTCATTAGGTATGGTTTAGATTAAAAGTGCTTTTTTTTCTCCCTCCTTCCTGGGAAAGGAAAAATGGAAATGAATATTTGGAATATATTAAAAAGATCCATTACTTCAGACAGTTGACAAGTGCGTTTTAAGCCCCACTTTATTTTATTACGTTCTATCTAAGATCCGTCATAATTGTGGGAAATTTATACCAGCCTTTGAAGGAGTCTTGTTATTTGAAATTATTTAGTTATTCTTTGAATTATACTTACACTTGGAACTTTATAGTAACTTACCTGAAATGAGATAAAATGTATGGAAATATATATTAATGATTTGGGCAAATAGTCCTGGGGGGAAAATAATATATCAATGGAGTGTTGTCTCCTCAGATGGCAGGATGTATTCCAACGATCGTATATATGTCAATCAAACATTTGGGATAATTAGTCAGTTAAAGGAAACAATAACTTAAAATTTACTTAGATAATCTTCGCAATAGAATGTAGTCCAACAACCAAAATAATTCGAAAACAATTCGAAATCGTATTCTCTAGAAAAAATTATACTGCCGATGAAGAAGATGTTTGTACGGGCGATACCCAAAAGCAATAATTATGGATTATAAATGTAGATGATATCGCCAAAATATATTCTGAAAGACGAAAATGGGATATCGCCAGATAACCACGTAAGAGGGTATATTCATTTAATGTTTTCATTTGAAGCACACGGATATTAGGGTGGTCATTCTTCTCAACCTTGGAAAGGTCTTCCTCCCCTAGTCTTGCTTCTCAAGTTATCTCAAGTAGGTCTTACATTTTGAGCATGGATAAATTCTAATGCCCTACAGTCCTTGGAATCATTTGGCGTGTAAACAACTAATCGAATATACATAAGTTATTTATATTGTAATATATATTTTCTTAATGGCAACACTCCAAGCTATCAAGAATGTGTATTGCAGAAAACTAGGTAACAACACTGCAAGTTTGCCTTTGAAACAAGTGAATTAATTCAAGTCTAAGGCAGTTATACAAAATTCTTGAAATTAAGGCGTAAAAAGAAAATAATGAAGTAACTATATTATTGAAAATGATGGCCGGCGTAAGTGGAAAAATATATTTAACATTTTGTGATTACTGTAGTCTTGTTAGTTTTCTTAAGTTCTTTCATTTCATTTTGTGATTCGTAGTGAGCATAACCTATAAATGTCGTGGACCAAAAGATATATGTATTACTCAACTTGACTCAAAGTGTAAATGTGAAAGTGTTCGTCTGAGTGTGTAGTTTATGGTAGAATTGATATTTCGTCAGCATTGTTCGGCAAACTCCCACAATTGTCACTTTATTTGAACACAATTTCGATTAGCCATAGTACATATGTTTGATCATATCTCTGAATCAGATTTGTGTATAAGACCCATCAACATCTCATTTTAAAGGTATTGTAAGTACCTTTAAAATTGTATATAACGTTATTCACATTTCTGAACACATGTAGACATTTTATATTATTTTCTGAAATAATTATTTAAATTGCAGTGGCAAGTAGAATATTTGTATGCTATATTTTGCCTTTGTAATAATGTTCAGAAAAACATTGTTCGTCAAAGCAAAATGAGTTTCATTATTTTAAGCTTTCCTAAAATGTTGTTTTACTAATACAGGGTGATAATTATGTTGGTTATATATTGAGTTTATATGGGAGGTTGTAGTGGGCGTGGTCCGATCGGCCCAATTTTATTTTTCACTTGTTAAGTGTGTTTTGACTAGCAAATTTGCAAAGTTACAAGATTGTATCTTTATTATTCGACTTTATGCCATAAAAATGGATTTGGGACCAGTGTGAGATGGTCTGAACAAATTATGATATATAGAGGTTTCTCATTTGCAGGATTTCAAATCAATGTCAGCAATTTTATTCGAGTTCGCAATTATATGAAAATAACCAGTGGCATACCCAACGTCCATATTATTTACGATCTCCAATAAAATCTTGGAATCTTTTAGCTCTCGTAGCTAAATAAATAACTAAAGCTTAATATATCAGTTTAACATTTGCAAAAAATCGGGGGATAATGACTTATCGTTGTTTATACCTTCCACCTCCAGGATGGCGGTATACTAACTTTGTCTTTTCGCTTGTAACACCTTGAATTATCGTTGTTTATACCCTCCACCAGGATGGTTGTGTACAAACTTTAAAGTAATTATATTGGATGATCGTCATAAAATTCTAAGACTATCTAGCCATGTCCGCGCGTCCGTCTGTTGAAAGCACGCTAGCATATAAACGAAAGGAGCCAGGACGTCCAAATTTTCCAAAAATACGTCTTATAGTCGTAAATCGGTTGGGATTGAAACTAGGCGAAATCGGCCCAAAGGGAAAAGTTTTTCCCTCATAAGGACAAAAAATACCCATAATATTTCCTAATAGTTTGGAGAATTTAAGAACATTTTTCAATATGTCTACTTGTACTTAGTTGATATTGGGTATGCACATTCCCCCTATAACAAAAACGAGCACCATAAAGTGATTTTTATACGTAGGGGTGAAATAGGGCAAAAAGGGATAAAATGGTACATATTAAACGACAACAGCTAGAAACACGAAATGCGGTGTGTACATTACTCTAATTGTGTACATACATAATATAAAGGTATTTTTTCCAAATTCGCACTTTTAAGGGATAAACTGAAATAGAGGGATAAAAATGGTACGGTGTATACTTTCCTCTGATTGTGTAGACACATAAAATAAGTGGAATTTTGGAAGTTCGCACTTTTTGGGGTCAAAATGGAAAAAGGGGATAAAAATTGTACCAATCAAATGACCGCAGCTAGAGTCATGTAATTCGAAGTATACATTCCTCTGACTACGTAGGCACGAAAAATAAAAAGTTTTTTTCAAATTCGTACTTTCAAGAGATGCAATGAGAACAGAGGGAAAAAAATGGTACCAACTAAACGGCTACAGCTAGAATGATGAAATTCGTTGCGTACATCCCCCCAATTGCATAGACACGTAAAATAAAGAGATTTTAGAAATCCGTACTTTTAAGGAGGTAAAATGGAAAAGGGGATAACAATTGTACCAATCAAATGACCGCAGCTAGAACCATGGAATTCGGTGTATTCATTCATCTGACTGCATAAAAAGATTTTTCCATTTTTTTTACTTTTACGGCAAAAACTTGGTTGAATCATGATGTTATGTTATCTTGCACTGCGTACGTGAAGTAAAATAGGATGGAAATACAACCAACTGTGGTGTTTCATTTTTTTTTTTTAAGATTGTTGTCCTATATTTATTTTTTGAATTGACTTGAAGTATTATTTCGTATTATTATTAGTAGTATTATTTCGTATTAGTATAAACGTGTTGGTGGCCTTTTCTTATAAGCGTGGTTTGAAAGAATAAACATTTTATGTTTATTTATAAAATTATTTTTCCAATAATTTTATATATTTTGGTTTGGCTATATTAAAAACATTAACAGTATCATGTAATGTTACTGCACTTCTACGAAAATCGACAGCCTCTGTGGAATGCAAACCATGGTGGAGGATATAAAGGGTAATTTTTTAGCTATTATCTTTTTGGCAACACTGGTTTAAAGAGCTGACACACGTTTCGTGTTTTGTTTCACTGTCAAACATCTTCAGTTTGGTCTATAATTTAATCATGAATCGTCTTACAAACGAACAACGCTTGCAAATTATTGAATTTTATTATCAAAATGCGTGCTCTGTTAAGAAAATTCAAGAAAGCCGAAGATCCACTTTTTTGCCGAAAAATTGTGTTCAGCGACGAAGCTCATTTTTGGCTCAATGGGTACGTAAATAGGCAGAATTGTCGATTTTGGAGTGAATATCAGCCAGAGCTACCAATGCATCCAGAAAAAGTCACAGTTTGGTGCGGTTTATGGGCTGGTGGCATCATTGGACCGTACTTCTTCAAAGATCATGCGAATCGTAACGTAACTATGAATTGTGAACGCTACCGTGAGATGATATCGAACTTTTTTTTGCCCAAAATGCAAAATGCAAGAGCTTGACTTGCATGACATGTGGTTTCAACAAGACGGTGCCACATGCCACACAGCACGTGCAACAATGGACTTATTGAGAGGCGAGTTCGGTGAACATTTTATTTCACGTTCGGGACCGGTCAATTGGCCGCCTAGATCGTGCGATTTAACGCCTTTAGACTATTTTTTATGGGGCTATGTTAAAGCTCATGTCTATACAGACAAGCCCGCTTCAATTGACGCATTGGAATACAACATTGAAGCATTTATTCGTGAGATACCGGCCGAAATGTTGGAAAGAGTATGCCAAAATTGGACTACGCGGATGGACCATTTGAGGCGCAGTCAAGGTCAACATTTGCATGAAATAATCTTCAAACATTAAATTAAATGGACCGTACTATCGATTCAAATAAAGATTTCATGCATTTTCTGAATTTTATGTGTTTTTGAAAAACTTTCCTGTAGCTTTTAAAAAACCACCCTTTATAAAGTTCGGCCGGCCGAATTTAAAGCCTTTACTGCTATTAATATTTCTGTTTTTTGAAGTTCTTTTCAGAAAAAAATATTGAAAAAAATATTCACAATGTTTTTTATACAATTTTTTATTTTTAAATTAAAACCTTATTTTTTATTTGTTTGTACTCTTCGATTGTTTCGATTTTTTTTTTATTTAAAAATGTATTATTCTGCAAATTATGAGCCTTTGTTGAAAGTGGGCCTATAATAATTACTATGTTTTTCAGTTTTTTGAAAATTTGGAAAAAACGAATTCTCTAATCTCCACTGTATGCTTTATCTCTTCAGCTATTTTGTTCATGAAATTTCTAAATTTTCATGAAGGCACGTTTTAAAAAATTTCATTTATTTTTGCCTCGTACTTTGATCCCGCGCATTTGATTTTTTGTTTCCTGTGTCGCCATTTATAGTCCGATCGTAACGTGTGATATATCATTGTTCTTAGAATGACGACATCAATATTTTCTGCTTTGATCACTTTTGACTTCGACGTCAAGTTATAGAAGTGACACAAGAAACAACAAAATGCGCGTGGATATTTTTGTTTTTCATTTCTTTATTTTCAATCTATTTTACAAAAATAAAAATAATAAACAAATGTTATGATATCTTAAAATTCACATAGTTGCGTGGAAAAAAATAGATATTTTTTTGAAATCGTCTTCAAACTATCTTTAATTCTAGCGAGTGACCGGTACAACTTTTTTAATTGACCCTCATAGCTGACCCAATGTTGATCGAAAACACTTGGCCCTTTTCACAGATCCTTTACTGGTGTTACACCCAAACCAAGTGACAAGAAAAACTTTCTGTAACTAACCGTAGTCTCCATTATTTTTTTGACCAATAATACCTTTGTGTAAAGACACCACTTTTGAACCAGTTTGCTAGTTTATTTTACCTTGAAGAAATTACAAACCAATTTGCCTCAATCTCAGGTAAATTATTCACTTGAGTTTGGAGAAGGATAAACCACCGACTCCACAATTCTTTCAATACGTGTAGTACTCTTCCTGCTATTATCATTGAAGAGAGGAAGAACACACAAGTCCATTATAAAACCAAATTATGGCCCGCAAAGAACCAGCAAAGCCATATCTAATCACAATTTGATATATTATACAAACATTACTGCTTGTACAGTTTGTTCTTGTTGTTGTCTGCCCCAGCTCCTTCCCTCACAACAAATTTGTTTCATATTTCATATTCTGCATAAAAAAGAAAAGAGAAGAAGGACGATAGCACGAGAAATACAAATTATATAATAAAATAATAACAACTGAAAGCATAAACTCCTAAAAGCAGGCTATACTTAAAACTCAAGTCGGCCAAACATAAAATAAAAATAAAACAAAAAACTCAAAAACGAAAAAAAACAAAAGTCAAAAGACATCAAATATCATATTTACGATAGGAAATCATCATTTGCTCACTGAACCTTAAGACCAAATGACCTTTTACAAACACACAACCTACCACTATGGACGGTGGGCACAACAACAATGGGAAAAAAACTATATGAAAAAACACAAAAAGGATATTTACATTTTACCTTTTGGGCGCTATCCTTCATAAGGACAAAACAATGGCACCACTACCTTGAAATAATTTCCGCAAAAGAGTCCTAAAGAATAATAACTAAGTATTCGTGTAAAGGACGCCTAGGACGCGCCAGGAAAATGAAAACCCATAAGGAACACAAGAAGAAGAAGAGGAAAAAAACATAAAATTAAATAATGCCATATAAAACTGGGAATGGTAAAAAATAAAACCACGAGACGTGAAAGCAGGAATGTTTCGAAAATTTTAAAATTCATATGAATTCATCGGTAGGGCGGTAGAGGCATGAAAGGACACCGCGCGCTCGCCACTTGCTGCTAAAGCTCATTTATATGCAAATTTTAGTTTTTATTTTGTGTACAGCCAGCGATGGCTTTACCTTTAAACTGGACGCCCACAATAACAGTCAAACTCATTAGGGATGTCGAAAGTTTGTGTGAGTATCGCAAAAACCGGTTACAGGTTGTTTGAATATTACAGAGTTTAAACATGTCTGTAAGCCATAATTGCCGAGTGACATAAATGTCTAGTTTTTGGTTTAAGCATTCGTTTAGGCCAAATGTAAGTGGCTTCTGATAGTTATTGTAATATATAGGAAAAAAATATTTTTCAGACTGACTTGAGTCATAGGAATTTGCAGCTTTGCTGACATCTACGGGATACATCTTCTATGTGGCCAATTTCTATTTAATCAATAAACTCCTTTGAAAAGCTATACGATGAAGCCGATGAGATATTTGATATGTATGATCGCTATAAAGGATATCTAGATGGAAACTTATATAGCAGGACTGCTATTATCCCGATGACATCCTCATCATACGACAAATGCCAGAGGACCCAGAAATCTCTTCGCCAGAGTCACGAAAGTACTCTAACAGTGGGGAGCCTGCCAAGATTCCTTATTCTTATTTCTACCACCATATTCCTCCAACAATAACCTAGGATTTTGATGAATAAACAATAATTTGTTCTTTATATGATGAATTGGATAGAGGACACCTTTTTTGAATCACTGAATGTCATAATTGGCGGGACTAATAATCACTCATACAAATTGCGCAAATAACTAATTCATTTTGTAAGGTATGGTGCGGTCGGTTGTTGAATCGACAGCAAACGAGGGAGAGTTCTTGGAAAGTCGCGTCTGCGAACGTCTCAGGTCCGGAATTATACAGAAGACAGACATTGATAGAAAAGCGACACCCTCCCTACATGAGTGCCACAGTAAAGAGAGAGTCAACATAATTGGATATATTATTTTCTTCTAAAGGGTGATTTTTAGCTATTATCTGTTTGGCAACACTGGTTTAAACAGCTGACGCACGTTTCGTGTTTTGTTTCACTGTCAAACATCTTCAGTTTGGTCTATAATTTAACCATGAATCGTCTTACAAACGAACAACGCTTGCAAATTATTGAATTTTATTATCAAAATGCGTGCTCTGTTAAGAAAGTTCATCGTGCGCTTCCATTTTATGGTCAGTTATCGACCCACTGAAGCGACTATTCGGGCTATTGTGACTAAATTTCGCACCAAATTTAAATTGTTCGACATTAAACCACCAACACGCTTACGTAGAGTGCGAACTGAAGAAAATATCGCAGCTGTATCGGCCAGTGTTAATGATGACCATCAATTATCGATTCGTCGCCGTTCGCAGCAAGTGGGCCTCTGTTACTCAAAAACGTGGAAATGCCAAAATTGGACTAAGCGGATGGACCATTTGAGGCGCAGTCAAGGTCAACATTTGCATGAAATAATCTTCAAACATTAAATTATATGGACCGTACTATCGATTCAAATAAAGATTTCATGCATTTTTCTGAATTTTTTGTGTTTTTTTTGAAAAACTTTCTATTCTATTAAATTACCACATCTCCATATTTCCAGCGTAAGCGGTTATACTTCGACCATTTAATTGTCAAACAGTGGTCAACACAGAAAAAATTCCAGGAAGACCTCTCTAACAATATTCAAAGCGGACTAAAACCGGTTGCACAGTTCACTGTTCTGACATCCCTACGGCTCATCATCATGCTCGGTAGAGGGCACTGGAGGGGAGGTTGAGATGACAAATGAAAACATTAAAATTAAAATACATCTTTTTCAGCGGCGGTCCCGTGGTTAGAAGCCACGTTCCAGCAACGTCCATCACACAAAGAGTTTACCTAGATTGCCCGTAAACGGTTTGTGTTCTGTTCGGGCACAAGACAAACAACTGCTGTTGCTGGCGCTGCTGCTGCTGCCGCCTTCTGTGATGATGGCCAGAATGGTGGCTGTTCGTAAGCCATAAACTGTTCTGACCGTGGCCAGAAAATGAATGAAAATGGAATGAAATGGTGTGAAAATGTATATTAAAAACGTTTTGTTGCGGAGTGAAAATAATTTGAGGTGATGGCTTAATTGAAAATTGCTTTTAGGCAAACATTATCATGCTGCTGCTGCTGCTGCCTCTACGGCTGTTGTTGCTGTGTCGTCGTTTTCTTATTTTTTCTGCTGTGCATAACAAATTCCCAACAGTTTTTTTTTTTCAAACAATTTTGCCTAAAAGCGCTTTAGAGGAAATATAATTTAAAACAAAAACGAACAGAAAAGTATATGCAATTAAAAATGTTCCCAAAAAAATGTATGTTAACCCATTTCCAACCGTCAACCGTGTTGAGGACACACGAAATTTCTATTAAGTGATTGTCTTTGTACGAAATCAAAGTGTTCCCTCCAGTAACCCATTTCCAAATGTCAATTACAGCAGAGGACTAGGACGAAAGATAGACTAAGCATACAGCGCGAGTCAATAATTAATAATGATCCCACTAAAAATATGCTGTGTAAAATTGAAATGTTTTAAAGTAAGTTTTGGGCAAGAAAGTTCAGGGTAAACTAAGGACAAATTTTGTTTTGCGGGTGGGGGAAAATTGTGAGAAGGGGTTTCAGGGTTTCGAAGGACAGTTAGTTCGGTTCTTAGCTTAGAGTGGGTGAAATCAAGTAGATTGGTTTACGAGGAGCGTTAGAGTCTTAATGAACTGTTTTGAACTAACTACATCAGTACGACAATGTCAATCCAGTGTGAAAGATTGAGATATTTGATTATAAACTGGACCGCTATTGTCAGCAGGACTTAAACTGTCTCCAGATCTCCTTCATCCTTTCACAAACCTACAAAGATCTCACAATCTATTAAGATTTGGCATGGTATTAACTATACAGATAACCAGTTAAGATTCCGTCTGTGATATATTTATTTTCCATTACCGCCGACTTCGTATAACTGTCACCTGACTTAACTCTAGTCGTTAGGCAATTATATAGCAATTTAGCATATGGACGAGGTACACAATGAAATGAATCTGGAATCCGAGCTCTTGTCGAGCTATCAGCGGGCTTTGGTATCAATAGACTAGAAAACATTATCCGGCACTTTGATCGCTTGACTATCACTGTGTTCCACAACTCAACAGCCTGATTCGATAGTTTGAACTTAGAGTCTGTTTGGGAGTTTACCGGGTTATACGCCCAGTAGGTTGTATACCAAGAGGCCATTATTGTAGACAACTGACTATTAACGATCATGGTCAACGACAAGGGCAGGTTGAAAAGCACCGATTATGCCTTCTATTAGAAGGCCTGCTATCTGGTCTTCTGAGGGTATGTGAGGGTACATGTGGAATGCAAGGCACGCCTTATTAAAGAAGGGAATATCCCATGTCTATAGAATCTCTTGTATATCATAAAGAAGGCCTTCCAGCAGGCCAGAATATGCTGAGCATCTAAAAGGTCCGTAGTGGAAGCCTTGGGATCTTTTAAATGTCGTAGGGCCTACTCTGAGAAGCGAGATGGTAATGTCTACCGACATTTTCTTACCTTTAGTATATGTTACAATAAGGCCTGCTGGGGGAAGGCAAATTTACAGCTGTAGCATTGGAAATATGAGAGGATTCTTCAACAATCACAGTAGAATATATGAATATTGACTACTTACACCTTCACTCTACAGAGTAGGAGGTTATATATCAATCGGGACAGGAAAAACGTGTAACGCGTTAAAGGTGGGACTAAGACCCTAAGTGTGTTTGTAAAAAATCTGTTTCACGACTTTTTAAGATGTTTAATCCATGTACGTCCGTCCGTCTGGCTGGTGTGCATGATAACTCTCGAAAGGAGTTAAGGAATCAGCTCAAACTTTGCACATGGTCATATTTTTCCCAAACTTAGTTTAAGTTCGAAGTTGGGCAAAATTGCCACGCCCCTTCTGATAACTTCCACACAAATGACCTATATTTCTATGTTAAATTAAAACGAATGTAACTTCCACACGGATATTCGGAATCAGCAATATTTTGGTATTTGCTAATGTTTTCATAATCGCATTAAGTGTACTAAAAATGGCGGGCTTTGACACGCCCCTTCTAGTACAGGGTTGCCCATATTCGACGGACCCATCTGGCAACGCCATAACTTTTGACAGAGATGTCAGATCGCTTAATGACATACCGCGTTTGAAGCGTCAGTCCAAGCAGATTTTTACCATGCAACAATACACGCCACGCGAGCCCTCTGAAATAGTTGAAATTTACATTCAACAGAACAAGTCAATTGTGAAAACTCAACGTGCTTTTAAAATATTAAAAAATGTGAGAAGTGCGCCTTCTTAGAACACCATTAAGCGTTTATACGAAAAATTTTCGACTGGTGAGGCTCTTTCTAATCCGAAGAGGCCAAATAAAAGTCGACCAAGGCGATCGGCCGAGAATATCGCTGCCGTACGAGCCAGTGTTGAGAGGTCCCCAAGAACATCCTAAAAACGCCGTTCTCAGCAGTTGGGCATGGCTCGGTCCACTTTACAACGGATTATTCGCGTTGATTTGCATTTGTTCCCGTACAAAATTCAATTGACGCAAAGATTGTTGCCTGTGGACAAGCCTCGTCGATTGGAATGGGCCCAAAGAGTCATCGAAATGGCCGAAGATGACGAGCAATTTTGGAACAAAATTATCATGTCCGATGAAGCCCATTTCACATTGAATGGGACCGTAAATAAGCAAAATTGCCGTATTTACGCCACCGAAAATCCTCAGGAGATTCAAGAAGTGCCTCTTCATGACGAAAAAGTCACAGTTTGGTGCGGCGTTAGTGCGAAAACGGTCATTGGGCCGTTTTTCTTCCAAAATGAAAATGGCCATGCTGTTACCATCAACCAGGAGCGTTATCGCGACATGATGACCAATTTTGTGATGCCAATTATTCGTCGAAAGCGTATGAGGCAGTTCTGGTTTCAACAAGACGGCGCTCCACCGCACACAAGTCGCATAACAATCGATTTTCTGAAGAATTTGTTTCCGGGCCGTTTGATGTCGAAAAGTGGTGATTTGGACTGGCCACCGCGTTCGCCCGATTTGACGCCGCCTGACTTCTTCTTGTGGGGATATTTGAAGTCAAAGGTTTACGTTAACAAGCCAAGGACCGTAGAAGAGCTCAAGGACAACATTCGTGAAGAAGTAGCCGCTATTCCGGCCGAAATGTTGGCGAAAACGATGGAAAATGCTGCAAAAAGGGCACAATACGCCATCAACGCCAGAGGCGTTCTACTTCTACTTGAAACAAATTAAATGATTAATATTGCCAACCGCCAAATTTTTATTTTTTTCTTTGATTTTTTTAAAAAAACATGGGTCCGTCGAATATGGGCAACCCTGTACATCCCACACAAATCACCCTAAACTACGTACAATTAAAGGTATTATAACTTCTATACGGATGATCGGAATACTACGAAATTTGATATTTGGCAATGCTTTAATAAAAGATACATTCGCATGGAATATGGTCGATATTGCCACACACCTTCTGGTACCTCCCACACAATTGTCTATATCCTAGGTAATATTAAATCCTTCATAACGTCTATACTGGTGCATGGAATCCACCATGACTTGATATTTAATCATGTTTTTACAATTGTTTTACAAATGTGAAAGGTGGATCCATGTGACACGAACCTTCCACTAAATTTTCTTGCCTTACGTTAAACTTATTTCCTTATAACTTCTGTATATATGTTCTCTGAGAGTGAGGGAATATAAAAGTCGGTTTAGACGACTGAAGCTTACTTACTGGTTTTAAAATGTGTTGTCACTTATGCTGTGTAAAGACCAAATGTTGTGTTGCGAAGTCCTCAGTAGAACCCAAAGATAGCAAAAAGGCAAGTGAGACCCTTATATGTTACAGATAAAGGTTGACTACGCAGTTTGAATGGGCGTCAGAACATTCTTAACGAATGTATCGTTAATTTAAGCAGGTTCATACTAGTACTAGCGATCACATGGGACAAACAAAGCATTCCACCGAACTAAGTCGACACACTAAACGCCAATTTCAATTCCATTGTCATGCACGTGCTGGCATCGCTCGCAACAATCCAATATATAGGGTGGGTCATTTAAAATTTCAACTACCGATTACTTTGATTTTGAAAGAAAGAATGACAATCATTTTTATTTTAAGGTTTATGTTCCACATTTCCAAAATGGGGTGCTATATAAAATTGAGATATATTAAAAACTTACTTACTAGTGAGTCTTTAACGCAATCTGTAAGAAATTTACGTGGAAAATTTTCGCGAAGAGATCGGCCTACAGTTCAGCTTTCATGAAACTCATTTTCATCTCGGTGGCTATGTCAATAGCAAAATTACCGCATATGGGGTTCAGAGAACCCACGCGTGACTATTGATTAGACAATACACCCTCAATGAGTCACTGTTTGGTGTGGATTTTGGGCTGTAC
Source organism: Polietes domitor (assembly GCA_947397865.1). Lineage (NCBI taxonomy): Eukaryota > Metazoa > Arthropoda > Insecta > Diptera > Muscidae > Polietes > Polietes domitor. Next base: position 143,107,867 of record OX377621.1, on the reverse strand, counting down.
TGAAAAATTGGGTTGCCGAGCCAGTCATGGTAGTCATATAAATGATATTGTTTTCTATTATTAAATGATGGACCAACGTATATTAATACTTATGATCCTGAATCCTTTAATTTTATTTTATTTATTATTTCCTTTAACTCATACAAGGAGCATAGACCCAAGGTATGCACGACTTTCTCAATTTTTGTCCATCATAAAAATTAAATTATATGATTTCAATAGTCTTAAGCTTTGCAATTTTATACTATTTTAACTTTTAAACTATCAGAGTATTTGAATATTTTCAAAGATCTGAACAAAAGTAGAGATAGAATTTTACTTACAATAGTTGTTAAACAATTATACTCTCTCTAGAAGAATTAACTACTTCAATGGGCTTACTGGAAGGATTTTTATTATATATCAATCTCTATGAAATTCCTCTTCAATTGGTAGCGTTGGTATGTCATATAAACATAAATGATGTATCCCTAAACGTATGCAGGAGTTTCTGTAATTCATGCTCCACCCAAAAATTACAGAGATGTATCCACAAAGATATGCAACGTTTTCTGCAATTCACGCTCCTCCCAAAAATAGCAGAGTTCTAGGATTCATGTGCACGTGCGAAATGCGAATATCGTATGTTTTGCAAATTTACAACTTCGAAGTCAATAGTAGAGAATATATGAGCGGAAATTGCAATTTCTTAAACCCAAAAAGATTTTGAATACCTTTAATAATTTTAGCTATGATCTATGGAGCCTTGCACGAGTTCATTAAATGTCGAAATCCAGGTGCGTGATCCGTTAGCAGTTATATAAATTAGAGAGTATACCTTAGTTAAATAGAATGAGTAGTATATTGCTCGCACATTATTCACAATATCCATTTATTCTTGTCATAGCAAATGCATTAACAATGTGGATTATTTATTTAATATAAAACAAAACCGTGCCACAAGTAGCCACGTCCTGCCACACTGGTTGCTCGTTTCGTTTTCCCACAGCCATATCGGAAACAACATTTTCCTAATATGTCCTTATCTCCTTGGGGGGATCACCAGAACACACACCGACTCCAACAGGCAACCGACAACATTCATACAACGTTTTTATTCGCAGCTTCGAAACAAGTGCATGGAAATATCTTAAAACACATCTTTAAAGTCCCCCTAAGGCAAGCACACATACACACACGCGCGCGCACATACACCCCACAAACACTTGGTGCGCCAACCATGACTATCTCATATCTGTGATATATGTTGGCTATAACCTTCTGCATTTGTTGTCGTCATATATCAAAGCTCTAAATGAAAAGCGACAGCATGGAATGCAATTTTTAAATTACATTCATTTTCCCCTGTCCCAGGACCCAAGAACAGGGGGATCACATGAAAGTGTGGAACTTGAATTTGGGGGGGGGGGGGGTTTTAAGCAGTTCGACCAACCATCCTAAGATGTGCGCCAGCATTGTACGTATACGCAATAATATGTTTTTTTGCTGCTGTTGTTTTTCTCCCCTTTTATTCGGCTAAAAATAGACTAAAAGGAATTGTTCACACGTAGAAAATAAATACATACATTTTCGCAAAAGCTTTTATTATGCCAATTGCGTGCAGTGGCCACAAGGATTCGTCTCGCTTTGTGAATGGGCGAAAAAGGTTTCCATTTGGCGTTTTGTTGGTTTCGTTTCGTCAAAGGTCAAACTTTCAGGAAATGTTTTACAGAATTTATAACTTTTGAAGCGAAAATGCAAAAGTGAATTATTCTAAACAGAATTGAGGCCTATAATTTTACGACAAATTATGAGTTTTTCTTAAAGAAAAATAAGTAAAAAGGCATGAAGTTTTCCCTTCCAGGCCGTCTCCCTAAAAATACTAGTGCAGCTATGACATATTCCTAAAAGTATGCAATGTTTCCCCAAGAAAAAAGGCAATAAGTTCAGCCAGGCAGAAAAAAAGGCGAAAAGTTGAGCCAGGCCGAATCTTAAATACTTATTTCATTTTACGGGTCTATACAGTCAGCGAAATGTACGTACCGAATTTCATGATTTTTATTTCGCCATATGGTCGTACCATTTTTATCCCTTTACCCACATAAAAGTACGCATTTTGAAATATCAACTTATTTTACATTTCAGGATCCTTTGGTCGATTTAATACCGATTTTAGCAGATTTTTTTGCAAATTTATAAAACTGAAAGCAAACTGAAACTTCAAAACTTTTTTTGGGAAAAATTCTAAATAATTCTGGTCAGGATCCCTCCAAGAAAATGCTAAATACATTGATGTTAAATTCATCCCTATTGTGTTTTAGGGTACACCCTCCTTCAAAATTTGTGTCCTTGGCTCAGTTTGATGCAGCTATGACATATTCCTAAAAGAATGCAATGTTTTCCCAAGAAAAAATGCGATAAGTTCATCCAGGCCGAATCTTATATACCCTCCACACACGGAGCGCATTTCATAGTATTTCTTTACTATTCGCGTCTACACCTTCAGATCGACTCATGCACCGAACTTCATTATTCTTTGGTACCATTTTTATCCCCTTCCAGGCCGTTCCCCCTAAAAGTACTAATTTCCAAATATTATTTCTATTTACGAGTCTATACAGTCAGCGGAGTGTACGTACCGAATTTCATGATTTTTATATCGCCATATGGTCGTACCATTTTTATCCCTTTTCCCACATAAAAGTACGCATTTCGAAATATCGACGTATTTTAAAGATTGATTTTAAATTCAATTCTCTTCTGTACATCCCCCTTCAAAAGTTTTGGCCTTGGTTCCGTTTGATGTAGCTATGACATATTCCTAAAATATGCAATGTTTTCCCGAGAAAAAAGACGATAAGTTGAGCCAGGCCGAATCCTAAATACACTCCAACACGGAGTTTATTTCAAATTACTTTTCGCCTCTATACAATCAGATCGACATATACACCGAATTTTATTATTCCAGCTACATTCGTTTCATTGGTACCATTTGTACCCCCTTTTTGGTCGTTCCTCCTAAAAGTAATAATTTCCAAATATTATTTCATTTTACGTGTCTATACAGTCTGCGAAATGTACCGAATTTCATGATTTTTATTTCGTCACATGGTCGTACCACTTTTATCAACTTATTTTACTTTTCAGTATTTATTGGTCGATTTAATGTAGTTTGTATCTGTTTTTTTACAAATTTATAATACCGAAATATTCTAAAAACCATCAGAATATTGGAAAAATTCCAAATGATATTAATTGGGAAAATGCTGGCCTTAGTAAGTTCGCTGAAAAAATGATCATAAATTCATCTCTATCTTGTGTTTTGCTGTACATTCCCCTCAATAGTTGTGGCCTTGGTTCCGTTTTGATGCAGCTATGACATATCCCTAAAAGTATGCAATGTTTTCCCAGCGTTCTCCCCTCCCTATAACATACAACGTTTTATGACTCTTGAATGCGCAAGGAATTTCTGCTTGTTTAATGTCTTTTACAAATAAGTAAATTAAAAATACTTGTCTTAATATCCGGTTCCCCTTCCTGGTCGTCGCTGCCGTTGTTGCTTTTGTAGCTCGTGTTCGTGTTTCGCAAGTGCTTTCATATTGAGGCAACATTCAGTGCTTGCTTGCATTTTAGCTCCGGCAAAACGGAAAGCATATCCTTCCGTGATTGTGTATGGCACTGGAGCTAGGGCTGGGACTGGGGCTGGGTCTGTATGAATGGTAACAGAAACTCTATAATTCATCGTTTGTCATCTTATAAAGATGATGCCACTTCTAAAATACAACAGCAGCCGCAGCGGCAGCAGCAACAACAAAAGAAGTGGAAAATATTGTAAAATATAAAATATTGTAATGTTTATGACTTATGCCTCAGCATTCCAGTGGCAGTAAATTATGACAGTATGACGACTGAAATGCTGCTCAACTTACATTTCAGGCTTCTAGCCAGGATATGCTTGCATGTACGTATGTATGGGACTGTAGAACTCCGCGTACGGGGGATGTGTCGTCTCAATGGGAAATATGCTGCCTTCTTTTTGAACGTTGCTGCTGCCACCACTTGGTTTTGTATGCCGTCGTTTCTTATATTTATTTATGTGTTTTTGTTTGCCGGCAGTACTACTTGTTGTTTCGAGTCACTGGTAAAAAATTATGCACATACTTCATTTCATACGGTTTGAAGGAGGCCACAAAAAAGGAGCAAATGAAGGACAAGGCATACTTCTACGTACGTACTTCAGAGAGGGAGAGAGTTACTTATGGCATTATGCTTAAGTGTGTTGTCGTCATCTCACATGTACGAGTCTCTATGTTTATGAATACAAGTGACATTGGAGGGTAAGTACGGCATCATTTAGTTGCCCGCCCCGTCAGTCACATATTTCCTCCTTCTTCCGGGGTCTCTTTTTTAATAAGACTGAGAAGGAATGTTGGTTTTTTTCTGTGTCTGAGTCACATGAATATGTGAGGTGGAGAGTTAAACAGAAGCTGTTGCTGTTGGAAATAATATAAAGAAAACATATCCAGTACAAGTCAGAATAGAATAGCCTCACTATAAGGGAATTTTAGGGCTAATCACCAAAATTCATTACTTCACTCTTTGAGACATGCCGTTTATCCTCCTGTTGTCCAAAGCTTAGATCGTATTTGTCAGTCTCAATGACAGCTGGTCATCTGACACAGGCCAATGAAAACGATTTTTTGATTCTGTTCCAATCCTTTCGAATAACGAAGGAGAACGCACTGTTTATAAACTGTCCCGGGAGCAAGTTCCAGAGAGATCTCAGAGATAAGAGAGATCTCCGAGACAGGAGAGATCTCTGAGACAAGAGATATCTCTAAGACAAGAGAGAACTCTGAGACAAGAGAGATCTCTGAGACAAGATAGATCTCCGAGATAAGAGAGATCTCCTAGACATTCCTTTCGAATAACGAAGGAGAACGCACTGTTTATAAACTGTCCCGGGAGCAAGTTCCAGAGAGATCTCAGAGACAAGAGAGATCTCCGAGACAGGAGAGATCTCTGAGAAAAGAGATATATCTAAGATAATAGAGAACTCTGAGACAAGAGAGAGCTCTGAGACAAGATAGATCTCCGAGACAAGATAGATCTCCGAGACAAGAGATATCTCTAAGACAAGAGAGAACTCTGAGACAAAAGAGATCTCTGAGACAAGATAGATCTCCGAGACAAGAGAGATCTCCAAGACAAGAGAGATCTCTGAGACAAGAGCGATCTTGAAGTAATCATACGTTTATGCAATTTCAACGAGCTCTTCTGATGATTCTATTAAACGAACAGCTTACTTTTAATGTGCTCTGTGAGATTTTTTATTTGAATGTGTGGGATTGCCCCACATTGCGTTGGCGGAAGGAAGATAAGGAATAGGAAGGAGGAATGGGGAAAGAGTGAAAAAGTGTTTGTTAACATCCGTTTTGAAACTCTGATGGAGGTACGTGGCGGGGAGAATATATCTAGAAAGTTGATGCAAACGAATTCATATTGTAATGTGTGTCGGCCAATACAATCGCCATCAAACGGGTGAGAGATCCGGGAAAGTTGTGTATCTTTGAAAGTTGTCACTTCCGGGATAAAATCTAGAGTATCCAAAGAACAAACACTATAAAACACGACGACGTTGGTCAAGGGAGACAATCGGATTGGGTATCCTACACCATCGCTCTCCTCTGAGCACACTGAAGTAGTTCCAAGTTGGAGCACCTGGTCATTATGGGAGTGGTACTCAACACACAGCTCTATGGTAATCCTGCGGTCAAGTTATGCTCGTCTTATGCTGGTTGGTTCACATGGCAGCTCTCTCTATCTGATATCTCATCAATGTCGTGTAGCAATTGCTTCCCGAAGGCCCTGCTTCGTGGGTTTATTAGAGCACGGCAGTCGCATAAGAAGTGCCCGACTTAAATTTCGTTGTTGCTGCTACGGCAGGGATCGTTGAATTGCAGCCTCATTCGTCGAACAATTTCCCTAAGCACAGCAATCACTCTTGATATCTTGTGGTTTAGAGGATCTCTGGTACGTTTCTGGTTATATTGAAATCAGGTTTGTCTGAATGTTTAACAAGTGTCTATGCTTTCGGTCTAGGTAGTACATGCAAATATCACTTTTAACAGACGATATCGGTATTGCGACCAACTCCGCAGCGAGCAGATTCCATCCTTGCGAACTCCTCTGCTCATTCGTCCGCATAAAAATCTCTTTATCTAGAGATCTGGACAGTTCCCGCATGGATGACCACCTAATGTAGATGTTATCAGATTCTATCGATGTTACCAACATCGCAGCAGGGAGATCCCATCCGTGCTAACACGCCAGCTCGTTCGTTCCCATAAAAGTCATGTATTCAGGGATCCATATAAGAGTGTCTTCCGAAAGACATCTCAGTGTGGACAGTTCCTCAATGCACTGAGCTACTGATGTAGATCTGTTACAGAGATAAAAGGGAAGCTTGACAATCTACAAAGATTCCTATGCGACCCGTTGTATCTAAAGAAGACAAATTCCTGGATGCTTCCTTAATTGTCAAGACTTCCGCATGAAGGACACTGCATCTGTCAGGAAGTCGGAATGAACATGTTAGCCGACATGTTCTGAGAAGACACCGGAACCAAATCCTCAATCCATTTTGGGACTGTACGTGTATACCTCTCAGTGATATGACTATACGTGTTGATAAAAATCGAGAAAAGGTACTGTCAGTAACAAAAGCGAAAAGTTTGATATGACTCTGTCTGGCCTTACTCTCGCCAAACTGGTTCTGACAGCATCATCATGTCGCTCGTAGATCGATACCCTAGGAACCCAAATGCTTCTACAAAATTTGGTTCTCCAACTGTCCGAACTCCTTATAATATCTATAGACTTCGAATTTATTTATATCGCAATTTTAATTTGGAATACCATGGCTTGCTTTTCATAGGATTAATCAGTGAAAAAATTCCATAATTTCAGCTACCTAATACCAGATTCCACGATGAAACCGGAAGACTAGCAAATAATCCCTCTAACCAACCAACAAACCAACCAACCAACCATCCGCAAGTCCTTCCACACTCCCAGCCAAGAGACCGGGTTTATCAACACCTATAACCGGCAGCAATAATACTCATCATCAACTGAGTCAGTGAGTGGTGAGGCAGCGTACCGGAATGTTTTCACGTGTGGCTCGGTGTGTGTTTCGTTTTGGGGCATGTGGCAACGTTTTTCTGGTTAATATACGCTATACGCAAATGTTTTGGCCAACACATCAGCTACCAGAGCAGCATGCTTTTCGGTATGATGTGTTTTCGGTTACATTTCGAAACATGGAAGCCAGCCAGGCAACCGGCCAGAGAGAGAGAGAGAGGGAACGAAGAAGAAAAAATTGTTAAACTGTTTTGTTTGTAAATTAACATTTTTGCCAAAAACAGCAGAAAAGAAACAACAACCCGGCGAATGCCACTGGTGGGGACTTGGCAAAAGCAGACATGAAGGCTGGCTGGATTTCGCAGAACACTGAGGCCTGGGTTAAACTGGGAAATTGCTGGTGGTGGCGGTGGTGGTGGTGCTGCTGCTACTCCGTTGGTTATTTTTCACATTTCACAATGTGTGGTAAACGTAGTTTATTTAGCGGCTGGAAAATTAACTTGCCATCATCACCGGTACAACAGCATTGCCACCATCCAGCCATCATTATTATCATCATCAGCAGCAGCCTTAGCCTTCATCATGGTGAAGCTTGAATTCTTTGTGAGAGATGAAACGTCAGCCGTTTTTTGGGGGAGCTTAAAGTGCATGCCTGGCATAACTTTAAATAACAACAGCATCTCGCATGAGGATGTTTTGCCATATCAGAAGAATGCCGACAGCATTATTAACCGAAATATTTGCCAAAAAGTTGATGACTTACCAGCGGAAAGTGTGGGTAAAACTTGGATCCACCCTTATCAGGGGACTATAATTGAAATATTCCAATGAATTGAATGGCCCCAAATTCATTTAATATGGAGAATTTGAAGAACACAACTAAAGTCTATCCGGAGTAATAATAGTCCAAGCAACATATTTGTTTGAATCATATTATATTTAGGATAAATTTGATTATAATCAGAAAGACGTTAAGAGAAATATTGAGTTGCTGTGCCAAATATATTTCATATGTAAAATTAAACTGAAGAAAACAGCAATAAATCAAAACAATGTTCAAATCAATATATTTATTACTTACACCCAGAAAAAAGTGTACTAAATTCCAGTAAAAATGTACTAAAATTAAGGAATTAAGATTGGTATCTGTTTGGCACCCAGTATGCATTTACTCAATTTAAGCTTATTTTCGACTTGAATGTAGTACGTTCATACTCAAATCGAGTAAAATTTATTCAAAATGAAGTTTTATTTACTCATTTTAACTACAAATGTACTTAGATTGAGTACATTTCTCGGACTCGGTATGCTACAGTATCAAACATTTTTTTCAGTGTACGTGAAAACGTATTCGTTTTACATGTTACTTATGTTTGGATAAAATTCTTTCAGCATATCTATTTTTACATTGATTTTTTTATTACTTACAAATAGAGTTGTTTTTATTTGTAGTATGACTTCAGAAAACTTACCTAAAAATAGAAGAAGGGAAAGAAATTGATTAAAATTTTGATTACTAGTAGAATAAATCAATTATAAGTACAAGAACTAATCGATAAAATTCCCCCTCAAGTCCTTTAGAACAGTTATAATCAGGGTACAATAATATGGTTAAGTTGAGGAGTTAGAGTATTAAAATATTATAATACTCTACACAAATATATAGAACCTAGAATGAAATGAGAACATGGTTCCCTATGCCATAGGTCAGGTTAGCTCAGGCAGTCAGAAAGTAAACATCCGACTCACTTAGACCAGAAGAGGTTCATTGTGATAGCACGGGCTTTTACAAACCTCGTTGGAACCAACTTGCAGCAGTTTAAACTGTCCAAGTCGCCCAAACTTTCGTAGAAAGCTAAGTGCAGTGTCACTAAATGTCATCTGGTCGTAGCCCAACAGAGACAGAGAAGATATGCAATGCTCTCAGTCATCAAGCTTGTCAACTTTACAGTTCCCTAGGATGTCGGTATGCTCCTCCAATTCTTTTGGCAATTAGGAGCTATAGCAAAGATGTAATATGAAACCCATAAATGCCGATAAATCGTGTAAAGCTTATGAATTGAAAGAACGATCATTTATTGTACCCATTACAACATCCTCATCTGTTAACACCCGAGACTTGATCATATAAAATATCTTGCCTCTGGCAATTAAGAGAACCAGGATAAACGTTGTACGAATTACCATACGCTTTCCTAGGTTAGTAGACTCCTCTTGAATTGTCTTAGATGTTAATGGTTCAACGTAGTCTTCTCCAACAACTGAAGCTATTAGATGTTCCACTGCTTCAAAACATCCAAAACTGCTTTACTCTCTAAAATATTCTCAGTTATGTACTTTTTATACACTCCACGAGAGTATTATGTCTTTGTGCATTTGTTTGCAACACCCAAAAGGAAACGAGTTAGACCCATTGTTAATTACATTACAGATCGGCTTAGAATCACTTTCTGAGTCGATTTAGCAATGTCCGTCTGTCTGTCCATCTATTGTTGTAATCAAATTACAGGTCGCAATTACAGTCCGATCTTAACAAAAATTGGCACACCTAAGTTTTGTGGATCAAGGACGAACGCTATTTAATTTGAGGCAAATCGGTTCAGATTTAGATATAGCCCCATATAAATGTCGCTCCCGATTTGACTTTTTCCGTTTTAAAAGCCACATAATGTACTCGATTTTCTTAAAATTTCGCACAACATCTTATAATCTAACTAGAAATACCTATGCAGAAATTGGGTAAAATCGGTTCAGATTTAGATATAGCCCCCATACAAATGTCGCTCCCGATTTGACATTTTCCGCTCTAGAAACCACATATTGTACTCGATTTTCTTTAAATTCGGCACAACATCTTATAATCTAATTAGAAACAACTGTGCAGAAATTGGGTAAGATCGGTTCAGATTTAGATATAGCGCCCATACAAATGTCGCTCCCGATTTGACATTTTCCGCTCTAGAAACCACATAATGTACTCGATTTTCTTTAAATTTGGCAGAACATCTTATAATCCAACTAGAAACAACTGTGCAGAAATTGGGTAAGATCGGTTCAGATTTAGATATAGGCCCCATACAAATGACGCTCCCGATTTGACATTCTCCGCTCTAGAAATCACATATTGCACTCGTTTTTCTTTAAAATTGGCACAATATCTTATACTCTAACTAAACAAAACTATGGTGAAAGTGGGTAAGATTGGTTCAGATTTAAATATAGCCCAAATACAAATGTTTCTTCCAAAAGTTTAACCGATTTTGGCCAAACTATACATTTTATATTTCACCTATTTCGTTTCAGGTTTCAATATATCCTCATACAAATGTCCTTTCCGATTTAACATTTTTAGTCAAACACATACATTTACATGATACAAAAAACCTTCCCGTTTTCACTTTTTCACCGAATTGAATTGTATTCGAATAGAAAGTGGAGTGTATCATAAAGTCGGCTTCGCCCGACTTTAGCCTTTTCTTACTTGTTTACATTAATAAATAAATTGCAATTAACAAATATGATATTTCCATTTTTTAGTAAAAAAAATTCATTACAAACAACAGGCGTTTACATTTGCCCATCAAAGTGTGGATCAAGTAGCGGGTATAGGGTGCCAGATTTTTAGAACGTAACTAACGTAACGTAAAGGGTTAACACAGGAAGAGTATTACGGAGCACAATAATCCAGTGAAGACGTTGATTTGCTGAAAGACTTGATGGATGGATTTATATCACATATAACAGAAAGTCGCGCCCAACGTGGATTATAAAACAAGGACCTTCTGACTGAGTATTATGCACTCCCAACTGGACTAGCTGGAGAAAATCACGAGACACTTTCTAATAAAAACAAATTTCAGAGTTTTTGGGAACGCGCTGGTCTATCTAATTTTATATGTATATAACATTTCAAATCAGTTTATTGTCCATTAAAAAATATTTTTAAAAATATGAGGAACGACAATTCTCCAGTTAGGCGCTATAAATCATGGCATTAAGGTATTGCATGACAATAATGAGATTGCTGTGCCAAATATATACAACAGGGTATGATTCACTGTTCTATCCATTCTCAACCCGACCTGACCTCAGCCACTCCAAAAAATGTCGTTGAATCAAAGGACAACTTCATGCTCAATTGATATCGAATCTACCAAAATTCCGGGAGAGTAACGCGGAAATTGTATGTCTATACATATGCCTTGAGAGGATTATCAAAAAGGAGAGATTTTTATATTTTAAATGTAATATAATAGTTTTTTAATCAAATATAATAGCTTTGATCCAGAAAATTGGCGAACGAAACACGAGAATTTAGTATCAACAAATCGTGGCTTGATTTCCTCTCGTCAATCTGTCAATAGAAATTGCCTACTAACGCAGTAGACTCCAGCAAAAACACTTGAAAATTCAAGACAACTTTTAAGGGTTGGAAAATTTGCTAAACTCTTAAAATTGCATTATAGTCAGCCAGCCAGCCAGCCGGGTTGACTTAATTTTTTCCTTTCTATAAAGTAATCTAATAAATATTGATTTTTTGTTGTTATACAAGCTGAGCAAAAAACGTCATCATTATTATCAACGTTGTCATTCAACAAAATAACAACGTGAGTAACCCGATAATAAAATATGAGAAGAGGGCGCCAGGACGGACATAAGGACACTTGCATACAAGCACAGGCACACTATGGACATGCTGGCACGACACTCTCATTTAAGGCAAGACAGACGGACGGACGCACGGACTCACAGACAGACACCGAGTAGGGCACAGAAGTACCATGAATGGGCCAAAAGTAATTTGATATACTGTCATGACTAGAAAACATGAACTTTATAACCGAGTGAAGAAGAAGAAGAAAAACCCAACAAGATATAGACCGAAGACCACACCAAAACATGAAGTACTACCCAGGCCATCAATACTTCGAGGAGTGAGCGGGAAGGGCCGAAGGGAGTTGAATAGAAAAGGCATTCATTCATTCGTTCCCTCAGCCAGCCCAGCGAGCGAAGCAAAAGTTTTAATACCCCAAAAGGGATGAAATCATGCGCTCATTCAATCATTCAAATGTCCTTTGAACTATAAAAATACATGACACTAATAAAAAAACATGTGAAGCAAAAAACACCGAGCCAACTAAAACTAGCAAATGAAAAACGCAAAAATAGTGGAGCAGAGCCGGCTAGTAGTGAACTATACCCAACCGAACCGAACTGAAGTGAAGTGAAGTGTAGTGAACGGTATTGAATGACCGAGAGTCGGGAGTCAAGGAAGTTTTGCTTTGCGATGGAAGACATCGCATTGGTATGTCGGCCTGTGCGTACGTATATGTCTGAGGGTCCTTGTCTTTGCCTCGGTGTATGTATGGGTGTTTGCGTTCGTGTTTGAGCTATCTTGTTGATATTTACGATAATTTTCCTTTTTGGCCAGACATGGTGGACTCTTCTTAATGTCCATTAACCTGTTTTTTTCATCCAACCATTCAATACCACACAGCACGACGGCTAGGGCGGGGGAGACGTTTGGAAAAAAACCGAAAAACTCATCATTATTTTTATTGAGTTTTTATGTAAAATAAACCACACGCACATCGAAAAAGACAAAAAAACTGGACGTCCACAAAACTTTTCGTATGAATGAAGTAAACACAAAAATAGAAAAATAAAATATTCCAACATTTGTTATTCTCCATTTGTTCATTTGTGGGTCAAGTAGATGGCAGCAGATACGTGTAGATAGAGCATAGAGTATAATTGAAATGATATATATCGTTTAAATTTATTAAAATTTAGGGCACTTACGTAGTGTACACGAAAGCTCACAATGTCCCCAGAAATATCAATAAATTTGTCTTCTTTTTAAGGGACCCTTTACACGACACATCAGAAATGCTAATCAGACCAAATGTCAAATAAATTACGGTTAGACGTGACTGGGTTTAGTTTTATTGTTATGCTAAATGCTGAGCACAATATTGAAAATTATAAAATTCCGACAAAAAGGGCCCCCTGAAATTAGGCAATGCAATTTGTTTTTACTGCAGGGCCATAAGTATGCAACATAGGTTAAAATGAATTAATATTGCCTAAACTAATTTTAGAATATCGTGTTAAATATATATTAATGACATGTAATATCGTTTGTTTCAAAGAAGTAATGCTTAAGCTGGCATTTACTCCAAAAGAAGATCACACATGTTTCTGCTAAAGAAGATTTTGGGTCAATTACTCATCGTAGAAAATTTCGAATGAAATATTTATTGATAGGAAAGAAATCCCTTGACTTTTAGAAACCAGCTTTCTCACGACTACTACAATTCGTTCGTCTCGCATGAACTCATCCTCTGGAAATCGACTATAAAAGTAACAATTGTCAGTTAGTTAAAAATTCGGTGGTCTCACGTTAAGTGTGGTTGGGATTTTCTTTTAAGATAAATAGGAGTCCTAGATTATTCTTCATGACGAAGGGAATTTCGATTTCACTGAGAGCTTTGAAGATTACATTTTGAAATCACATGGAGATGGAAAGCGGACATATCGCACTAATCAAAATGCAATGCAAAAATTGTTGATTACTTTTAGTTAAGTGATGCTGCAAAGAAATAAAGTCACATAGCATGCGTGCTATTCCAAATGAATTGAACGTGTGTAGCGAAATTTTAATAATTAACAACGAAAGTAAATGGAGAATGTGCCTTAGAACGTGTCAGATATTCGAAAAAGACGAATATCACACTTAAACCTTTGACGGTCATAGCCAAGTACAATTGCCCACAGGTTTTTAGCACTTAAATTTGTTCAGGTGAAAGATAGACTAAATATGACCAGAGGTGATTTATAGCAAGAGGCTTGGAGCAACAAAAATGAAGTCAGTGGTGATAGAGAATTACCGCACCGCTTCCTCTCCAAAAAATGGTTCATGGAATATGTTCCTCTGCTTCAAAACATTCCAAAACTGTTTCGGTCTTATTTTTCGATTTCGTCTTTTTATACACTCCACGAGGGTATTATGTCTTTGTGCATTTGTTTGTAACACCCAAAAGGAAGGGAGATAGCCCCATTGTTAATTATACCGATCGGCTTAGAATCACTTTCTGAGTCGATTTAGCAATGTCCGTCTGTTTGTCTGTCTGTCCAAGCGAAACTTTGCACAACAAAGTTTTTCTGGACAAGGACGAACGCTATTTAATTTGAAGATATTTGAAGAATTTGAAGAAGATAATAGCCCCCATACGAATTTCACCCCCGATTTGACCCTTTTCACTCTAGATACCACATATTTCAACAGATTTTCCTCAAAATTGGTAAAACATCTTATAGTTCCACTAGAAACACCTGTGGTAAAAATGTGTTAGATCGGTTCAGATTTATATATAGCTCCCATACAAATTTCGCTCCCAATTTTAATTTTTCCGCTCTAGAATCCACATATTTCAACAGATTTTCTTCAAAATTGGCAAAACACATTATATTTCAACTGGAAACACCTGTGGTAAAAATGTGTTAGATCGGTTCAGATTTATATATAGCTCCCATACAAATTTTGCTCCCAGTTTGAATTTTTCCGCTCCAGAATCCACACATTTTAACAGTTTTTCATCAAAATTGGCAAAACATCATATATTTAAACTAGGAAGAGCTATGGTGAAAATGGATCACATCGGTTCAGATTTACATATAGCTCTCATATAAATTTCGTATTTGTATGAGAGCTATAGGTAAATCTGCGTATTTTCAGAGAATTTCTTAAAATTGAGCATAACACGTTATACTTGAACTAGGAGAACTTATTGTGAAAGTTAGTCACTTCATTCCATGTTTGGATATAGCCCCGATACAAATATTATTCTCGATTTGACAAATTGGACCAGGTCATATTAACATGTGATTAGGAAACATACAAAAAATTTTCTCATTTTCACTTTTTTACTGAATTGAATTGTATTCCGATAGAAAGTGGAGTGTATCATATAGTCGGCCCCGCCTGACTTTAGCCTTTCCGTACTAAAAAACAAGCAAACTGGTGGCAAGGAAGCGTTTTAAGGCACCCAATTTTCGAAACTATTATTTGGCCGCAGATCACGAATATCAAAACAAAAGCAAAATCGCCCAAAAATGTACGGTATTCGAAGGGTTAAGATATGACCGACCCAAATAAACAATACCTCCATTAACAACATCCCAGACGATAGTCAAACTTAAGGCTTGGATGACAGACATTGCAATCTACAAAAAACGAGCTGGTCGACAGACCAGGTTTAGGTTTTTGGTAAGCTTGTCTTAATATTTAAAAAGGGCCTATGAAATCAGGAATTTACAACAATGGCTTATAAATTGTTGTGCAGTAGTTTTTGTCATTCCAGTTCACATCTCTCATTATTTTACGAACTAAAGATCAATAAAGCACTTAAAATTCGCTAAAATTATAAAAACTATGAAAATTTCTCATTTTTTCCAAAAAATACCCGAATTCTCAAAGTGAGGCAAATGTGTTCCAAAATTGGATTTTTTTATTAATATGGTGGCTATGCCTTTTTGTTACCATTTATATTTGTTTTTATGAATTTTAAATATTTTTATTGGACTTCAATTCGTATAATAATGAGAATAATGTGAACTGGAATGACCAACAATTTTAATATTTTTGCAAATTTTGTATTTTTTGGACTGTGCGTGCTTCCGCTTTCTCAATACTGCAAACCCATCTTGTGGAAGTCAAGTATAGAAGTAGCGATTGTCATAAATTTTAATATTTTTGGATATGAGGAAAGTGCCTCGGAATTTATTTTAATATGATTTCTTTAAATATGAGTCCTAGAACATACTTCTTGACTGGAAGTTCTTTTGAAAGAATACATATTGAAATCACTTACTTTGTGAAAAGCAAAGTAAAAATGATATTCTATTCTTAAAAGGTGAAGCAGCAAAAGATATTTTATGCGTGGTATTTTAGATGATATTTACCGAAATACAGCAACTATATAATGGTCAAATTTACGCCTAAAGGCCGTGTACATTGATTTTTTATAATAAAAGAGAACGCAAGTCGAACCTATGTTAATCCTTTGATGACCATATACTTGCCAAGGGTTATATTATCCATAAATAAATAGTGGTTGTAGATCGGTTGGGATTGCACTTGCAATTTTTTGCGTACATTCCTCTTGTAGCTTGAAAGCACCAAAAAAATAAATAACATTTTTAGCGAGCCAAATGTTACGAAAAGGGATAAAGATTGTACGAATGATACGACAATAGCTAGAAACATTAAATTTGGAATTCACATCTCTCTAAACGGCGTAGATGCGTAAAATAGAGGAATTTTAAAAAATTCGTACTTTTAAGGGGCCAACCAAATGGCTGTTGTTGTAATCATGAAATTCGGTGTATACATTCATCTGTCTGTCCACACGATTTTTTCGAAATTTGTTATTTTAGGAGGAAATTGGGCGAGAGGGAATAAACATGTTACCATCCAAAAGACTGTGGCTAAAAAATTCGGTGCGTAGATCGCTCTGACTGCGTGGACGCGAAAAATAAATAAATCTTTCAATATTCGTACCTTTAGGAAATGGAATAAAATTCCATTCGATAAAAAATAAAAATGGTACCAATCCAGCAACTGTATGTAGAATCGTGATATTCAGCGTCTGACTACGTAGACGCCTAAACGGAAGGATTTTTCTAAATTCGAGCCTTTAGGGTCTAAATGCAGTTAAAACTAATCTTAACTCTAAATGTAAGCAAAATAAACCCAAAACTTAAAATTAAAAAAATAATAATGTCTTTTAGTTTTTTCGTTTGTATTTTTTAGTCTATAATCAATATTTGATTTGAACTGGGATATTGTCCTGTCCTCCTAATAATTTTAAAACTAATAACAGAAAACAGGAGCATATCAAGAGTTATGTATCCGTTACATTAACGCTATCCTCTATGTGTGCCAAGAAGAGACTTTCTGTGGAACTCAGGACATATGAACACCAATATGAAGTGGATTTTCCTTAAGATATCCAATGGAAGAAAGGTAGCGTACATCAAATCAACTGCAGTCCTTCTGTGTATCGTAAATGACGGAAATAAAATCATTTTCGGTAAAAGAAGAACTTATCACAATCTTGTCAATGATGTCACTAACATAGAGACCAATTGAACTAACCTTTGACTATTTTTATACCCTCCACCTCCAGGATAGGGGTATACTAACATTGTTACACCTTGAAATATCGACCTGAGACCCTATAAAGTATATATATTCTTGATCGTCATAAAATTCTAAGACGATCTAGCCATGTCCGTCCGGCCGTCTGTTGAAAACACGCTAGCATCTAAACGAAAGGAGATAGAACAGTCAAATTTTCCATAAATGCGTCTTATAGTCGTAGATCGGTTGGGATTGAAACGGAGCGAAATCGGCCCAAAGGGAAAAAATTTTCCCTCGCATGGACTAAAAATACTCATAATAATCCCTAATATTTTAGCGTACTTGAGCATGTTTTTTGAATATGTCTGTTTATATTTGCTTGATATTTGGTATGCGCATTCCCCTTATAGCAAAAACGTGCACCTTAAAGTGATTCTTATTTGTAGGGGGTGAAATGGGGCAAAAAGGGATAAAAATGGTACATATTAAACGACAACAGCTAGAAACACGAAATTCGGTGTGTACATTCCTCTAATTGAGTAGATACATAATTTAAAGGTATTTTTTTCCAATTTCGTACTTTTAAGGGGTAAAATGGGAATAGAGGGATAAAAATGGTACCAACCAAACGGTTGTACCTAGAATAATGAAATTCGGTGTATACATTCCTCCGATTGCATAGACAAGTAAAATACACGGAGTTTTCAAAATTCGTACCAACCATGAAAAATATAAAGATTTTTTCCAAATTCTTACTTTCAAGGGATACACTGGGTACGGAGGGACAAAAATGGTACCAAGCAAACGGCTACACCTGGAATAATGGAATTCGGTGTATACATTCCTCTGACTGCACAGACAGGCAAAATAAAAAGTTTTTTCCAAATTCATACTTTTTCTACGAATGAACGACAACCTCTGTGGAATGCAATACATGGTGAAGGGTATATAAAGTTCGGCCCGGCCGAATTTAACGCCGTTTTAACTAGTTAACATAACCATTTGAATGATGACGGTTGAAAGACTCAACATTTTTCCCAATAAAATGTCGCAAAAGCTTTCATTCGAGAATCTCGGATTCCCTCATCACTATCGGGGATATATTGAAAATGGTCTTGTACAACACAAGTTTAGTGCTCTGCGGCAAACTGTTCCCCGACATCTTTGAATTTAATGCCAGTTTGTATGCCTTACCCAAAACAATTCCAGCATGCCTCTTAAATTTCAATAAATTATTGAAATGAATTCCCAAATATCTATTGTCAATTCCGAAAGGAATCTCCTCAGCATGTATGAAAACTCTCAGTAACTTACTCTCAGGCCAACACCGCATTTTCGAGATCCGTTTAGAATGCAAATAGCCACACTCTTAGAAGTATTTATTCTTATACCCCCAAAATCAAATCATAAAATCTAACAATCACCAAATGATTCTAAACTTTCCGCAGGCCTTTGATAGGGGACTCATCATGTGCATAAAGTAATACAATAGACAACGGCATAACGTGAGGAAATATTAATATTATAATAATGTAACATCTCAATTATTATAGTTTTGTATTACATATTTCATAATTCTAGTTTGAAATAGTAAACATTTTTAAAAATTTGCTCAATATGGTACCGCACATCCATGTAAATTCGACAGTCTCTAAGCTGCCGATAATACGTTGTAATGCACTCCGTGGAGGATGGTATATAAGTTTCGGGACGGTCGAACTTAACGTATTTTTACTTGTTTGATCTAATTTCACAATATGAGAGATGTGTGTGAAATTGCAAGATCCTAGCTCTATTCCTTGTAATTTTTGCCGTAGCTTGTATGACAAAATATTCCACTGTGCGCCGTTAAATCATTTTCTCTTCTCATCATCATCAAACATCAGATAGCCATAGCTGACAGATACAAAAATCGTACATTAAGGTCATATTGCTCTTCGTATCAATGATATTACTAGGGCTTGCATCCCGGGATTTCCCGCGGCAAAATTCCCGGGAATTCGCATATTTTTCATTTACCGTATCACGGGAATCCCGCGGGAATTCAGTAGAAACTTTTACATATTTCATGGCAAATAAAAAGTACGGGAAAATGCAAACCCTAGATATTATAGAACAAAAACATTAGGTATTTATGATGAGCGCAAGTAGTGAAAACTCCTAAATATCTGAATCCCAAAATGGTTTAAATCCACTCTAGTTTTTGTGGATTTTATAGTATAAGCGTGATACAATTTTAATGGTTTGAATGTGGTAAACTTTTTTAGTGTAATCTTAGATTTTTTTTATAATTTTCTGATATAACCTTATAATAACTCTCGGTGATTTGCTTTGTGTTATAGTCTAATTAAAATTAGCACGTCTAACTTTATAGCATATTTTGCTGGGCAATTTATATTGCATATCTATGCGGGATTAAACACTAATATTTTAGGTCAATCGATTACATACAAATCCAGTTTATTATGATTTCGGAATATTTTACTCTTGTCTATCGCTAGCTGAATTTCCACCATATCAATGCTTAAGCAATTTAATGGCATGATTTTAACACATTTTTATGGCATACTATTTGCCGTTGTATTGGCTGGAAACGCGATTTTCCATTGTCTTTCTTTTAAATTGTAATGGCGGTCTGCGGCGGACCCTTATCAGTTTTGATACATTTCTCGTGGCATACTTTTGGGTGTTTTTTGCGGTTACATTAAAATAGCTTTCGGAAAAGAAACAAACACCAGGTTGCTGGAAATAACAAGAGGCCACCATACCATAATATCTATCACATTTGTGGTAGCAACTAAGTCATTGCCGAGCTTCTTTTACTGGGGATTTTAAGCTAATAATAAAAATTTGTTGCATATTTTATGGCATCTTACGCCTTGCGCTCTAAATTATACTGAACGAAAAAAAAATTATTTCACAATGTCGATGTTTTGTGTGAGGGAGAGTGTCATAACATAAAATTTGGCCGTGTGGAACAACTTAATCTTGTAGCGGAGCTTCATGTGCATACTTTTAGGTGTTAACACCACAGTATCGAATGGGCAGGAAAAAAACAACGAAAGGAAATTGTTAATTTTTATAGCATCATAAAATATTTTCCAACGTTTCCGTGATAAAGTGCCAAAGGACCGCGCCATATTGTGTGCACAATAAAACCAGTTGTGGGGAAGTGGCTATGACCATCTAGTTGGGGGGCTTTAAATCATGCTAACACTAGCATACATTGTTGGGACACAGGGTTTGGGTGTGTTCTGGCGTGGTTAGCCATATTTTATTGTGGTATTTTAAGGCTGAGAGCTTAAAGGCCTAAGGACTATAAGCCATAATTTAACGGGGAACCAAAAACCGGGTTTTTAGAGAGAGATTTTAAGTTGAAAACTTCGCTTTGTCGGTAATTTATTAACAGTTTTTCTTTTGTGGCTGCTACAAAAACTAAAGCATACTTTCAGGCTGTATTGTTGGAGGTGGGTGAGAGAGAAGCCGTTATGATGCATTTGTATTCCAAGGAAGTTTTCCATTATGATTTCCGGTGTTTTGTTGTATTATATTTCTGGCTGATTTTTTTCTTGCTCCCCCCTTCCATGGCTTGCCAATAACAAAAGTAAAGCCAGGCTAACTTTTTTAGGGATTTCTTTTTTTGTATTATACGCTTTGGAACTACAAAACTGTTATGAGGAGTTAAATGGTTGTCGATGGGTGTTAGCTGTTGTTGACTGTTTCTGTTTCTGTTGGCCTGGCCCAAAACAAGCACTGTGCGGGCTGTTTCATCAACACCCATCGAGTGAGCGGTACTCGAGTGGCTGTTGTTTGTTGCACTCATTGTTAGAAGTGTGTTGAAGTTTAAAGTGAGTTTATATCCTTCAACAGCAACAACAAGCACCACAAAGGTACTGGCAGTGCCGGCAACAACAGACAGCCAGCCATCCAGCTAACAACTTGCAACAAAATCAATCGATACTTAATGGAAAATCGTTATTAATGAAAAACTTTTTTTGCCTTGCCTTTCCTTTCCAATTCCATTCATACTCAGTGTTCAACTTCATTGTTGCCTTTCAATACAAACGCTGCGAAACGAAACGTGGCAAAGAGCCGGCTCGAGTGGGGGCTGCTTCGGAGTTGGTTAGCAAAATAACAACACTTATGGGTAGGATGGCGACGGCGGCTGCTGCTCTGGGTGATGCTGGCGGTGGGGACTCCAACTGCAAGTGCAGCCATGCGTTCGAAAACAATGATAAAGTGCAAAGCCAGCCACTGCGTTGGGTTGCACGTACATTTCACATCTTGTAAAAGTATGGTCGTCCTGAAATAAGTTAAACTTTTTCTGTGTATTGTTAAATGCAAGAGGCAAACTCTGGCCAACCCACCCCCTGTTCTTGTTGTAAGCCGTAGGAGAATGAATGGAGAAAAAGATGGTAAAATACTTAAAAGTTTTTGTGAAACCCTTAACAGCAATTTGTAATTATAATATGGAAGTGTGAAATGTACTTTTGTTGAGGAACGAACGAACGAACGAAAGAGAGAAAAAAACCAACACACAAACTTTTTCTTTCTTAACCAGAGTGCGTGGTTTTGTGCCCGAGATGTGGGAGAATTTTTGAAAGGACCCCCCCCTCCCCACCCAAAAATATGTATTACAAAAGGACAGTAGGGTTTAGTGTAGTAAAATAAAAGTAAAACCCATACTTTTGGGCAAGAGTTTACACACAAAAAGTAAAGTCTACTTTGTGGCTTTTATGCAAACACACCATGGAGGGAGGTAGGTAGAGCGAGCGAGCGAGCGAAAAAACCAAGTTCTGGTAATTGAATCTCTATAATAATTGAATTCTCTGCATAAAGTTTTGAAGTCCTGTGAGTATATATTTTTAAGATTGTTCAAATTTTTGAATATGAATAATATGAAAGCAATTGCCACAATGTGGTCATGTGGCACATTGGTATAGTTTCGAACAAGCTGAGGGCAAATTTCGAAGGAATCTAGATGGATCCTTAAAATTTCGCACACATTTCTGATATTGTCACATTTGATTAATATTAGAAAAAGCCTGGTCATTTTCATTATTTCCCCTTTATTGCGCATTCTTATGATGAATTGGCATAGGGCACCTTGCGATCCTTACATTTTAACTATAGAATGTGTTCAGCAGTATTACTTAGAACACTACGAGGAACATTTTAACCTTCCAGCTCAGCAATATAGGGCTCATTTTAGTTCCCTTTGTGCAAAAACACCCCTAAAATTGTGGTTTAACGGGTCAAAATTTTCTACAGAAATATTTGCCGTAAAATTGAACTATAATTCTCTGAATACAACAGAACTCAAAACTCGAATTAAGTGCAAATTTCCAAATACATTCTAGGGTTAATTTCGTATTTTTTCCGAATTGTGCCACAATGGAATTGTGGGTATGGAAAAAATATTCTATGTCAAGATAATTTATATAATAAAATATCTATAATATATTTAATAAAATCTTTATATCAATAAAATATCTATACCAATTTGGAAATTTAAACAAGAAATTATATGGAGTAAAAAATGAAACTTTTTCGAAAATAACATGGTTTTGACAAAAGATTCTGATAGAGGGTGTAGACAAGAACCGATAAAAAATTTTGGATACGATAAAATATATTTATGTATCTTAAGGAATATAACAAAAATTTCAATTTCAACAACTTCGTTACATTTTTTAATTTTAATTTTTGTTTTTTTTTCTTTTTAATTTTTATTTTCCTAGAATTTTAAATTTAATTTAATTTTAAGAGGACTAAAAGTCTTTAAAGATAATTTGAATTTATTATTTTATTTAGCCAAATCTCAAATTATCTACAACTCAATATTATAGAAATGAAATTTCTGAAATATCTATATATATAAAAATGAATGTGTATCTGTATGTTCCGTATAGGACGGCAAACCGGTGGGCCGATTCGTCTGAAAATTTTACTCTACAGAGGATGGTTTCTGACTAGGTAATGATAGGGCAAAGGGGCGAGGTAATGCCTACACAAACTAAAGAGTGATTTTTTTGAGGTTAGGATTTTCATGCATTAGTATTTGACAGATCACGTGGGATTTCAGACATGGTGTCAAAGAGAAAGATGCTCAGTATGCTTTGACATTTCATCATGAATCGTCTTACAAACGAACAACGCTTGCAAATTATTGAATTTTATTATCAAAATGCGTGCTCTGTTAAGAAAGTTCATTGCGCGCTTCCATTTTATGGTCAGTTTAATCGACCCACTGAAGCGGCTATTCGGGCTATTGTGACTAAATTTCGCACCAAATTTACATTGTTGGACATTAAACCACCAACACGCTTACGTAGAGTGCGAACTGAAGAAAATATCGCAGCTGTA
This sequence comes from Polietes domitor, assembly GCA_947397865.1. Taxonomy (NCBI): domain Eukaryota; kingdom Metazoa; phylum Arthropoda; class Insecta; order Diptera; family Muscidae; genus Polietes; species Polietes domitor. The sequence continues at coordinate 143,084,235 of OX377621.1, read as the reverse complement.
TCGGCCAGTGTTAATGATGACCACCAATTTTCGATTCGTCGCCGTTCGCACCAATTGGGTCTCTGTTACTCAAAAACGTGGAAATGCCAAAATTGGACTAAGCGGATGGACCACCTAAGACGCAGCCGCGGTCAACATTTAAATGAAATTATCTTCAAAAAGTAAATGTCATGGACCAATCTAACGTTTCAAATAAAGAACCGATGAGATTTTGCAAATTTTATGCGTTTTTTTTTTTTTAAAAAAAGTTATCAAGCTCTTAAAAAATCACCCTTTATACTTGAAAACTATCAATTAGTACTTATTTCATTTTCAAAAGCATACGAATTAGGGGAATAGGGAAGAATGAACCCGTGCAACGCCGGGTAAAGTAGATAGTGTATTATAAAAATAGTTTCAAATTTTAAATTATTAATAATGTATTTATATACGCATAAGTAATGGTTGAAGTACTTTGCATAGAGAATAATACCGCCAATTGAAATTTAAAACAAAGCTAAAATCACGCGCTGTTGACAGTTTAATGCCGGACACACTAGAAAACGGTTTACAATGAGCCAAAGTACTACATCTTTGGTAAAATCTACAAATTATGGAATGACATGATCAACATCCACAGATGTTCCTACGTCACATATAACAGGGTGTGGCAATTCATATGTGCAATATGTGGCTTCTAGAGCGATACAAAATGAAATCGGGAGGGATATTTGTATGAGGCCACAATAGTAGTAGTAGTATGGTAGTATGGGAACCCGGACAAAATTGGATGTTGTATTCTATTTGGGATTTCTTTAAATGGAGGCCATCCTGGTCTAATAGACATTCGAAGAGAGCTGGAACTACATTCGAAGAACTATTGCTATGAATGTGATTATCTTGTTGTTTTCTATATATATAAAAGTGATGTTAATAGGGCAAGTAATAGGTTGTGTAAAGAACGATACTCAATAGCTTTAATAACCGCTCTTGAACAGGTTTCCATCAGGATGATGGCACTGTTGGTCTCCCCTAGACGTAGTCTAGAGGAGACAATTTATTAAAACACACAACAATTTAGTTTTTTTCAAAATTTTATTCCAGCAAGTGTTGCTGTTTCGTATGAAGTACACAAAACTACTACATTGACAGCCAGAAAAATGAACGATGAATGTTACCGTATTGACATACGCACATCAGCTGATGTGATCAAATGGTCGATCTTCAACAGCTATGTAATACGGAATGTCAAGCTCTTCAAAATAGTCATCGACCAAGAAAAAGACAATATTCCGAGGGGGCTAATATGTTCGGTCGTTTTCTTTTTTTATTATTAAGTCTATAGATATAAATATCCTTACAGACTAAAAACATATACATATATACAATTAGATACTACAAATTAAGTATTTAAATACAGGATAATTTTTCTTTTAATAGAGTTTTTGTTTTCTGTTAATTCAATAATGTGATAGAATTTATTAAATTGAACAAACAGGCGGCGCAAAGGATCATTATTGGCATAGTTTGAACGGAAATAGTTATAGTGGATCAACTGAAAATATCTAGTTGGTCTTGTCGGAATATTTATCATCATTCTACTCAGAATAAGCTCGGAATGGATGTTGCCCTGGATAACATTCATAAGGAAAGTAATGTTCAACATAGCACGTCGACTCTTCAAAGAAGGCAACTTGATAAGGCCAAGCCTAAATTCATACGAAGGCAGTGTACGGAAGTTCCATCCTCGCCCACGCAGACAAAATAAAAGGAATTGTTTCTGGACAGATTCCAAAAGATTACTATGAATAGTATAGGATGGGTCCCATATTACTGAACCATATTCAAGAATGCACCTAACCAAAGAGGTATATAAGTGTTTATTGACAGAAGGATCGGAAAACTCCTTACGCCAACGTTTCATAAAGCCAAGAGCACCATAAGCTTTGTTTACTACCATAGAAATGTTAGACCTGAAGTTCAAACGTTGATCCAATAGAATTCCAAGATCCAAAAAGGAAACTACAGACTCGAGTTTATGATCACCAAAAAAATAATTAGTTTCTAAATTTCTAGCTCTAGAAAATGACATATGTTTGCATTTCAACATTTTTAGTTCCATTAAATTAATTTTACACCACTCATGAAAACTATTAAGGTCAGACTGTAGAAAACATTGTTCAGTGGGATCTTCGTTAGTATAACAGCTATTATAAAACATAACAAAAAATATATATTTTTTAATTTTTTTCGTTTGGTTTATTTCGGTCTTTTAGCAATATTTGATTTGAACTAGGATATTGTCCTCAGGCTCAAGACCTTTTTGCATATATATTTAATTTTTGTTATTTGTAGATTTGTTTTTGCAATCTATAAAATATAGATGTAAAAAGGTCTTGAGCCATGAAAACATTTCTATTAAATAAAAATTTTAACAAAAAGTTTGTTTATAATTATGTTTCATTAATCCATGGATATTTTTCAAAGAGACAATATTTTCTTCTTTATGAATGACTTTTAATGAAATATTTTTTTTTTATTTTGTATGGTTTTTTATTGCCAGCTAAAAACCCATTTTTTGCAACTTTTTGGCGAATCTTCATAAACCACTGCTTCAACGTGAAAGTTAAATTCACAGTTTTTGTTGCCATCATAATTACCTTTTGTAACAAAAGGCGAGATCGGAGTTATACTCCAAAAATGCTTGGAATTTTAATAAAAAAATTTAAAAAAATATATCCATAGAAGTCTTTTTTATTGATTTTAGGAACCGTTATATCATCTACATTAAGTTCCATAACTTCGACATTTATCCATAGATTTTTTTGCACATAAACATTGTTTTCTTCGTTATTATCTGAAGGGATTTCGCGCTATTTATAAACATATTAATGTTTAAATTTTTTCGCGTGATAACTTCTACATTTATACATGTATCTTTTATACGTAGACATTGTTTTCTGCTTTGAAAAAAAGAGAAAAAACTATTTTTCCGATTTTTTTGTGCTTGAAAAATTATTATCTCGAAAAAAAATTGTAGTAGCAAAATTTCTAATCATTATAATTGCTTTTAGTTGAACATATAATCGGGTGTGATCGGACCTATATTTTCAAAATGAGGATGCAAATATTCGGTAAATTTGAATTTAATACTAATATAAAATTAGTATTTAAATTTATTTCCATTCTATAGGATCCGCCATCTAACGTTTTTTTTCAACTATTCAACCATTGGACTATTATTTGTGGGGTGCCCTCAGCAGCCATTTGAATGAAATTATTTTCCATTATTAACAGGAAGGATTGTACTTTTTTATAGAATTTTCAAAAAAAGTTATTTGTTGAAATATGTGGTTTCTAGAGCGGAAAAAGTAAATCATTGGAGACATTGGTATGGGAGCTATATAGGGTCCCTCATCTAACGGTTTTTTTAACTATTCAACCGTTTGATTATTATTTGTGGGCTGCCTCGGCATTTGAATGAAATTATTTTCCATTATTAACCGGAAAAATTGTACTTTCAAGTAAAAAAAGAAATTTGAGAAAATATTCAGTAGTTTTTTTTATAGCATTTTCATATTAACCAATTAGTTTCCTATTGTCAATCAAACCAAACAAATGGTATGTTTTAGTTATTCACCACTCACAACCGAGTTTTTTGGATTGTCATTGCAGCAACGAGGAAGTTCGCTGTTCCACCACTGGTATCGAATGTTAAAATAGAAATAAAAACTAATGAAAATGACACTACTAAAAATTATTTTTTAAGCCTTAAAAAATGACATCCCTTCTATTACATTTTAAACTCATTTGAGAAGGTCCAAATTATCTCAACTTCCGAATCACAAGATGAGCAAATTTTCCACTTCAGATGCTTTCTTTTTGCTGCGTGGATTTTGTGTATTTTCTTCAACATTTCTAAACTGACCACCTTAATTAGTGGACCACTGCGATTCTAAACCCCACAACTCGTACGTCCCCGTTAATTAATTTTGCCAATATTTTTATATATTTATATGTATTCTCTTTACATTGGTAAACACTTCTAACAGAGCATTAAAATTGTTATTCCGTTTTCACTTCATTCCTTAATCAGACAGGAATTGTAATAATTTCGAGTATCCTTTTCCGTCTAATTTATTGGTCTTTATGTAGTAAATTTCCAATTTCCCAATTTTTACCATTTCCAATTTTTAATCTACACTAAATCTGCACCATGACTCATGTGCTCTTCAAAAAGGCCGACTTATGAAACATATTTTACGCCTTTAACGCACTTGCTGCAAATAGTTAATGAACTTATATAGTTGTCGCCGACATCAGTCTCAAAGGACTCATCACGCCACTCTGAACATAACACCCCTCCCACGTCCCAACCCACAAGCTCTTCATTTGGTCTTTTCATATAGGGCGAGTTTCCGTTTTGCCAATTTGTCTCTATTTGCTGTTGCAACTTCATGTTAACACTAAAAGCAAAAAAGACAAGACAAGACAAGAGGCATAGAAAAATTTGTCGCAACACATGGTTGTCATTTTGTTCGAGGTTTAACAGACACACACATACACACAGGCACCCATGGAAAAATGAAGTATAAACTTGTAAAACCAGTTCTTGTTGTTGGTCTTGTAAGTATGTTACCCAAAGTTGGTGGAAACTCTGGCTCGTTGGCCTTAAGTTCTGGCGAAGACGAACCAAGAAAAATAACTCACCAAAAAAACTTTTTAATGATGAACAACTACCAAAACTAAAAACTCCGCCGCCGCCGCCGCCGCTGTCGTCGTCGTCGTCTCCACTCCATCCACACTCTCTGGGCAAAAACTAAACAAAACTTGCACAAAAGACACATAAAAAGTTTGCGTGTCTTTTCTTTTTCTGGATAAACTGGGATGTTATTTAACAATAAACCCCAGCACAAACCAGCTAAATGTGGCCAACAATCACAAAGATTTCAAAACATTTTTGTTTACTTAACAATATTTCTCCGGGAAGGAAGGGGAGTCCTTTTTGGTGGCTGCAGCAAACGAAAAAAATGACTTGAGCTTCCTTTAAGGAAACGAGCAAACCCCAAAACCGTTTCCCTTTCCAGCCGCCCCTCCCCACAGATTTTCCGACACTTTTCGCCTGCTTAAAAATGTATAATGCATTCCCCGGCTTTTATGGCATTTTCCATTAAATTGCTGTAAATATTCGACATAACCCATCATCAAAAACATCAGCAGTGTTCGTGTGGAGTATCGTGGGTCTTTACCAGCCTAAAAGTAGGCTGTAATATTTTTTTACGTTCGATTTTGTTGCAAGGACCCTGAGCGAGCAGGAGCAGCACGTGTTTGTGTGGATTGCTTAGCCATAAACTAAACATCGTTTTATTATTTTTACATTGCTGCTCATATGAGGCAGGAGGAAATGAAAGGGGTATACGAGCAACATTTGCTCGATAACAAGCCATAAAAATCTTTAATTTTTTATGGCCTTCGTTAGGGCTGCAGCAGCGCAAATTTCCTCAATTTCACCGCTTTTTATGTTACAACACAAAAATTTTCGAGCAGATAAACATAAAATATTCGTTTCATTTTTAGAATGTACAATATTAAAAGAAGAAAAACAGAAACGAAGGCATTTGTTGAATTTTTATGGGCCAACAAATCGAATATGGACAAAGAAATCGACCCATTGCGTTTAAGGGTGGCTGCTGCTGTTGAAGGAAGAGGGTAGGGAAGGGTAGTAGCATGTCTTAAGAATTTATAAATTAATGGCTATTTGAACGGCCACACAATAAAAAGAATAAATAAATTTATTGCTTTAACAAATTAGTTAAAAATTTTGGCGAAGAATTTTTTTCTAATAAAATTATTTATTCACAAGATTGATGAGGGTATGGGGGTGGAGGGTGGTCAAAGTTGAAGAGCACTTCAAGTTCGCGGAATATTTAAGGGCTTGTCTTCAAATGCCCCTTAATTTATTTTTTATATACTCTATTAAGATGTTACGTGTTAACAAAACAACATTAAGAAGTCAATCTAAACAAGCTTTTTAAAGCTAAAGGCTGTGGGCTCATATTGATTACTTGGGTAAATCAAAGATCAACATTTTTAGAGGCAATTTTAAAAAGTTTATACGAAGAAGATTGACTGACCAGGAGCAAATCGTCAGGATATGCATTAGGCTTAGTTGCGTAATTAAAAATAAAGCACAACCTTAGGCCGTAAAAATGGATAATTCTATATAAGAGACGATCAATAACTGCAAGTATTATCGATTGTTTCGATTTAATAGCTTTCGTAAATTCTGCAATACGTAGGTGGCACGCAGGCGAATCCACCTACTACTCTAGCAAATGATAAAATCAAAACAATCTATAAGAGCTGAAGGTCATTGCCCCATTTTCAAAAAATGTGTTCTCTGGAAGCCTGATTTACAAAATTGACATGATCTCAAGATCTACATTTAGGCAATCTCGTTAATTTATATAAAGTGAAGCATAATCTTAGGCCGCCAAAATAGATAATTCTACATTAATGTATTAAATGATAAAATCCAATCGATAAATGGCTTATAAGAGCTCCAAACGTTTGCTTTGTATACAAAAATTGGATTTTGCAGTAATCTAAAAGGATCCACAATGAAATCCTGAAAACGTAAATGGATTTTTCGAAATTTGTACATTTAAGGGATGAGAGGGACAAAAAGAGATAAACATGTCAACAAACTAAATTATTACAGCTAGAATCGTAAAATTGGGTATGTAAAGGGTGATTTTTTAAGAGCTTGATAACTTTTTTTAAAAAAAAAAAACGCATAAAATTTGCAAAATCTCATCGGTTCTTTATTTGAAACGTTAGATTGGTCCATGACATTTACTTTTTGAAGATAATTTCATTTAAATGTTGACCGCGGCTGCGTCTTAGGTGGTCCATCCGCTTAGTCCAATTTTGGCATTTCCACGTTTTTGAGTAACAGAGACCCAATTGGTGCGAACGGCGACGAATCGAAAATTGGTGGTCATCATTAACACTGGCCGATACAGCTGCGATATTTTCTTCAGTTCGCACTCTACGTAAGCGTGTTGGTGGTTTAATGTCCAACAATGTAAATTTGGTGCGAAATTTAGTCACAATAGCCCGAATAGCCGCTTCAGTGGGTCGATTAAACTGACCATAAAATGGAAGCGCGCAATGAACTTTCTTAACAGAGCACGCATTTTGATAATAAAATTCAATAATTTGCAAGCGTTGTTCGTTTGTAAGACGATTCATGATGAAATGTCAAAGCATACTGAGCATCTTTCTCTTTGACACCATGTCTGAAATCCCACGTGATCTGTCAAATACTAATGCATGAAAATCCTAACCTCAAAAAAATCACTCTTTAAATTCCACTGACCATGTAGAAGCGCAGTATAATTGAATTGTTCGAAATTTGTACTTTTTAGGGAGTAGGCGGGACAAAAAGTGTTCCAATTTATGAATTGCAGTTATAGTCGGGAAATTTGAAATGAAAATTGTATGTAAAGCGCAATCTAAATGGATTTTTTCGAAATTTTCTTATAGGGGATGAGCAACAAGGGTTAAAAGTAGTACCAACTAATGTATTGGAGCTAGAATCGTGAAATGTGGTGTGTAAGTTCCTCTGACAACGAGAATAGCAAATCTAAACGAATTTTGTACTTATAAACAATGAGCGGGATAAAAATAGTACCAACTATAATATTTCAGCTATAGTCGTGAAATTTTGTGTTTAAATTTCTCTGACAACGTAGACTTGCAACATAAATGGATTTCTCGAAATTAGTACTCTTAAGGGGCGAGCGGAACAAAAAGGGATAAAAATGGTACCAACTTTAGTATTACAGCTAGAATCTTGAAATTTAGTGTGTAAATTCCTCTGACCATATAGAAGCGCAGTAGTTTGATTTTTCGAAATTTGTCCTTTTAAGGGGTGCGCGGTACAATCCTTTAATTACGTAAACGCGGAACATAAATGGATATTTCAAAATTTGTACTTAAAAGGGGGATACGGGACAACAAGGAATAAATGTGTTGCCAAATAATGTACATAATTTTAGGGGAAGCAAAAACACATTTTACCTATTGTGAGTTTTCAAAATGTGTACTTTTTGGGAAAGAAGTGCAAAAAGTTATAAAATGGCTGGCTGACATGAGATCGAGGATATAAATGGTTGTAATATTTTGTTCAAAACTTGGTAGAAAATTATAAATATTATCGATAAGCACATTCCTTCGACTTTGTGTGAGTTCTAGCTAATAGGAGGTTTCCGAATTACTATTTTAGATATATCTATATCCACCAAAAGAAAATTAAATAAATACTATCCAAAAACAGAGAAATTAAAAAATAAGTGGATTTTCGCGTAGGAAGCAGCGGGTACTGCTAGTGTTTTTATAATCACATTAAATTTTCGAAATATGACGGATTTTGCCACGCCTCTTCCAGTACATCCCACACAAATCACGCAAAACTACGTAAAATTAATGCTGTTATAACTTCTATACTGATGATCGGAATACTGTGAAATTTTATATTTAACAATGCTTTTATAGAGTTTATATTTATATTCATCGCACTGTGTTGCGGCTAGTGGAAAAGTAACTTTTTTCCGATTATTTTTTTCAGTGTTTTTAATGATGCAATTTTGTCACAGACATTCCAAGTAAACCAAAAACACATAAAGCTTATTTTTATGTTGGCCCGTTGATTTTTAATTGATTTTAGAAGTCAAATATAGAAAATTTTCACGAAAAGAGGGGATTTCAGGGCTGTATTCAAAATGATCTCATTTGATTTTGGTGACAGATATTTTCATTCGGAAAAAAATCTGCCTTCGTAAAAAAAGGAATGTTGTTTGACACATTTTCATATGCACCTTTTTTAGAACGAAAACCCGACTAAAGGTCCATTTTTCCTTTAAATTTGGGTTAGGTAAGCAATATCTAAAAAGTCCCAGAGAGTCCCAGTTCCAAACCACTACAGAAATGTTACATAATTTGTTTTCAACGAACTGTGAAAAAATCAGCTGCCCATACCTGCCCTCCTGGGAGTTATAGCGATTTTAGTATATCACTCTCAGTATTTATTCCATAGAAATAGAACAGAAATTCTCGGAATCACTTATTGAATAATTTAATCATAACCACAAAAATGAGCATAACTCTCTTAAAACTGAAGCTATTGACTTCAAACCGGTATCAAATTAAAGCTTTGATTGTCACCTTTCAAATAAGAAATGATATAGATTTTGGTTTTTTATAAAATTTCAGAGTTTTTCAACAAATATCGAAAAATCATGAAAATTTTACGTTTATAATTCTTGTTCGGACCACCCATAATTTATTTAAAAAACTAATCATAGGGTATTTATCAGAAATAAAAGAAGAATTAAAATAATTTTTTTTTATAAATTTTTCGAACAATTTTTTTTTTTTTTTTGACTTTTGTTGAAAATTTGACCCAACAATTTTTTTCGGTGTAAATTTTTTTTCACTCATTCTGTTTGGGATTTCATTCTGACCAATCTGTAGAAGTTTCTCATCGATACAATTAAAAATACAGTTTAGGCAATATGATTTCCGAAAAATTCCGCTTTCGCAACACTGTGCATCGGTGATATTGCCACACCCCTTCTGGTACCTCCCACACAAAGTAGCATAATCTTTGGTTACAATAAAAACGACATAACATCCATACGGGTAGTCAAAATCATTTGCAATTTGATATTTAAAAAGATTTTTATAATCACTTTAAATGTAAAAAATATTTACGATTTAGCCACGCCCCTTCTTGCACCTCCCACACAGTTGCTTCAATCCTAAGTAATATTAAATCCTTCATAACTTCTATTCCGGTGCATGTGATCCACTATGACTTGATATTTGATCACGTTTTTACAATTGTTTTAGAAATGTGGAAGCTGGGACCATGTGACACGAACCTCCTAGTACCTTCCACAAAAATTATATTCAGTATACATGTTCTCAGAGAGTTAGGGTATATATAAGTCGGTTTAGCCGAATGAAGCTTACTTACTTGTTTAATTGGAAAACTATAATTTAGATAACAGATTAATTGTGTAATAGCTGGGATCTTAAGGAGGAAATCAGGACATTTTATGGACTATAGGTAAATGTAGAAATTTTGACCCTTATTGTAGAAGAAAGGGAATTTCAATTTTACGAAATTTTTCACATTTAGTCAGTTTCAGTTTTTCTCAATTTTTTGTTGGCTGTACCTAAACCACTGTTTCAATGTGAAAGTGTAATTCGCAGCATTTGTATCCGTAATAAATACCTTTAATTGAAAATATATACAGCTGTGATCAAACCAATATTCACAAAATGAGAGTACAATTATTAAAGGTACCCTCAATGCAAAATTGAAATTTTAATAAAAAATTATCCTTAAAAATGTTTTTGGTGTTGATTTTCTGAATTATGCACAAAAAAAAACAAATATTTTGGTCTCGGACACAAAATTTTTATTTTAGTTTTATTGCATAGTGTTTACTATGTATGTTATTATTTTTAGCTGGTAAAAACTAACAACTCTTCTGCAAATATTTAAAAAAATCAAGACAATATATTCCATTATCAGCAATTTCAAGTTTGCTAGAACATTTTTGCCAAATTGGCTTTACCTTTTTTCTATTTTGTACGAATTTTTATGGGAGAAAATATTCAAAATTAGGTTTATGATCACATATATTCAAGAAATCTACTACAATTTGTATATTGATTGTAGGAAATTTATTTACAAAATCTCGAAAAACTAGAAACTACATTTAGGCTGCTAATGAAATTGTCTTCCTAGCAAGTACTCGTCCGAAACTTGGTGCTCTATAAATTTGCTCGTATTCATTGCCCTCATTCATACATTCGTTTACCACCCATTGCACATTCGCATACATCACTCAAATCTTCTTTCACTTCATTTCATTTTCGCAGCTGTTACGATTTTTTTCTTGTGCTAACCACGCACAAGAAAAAAATGTTCAAAAGCCTGCTTTTAGGCCGCCAAAGAAACTGCCCCTTTTTTCGCTAAACCTTCGGCGAAACTTGGCGCCATATAAATTTTCCAATATTCATTGCTCTCATTCATCTTGATAACTTTGCAATTCCTTTCTACCCGGTTTTTAAACTCCCTTCTTCCTTTGCCGTAAGTGATGTCTTTAAACTGTCATTAAACTTTTCCTCATCGTCTATGGAAGGTTTTCCTCCTTCTGTCTCTCTTTTGTTGATATTGCCAACTATTGATGCTTTATGCTTTACAAATGCTTTTTTGCAACCAAAATGCAAGGGAAAAAGGAAAACGTAAGCCGGCAGTAAAACGATACCAAATGAAACTTTCGTTTCGTTTTATTGAACTCTCGAAAAGAGTCCTTTTCTTAAATCCTATGCCATCAAGGTGTACGTAAAAGTTTCCCGAGTTTGGGGGCTTTTTTTCGCTCGTACATTTGTTCGCTTAACATGTCACTGCAAATTCACAATTGTATTCTTGTTACTATAAATTGTTCGCTTTGCGCAAAAAAAAGAACTCGAGACGTAGAAGAAATAAGAATGCACTTTTCAGTTCAGTTCAGTGCTGTGCTGTTCTGTTCGGTTGTTTTTTCTGTTTTGTTTGGTTTGCCTTTGCAACAGCCTTTTTTCGCCAACTCATTGTGGATTCTCAATTTACGTTGTCGTTTTTCTGGTTCGTCAATTATTTGGAACTCTGGTGTATGCGGGCATCTGTTGGCTTGCCATAAGACAGAGCGAGTGAGAGAGACCGCAGGGAGGGAAACGTAATTGGTGGCAGAGTTTCTCGTTGCTGATGAAAATTGAAAAAAAGATGTATTTTTAAAGTAAGAAAATGCTGAAAAAAATGTTGTAGGTTTGAGTTCTGCCCAATAAAGGTGTGCTCTATATTGTAAGAATGAAAATCGCCTTAGACTAGACTACAATTCATACCACAAAAATAGGACACTTTCGAAAAAAATGTTCATAAAATGATTAAGCCAGCCGCGATTGTCTATATTGAATTTTGAAAAATATTTTATATCGAAAAAATCGAAGTACAACTGGTTCAAATGTTAATTAGTAGTCTCCAACATAAGATGGTTATATATGACAAACGTTTTTTTTTCAATCCTTTCTAACATCCATCAGGGAACAGTATATATATCCATAGAGGCTATAACATTCTAAGACGATCTAGTCATGGGAAAATGTTAAAATATGCTATAGGTTTCAGTTCCCATCCCAAAATTAAGCTATACATTATAAGAAATAAACTCGCCTAAGAGTAGACAACAATATGGACTGGTTCGCATAAAATATTTAAAAATTCCTACCACAAACAATCCCATAAAATGATTAAAGCAGCCCCGATTGTCTATACTACATTGCATTGCAATAAATATACTAAAAACGGTCCAAAAATTAATGTTAGTATTCTCTATATCGATCGGGTTAATGAAACAAGAATATTGTGCTCCGTTATAATACATTGGAGTCTGGCGGCACTTCTCCGAGCAGATGGACGATAATGAGGTTCGTAGACATTTTTTCCGAACGTGGGACAGTCACACGAAGGTCTTAACATTAGTAAATTGTCTCCGTTGAAGACAAGCGACTGATAATTTACGTTAGTATCCACATTATACACTCCACGAGAGTATTATGTATTTGTGCATTTGCTTGTAACACCCAAAAGGAAACGAGATAGACCCATTGTTAATTATACCGATCGACTTAAAATCGCTTTCCGAGTAGATTTAGCAATGTCCGTGTGTCCATCTATTGTTGCAATCAAATTACAGGTCGCAATTATAGTCCGATCTTAACAAAAATTGGCACAAATAAGTTTTGTGGATTAAGGACGAACGCTATTTAATTTGAGGCAAATCGGTTCATATTTAGATATAGCCCCCATACAAATGTCGCTCCCGATTTGACATTTTCCGCTCTAGAAACCACATATTGTACCCGATTTTCCTTAAATTGGACACAACATCTTATAATCCAACTAGAAACACCTACGCAGAAATTCGGTAAGATCGGTTTCAGATTTTGCCGCTCTAGAAACCACATAATGTACCCGATATTCTTTAAATTGGGCAAAACATCTTATAATGCAACTATAAACACCTATGCAGAATGTGGGTAAGATCGGTTCAGATTTAGATATAGCCCCCATACAAATGTCGCTCCAGATTTGACTTTTGCCGCTCTATAAACCACATATTGGACTCGATTTTCTTAACATGTGGCACAACTTCTTATAATCGAACTAAAAACGCCTGTGCAGAAATTGGGTAAGATCGGTTCAGATTTAGATATAGTCTCCATACAAATCTCGCTCACGATTTGACATTTTTCGCTCTAGAAACCCCATATTGTACTCGATTATCATTAAATTTGGCACAACATCTTATAATCCAACTAGAAACACATATGCAGAAATTAAGTAAGATCGTTTCAGATTTATATATAGCCCCCATACAAATGTCCTTTCCGATTTAACATTTTTTGTCAAACACATACATTTACAGGATACAAAAATCCTTCCCCTTTTCACTTTTTCTCCGAATTAAATTGTATTCGGATAGAAAGTGGAGTGTATCATGAAGTCGGCCCCGCCCAACATTAGCCATTCCTTACTTGTTTGAGAAATATTGTTGTAGAGCTACCACATCTACATTATTATTATCTATGATGTTTAATAAAATTTTCTAATATGAAATTACCAAAACCAAAATTTAAAAATTTATGACTTTTAAATTATTTTGTGTTGTTTATTTATATATTATATTTATATTTTATTTATTTATTTATTTTCTGCAGTTATCCATAGATAATTTTCATATGGCCATTGTTTTTATTGTTGGCATGTTAGATATTAAAAAATGAGGCAAAAAAATCATTTTTTTAATCCGTTTACGTCGGGAGGGCTATAACTTCTGCAATTATCCACAGATACTTAACACATGGATATTGTTTGCTTTGTTAGCATGTTGGCTATTTTTTTCCAATTTTTTCTCTATTTTTTATGGAGTTTTGCGAGTCAGCAAAAAATATTTTTTCGAAAAAAAATCTCAAATTTTTGGAGACTGTTCCTCAACGGCTGTCTCCATTTGAAAGTGGAAAACGCATCATTTGTAGCCATCATAGTTATCTTTAATTAAACATATAAGCTGGTTCGGGCTTACATTTCCAAAATGAAAGTACAAATATTAAAGGTACTTGGACGAAATTTTGAATTTTAGTAAAATTAAAAAAATATGTTGAATTTATAAATAAATATAAATCTATAGATCTAGTAGAAATTTAATTATTAATAACTTAAACGAATCCAAATATAGCCTAAAGATATGCCTGTCAATCAACATAAAAATTTTGCCTAAAATTAGTCTTTACATTTTTGATTATTGTATTAATTTAAGTTCACTAATGATTCACTCCCACCTCGAAATGTATTCCTTTCTGTGGGCTCATTGTGTAATTTCCGTATTGTCGTGTCGTTTTGACGATATGTATAATGGCTTTTTCACATATTTCCATACAAACAAAAACAATTTCAAACGTTCAAATTCAAAATTATTTTTTCAAACGTGATAATGAACGATACTTGGGACGACTGAAAATAAATATCGTTCATTATTACGTACCACAACAAAATTTTGAATTTGAACATTTGAAATTGTTTTTGTTTGTATGGAAATATGTCAAAAAAATATTATACATAACGTCAAAACGTCTTCCTTCCTTGATTGACAACCTTCCGATTTCTAATTCGAGATTTCGGGATTAAAACAGATAACTTCCATAGATATACATTTTAAATCTATTATGAAATTTAATTCTGATTCGCTATTTCTGGATTAACACCAAAAAAATAAAAAAAAATAATCTCATATTTTGTCAATAAACTAACTAAACACTAAGCTCGAAATTTTGAGAAAGTGACTGAGACAATCTTCCTTATGATTTCCAATTCGGGATTTTTGGCTAAAAACAAATACATATATCCCACGGAAAAACGTCTTGATTCTATTGTGAGATTCAAATTCAATTCCAGACTTCAGGCAAACAACAATAATGTCCTTTAGAAAACCGCCTTTGAGATTCAATTCGAATTCCTGATTAATGGATTAAAATAGATATATTCCACAGAAAACCACCTTAACTCTCTTGTGAAAATATCCCCAACTCACAGTTATTTTCAATGGCCACCAAACCACTAAACAAACCTGTTGCAAAAAATTCCTGGTATACACCTAAAAGTATACTGTAATTTTTCGCTCACACTCCAAATCACAATAACTGCAGCTGCAACAAAAGGCGTGTTATTTTCGCATATCCTTCATGTAACAGTGTTTTTTTAAGTTCGTTCGTTCGTGCATTCATTCCCAGTAAGTTAAACCTGCCTACTGCATATGTTTGTTTTTTTTTGTCTTGTTTTCATAATACAACGAAAACTATGGTCTACTTTTAGGCGCATAACCATAAAATATATATCAAAGTATATGTAGGGGATGTTAAAAAAACCCTCTATTTATATAATATATATACTTATATATATATATTATTATGAGAAGCAACAACAAACGTAGCCGGTGTTTTTTTTTTCATACTAGTGCTACACTGTTTGCAATTTTTGCACTAGCTGTAGTTGTAGTTGTAGTTGGAAGGTGGTTGGTTTTGGTATACTTTCTGTAGGACATTCCCCCCATCATGTCATGCGCATGAAAAATAGTTTTTGCTATGTTTTTTCTTTTGCTGCAGCAAATAAAACCGGAGCAAAAAACTGAAACTATATAAAAAAGTCATTGCTCACATAAGTAAAGGGAAACTGTGCTGGCTGGTTGACTGGCGGCGGCCTGTACAACAACAAATTGAGGCAAGCCGAAAAGCATGAGCAAGGATGTTGTAGCCACACAAAAAAGGATGCTGGCATGGCATCATCTCTTATAGTCAAAAGGCCGTTTCTAATGCTTAGGAGTTGCTTGCCAAAGTGCTCCTCCTCCGGTTGTTGTCATTGTTGTTTTTTGTTGTTTTTCTTCTTATGTTGCATGCAATTTTCATAGGAAACAATTTTTGTGAATTTTAGAAATATTGGGAGTTTTTATACAGGATTTTTTTTGTTTTTGGTTTGTGCTTAATTTCAACTGTATGACGATTGTAAACAAGAAAGTTTAATACGATAATTTCCATACGATAATGGTTAGTAATGACCTAAAATAATTAAACAGTCTTATATGGGCTCATAGCTTTGCTCAAAAATTCAAATAATTCCACAAACATCCAAGGAGGAAGCGACCTATACTTTATACCCATTCGAACGGACATTTATTACAGAAGATTTACAAAACCATAATGAGGTGTTACCGCCCTCAAAGAAAGTCAAATGGTCTTGTCTGGTATTGAGACTGGGTCGTCTGAAAGATAGTGCTCAGAATACCACGGCGCACAGCGGAATATTTTCATACATGCAGCGGCAAAAATTAGAGGAGAATAACTAGGACCTTGGAATTTTGCACACTTTCTATATATATATTGTCAAATTAGATCAAAAACAAGTTTATGTTTAAATCCGCCCCCAACCACGCCTACCTTCCATGTAACATAAAATAAAAATCACTCTTTATTTCTTATTTTAATGGATACCTTAACACAAATCATTATCAGTGATTTCATTTGAGTCCACAATTAAATAAAAATTGCTAGTGCCACGCCCAACGCCCCTATAATTTTTTTTATTTTTTACAATTTTGAAATCTCAGTTAAAACTCCTTGTGTCTTTTAATCTATGGTAACTAGATTAAAAAATAACTAAGGCGTAATAAATCAACTCAGCCTTTGCAAAAAAACAGGGGATAATAAATATTTCCAAATATATTGCTAAATCATTCCTATAATCGACTGATTGGAACATGTGTACTTTGCATTGCATATTTTTAGGGTTATAATAAATTTACTATTGAATTAATATATTGTTTTTCTTATAGGTTTGAGGAGGGAATTCGAGATTCTCGAAAGAATGATTCTGCGATACTGTATTGGGAAAAACTTTCAGTCACTCAACCGTCGTCATTCAAATGTTTATATTTACAAAGAGTCGAAGGTTACTCCAATAGGTCTCTATGTTTGTGACATCATTGATAAGTTTGTGACAAGGGCTTCTTTACATGAAAATGATTTTATTACCGCCATTTACGATGCACAGGAGGACAGTCGTTGGTCTGATGTACGCAACCTTTCTCCCATTGGATATCTTAGAGAAAATCCACCTAATTTTGATTTATCAGTGTCTATACGTCCTGAGTTCTACAGGAAGTCACTTCTTGACACACATAGGGGATTGCGTTAAGGTAACGGATACATAACTTTTGATATGCTCTTGTTTTCTTTCATTTTATTATTATTTTTTTTATTTTAAGTTTTGGTTTTATTTAGATTTAATTTAGAATTAAGATTAGTTTTAAGCGCATTTTTGAGATATTACACTCTCATATCCTGCAAAGTCCCGGGAGCAAGAACGATATTCTATACTACTTTAATAATATTTATATATATATAATATATAAATAATATTATATATATATTGGTAAAGCATGTTGCTGTACAAACTTCGATATTTTTCATTTCGATAATACATTATAGTCTTAAGTAATTTCTTGTTCATCGAATTAGTTAAAATCTGTCATTGTTTTTAAAAAAGGCTCAATAAATCTAATCTAATCTTTCTTAGAGGTACATATTTTGATTACATAAAAAATATTTTTCCTAAAGGTATGCTGCAGAAAATATTGCTAATGTGTTGTTATTGAATGATATTTCTAATAATTCGTTAAATATGTATAATTTCGTATACAATCTATGTTTGTAATTGATGTAAAGTAAATATCAGGAACTTCATCTTGAAATGGGGTTCCTAGTATTTATGGAGTGCCTTAATCTATTAATAAAAAATATTTTAAAATATTTTTGATTATTAAAAAGTACAGAAGAACAGAATTTAGAAAATGTATTTTTAAGATTTTATAATTTTATATTAAATTAAAAGCATTTTTCCTGAAATTCATTGAAAAATATTTATTTCTCCTGCAATTACGAATTTGTATGCCTTTACTCTACAGAGTAGGAGCGTTTATATAAGAAACTAGTAAGAAAGGCTAAAGTCGGGCGGAGCCAACTATATGATACACTCCACTTTCTATCCTATTACAATTCAATTCGGTAAAAAAGTGAAATCGGGAAGGATTTTTGTCTCCTGTAAATGTATGTGTTTGACAAAAAATGATAAATCGGAAAGAACATCTGTATGGGGGTATATTGGAACGATGTGACCCACTTGTATGTTTATAGGTGAAATATAATACGTAAAGTTTGGCCAAAGTCGGTCAAACATTTGGGAGCTACATTTGTATATATATAAATAAATGTATATCTAAATCTGAACCGATCTTACCCACTTTCAACATAGATATTTTAGTTAGATTATTAGATATTGTGCTAATTTTAAAGAAAATCGGGTACAATATGTGGTTTCTACAGCGGAAAAGGTCAAATCGGGAGAGACATTTGTATGGGGGCTATATCTAAATCTGAACCGATCTTATCCACTTTCTGCATAGGTGTTTCTAGTTGGATTGTAATATGTTGTGCCAAATTTAAAGAAAATCGAGTACAATATGCGGCTTTTAAAGCGGAAAAAGTCAAATCGGGAACGACATTTGTATGGGGGCTATATCTAAATCAGAACCGATTTGCCTCAAATTAAACAGCGTTCGTCCTTGATCCACAAAACTTACTTGTACCAATTTTTGTTAAGATCGGGCTATAATTGCGACCTGTAATTTGATAAATCGACTCAGAAAGTGATTCTAAGCCGATCTGTATAATAAACGATGCGTCTAACTCGTTTCCTTTTGGGTTTTACAAACAAATGCACAAAGACATAATACTCTCGTGGAGTGTATAAAAAGTGTAACGCATTGAAGGAGTGACTTAAGACCCTAAGTATGTTTGGTCCAAGTCCGTCCGTCTGTCTGGCTGATGTACACGATAACTGTCAAAAGGAGTTAAGGAATCGATTCAAACTTTGCACATGGTAATATTTTTCCCGAATTTAGTTTAAGTTCGAAGATTGGCGACATTGCCACGCCCTTTCTGGTACCTCCGACACAAAAAGCCCATATTCCAATGTTAAATTAAAACCCAGATAACATCCACACAGTTTTTCGGAATCAGCTATATTTTGGTAGTTGGTAATTTTTTTATAATCACTGTAAGTGTACTAAATATGACGTGGTTTGTCACGCCCGTCCAGAACCTCCCACATAAATCACCCAAATCTACGCAAAATTAAAGAAGTTATAACTTCAATACTAATGATCGGAATACTGTGAAATTTTATATTTATCAATGATTTTATAGTGGTAACCATTCGCTAGGAATATGGGCGATATTGCCACTCCCATTCTGGTACCTCCGACACAAAATGGCATAAACTTTGATTACAATAAAACCGATATAACAGCCATATGGGTAGTCAAAATCAATTGCAATTTGATATTTGCAAATGTTTCTATAAGCACTATAATCCTGAAAAATATTTACGCTTTAGTCATGCCCCTTCCTTTATCTCCCACACAATTGTTTCTGTCCTAGTTTATATTAAATCCTTCATTACTTCTATACTGGTGCATGGGATCCACTATGACTTGATATTTGATCATGTTTTTACAATTGTTGTATAAATGTCGAAGTGATACGAACCTCCTAGTACCTTCCACACAAATTATCCTGCACTACGTTAAATATAATTTCTTATAACTTATGTATATATGTTCTCTGAGAGTGAAGGTATATATAGGACGGTTTAGCCGACTGAAGCTTACTTACTTGTTTAAAATTACTTATGACAAAATATCTGATTTTCGATCCACCCTAGTGTCTACAATTTCATTTTTTTAAACCGTAAAATGTAGTTATATTCTTATTATTATACCCTTATTCAGAAGTACAAACTTTCATTAAAATCTGACAACCCAAGAAAAATTTCTATTCCCTTTCACATGGAATTAGTCCATATAAACCTCTTCAACTTAAAACCTTATATCGAAAAATCCCCTCCCTAATTCACACAAATTTAACAAACCATAAATTAATTTTGTTGTGAATTCTATCTAAATGGATCATCTTCATTCTCACCCCATAAATTGCGATGCATTATTACCTGACCTTCTGAACCAAATTCTTGTAATTAATTTGTTGTGAGTACGTTGCGGACATTACAATTTCCAGAAAGTAATTCACATGCATGTCCGTCCACACATATACGCCAATATGTGTTAGTCATAATTTTCTATGCCAACAATTGCGGTTAAATAGGTTTATTTTTAGGTTTTATTGGCGAATAAATTTTAAATAAACATATACGAGAGAATATGTACGTACGAGTATGTCTGTATGTGTTAATATCTTTTGAAACGCTCCAAAGACCACCAAGCGCAGGCATACTTACATACATAGATTATTACACTGGGTAGATGTATAAGCGATTGTGGCATGTACTATATACTCGTGCCGTGTATATAAAACGTACGAGTGAGTATATACCTACAATATTTCCGTACATACATATATGAGTTTAACCACACATCTGCCACTCTTTTATACGAATTCAATATTTTGGCTCGATTTTTTTTTAAGATCAATAGTAATATTTCGTGCTTCGTACTGGAAAAATATGATGAAAGCGTCGTATTTTGCCGGTATCAGTCACAACGACAGTATCGGGACAATGAATTGTGGCAGAGAGAAGTAAGCAAGAGCATTCCAATGAAGCGTTTTTTTTATAGAATTTGGCAATATTGTGGAAAATATTGATGTGGATGCATTTAAAGTTCAGAAACGTTCAAATAGTTTAAGACATCACTATTTTTGAGATTATTTTATTGGCATATATCTCGGAAGCCATGTCTTGTATTGGAAGTCCGTTTAATTCATGGGATGCAATTGCTCTTGAAGTGTTCTTTTGCGTACAAAAAGTAAAATTGAGTTTTCCTTTTCAAACAGTGGTATCCCTGAATGTTTTCCATACTCATTTTCTCCAGTATAAAACTAAAATCGAGGGGAATTAAAAGAATTAAAATACAGGGCGTCCCCGATCATAGCAACCCTCGATAAACACAACTCCTCGATTACTTCAACACCTCAAATTAATGGTTTTTTTCTATTGAAATATTGAGAACAAACCTCAAATTAATGATTTTTTTCTATTGAAATATTGAGAACAAAGCTTTGGATAAAGATTTCAGTAGTAAAATTTATTATCACCCTAAAAGCATGCATTGCAAAGTACACATGTTCCACTCAGTCAATAAGGAATGATTTGCCGGTATATTTGGAATGATTTATTTATTAACAAAAAACGATAAGCCATTATACCCTGATTTTTTGCAAATGTTGGCCTGATATATAAAGCCTTCGATATCTATTAAGTTATAAGAACTGGTTGCCAACATTAAAAATATACAAGAAGTTTTATCTGAAATTTCGAAATTGTAAAAATACATATTTACATATAGGCGCTGGGCGAAGCTCTTGCAATTTTCTTTTAATTATAGACTCCAATGAAATAACTGGTAAATAAAAATCATATTTTTTAAAATTCTTAAAATTATGCACATGCCATTTTAGCCCTCGCAAATACCTTTAACTTAAAGTATAAACAGCAATTAGCGTATTTATATTCTCAAAATTATAGTGCAATTATTTTAGGTTCCAGACCACAGGTTGTGCTGATGTTTTCAGCAACTTTTATTTAATTGTGGACTCCGGTGAAATCACTGCTAATGATTTTTATTAACGTATATAGTAAAGTAAGAAATATATGACGATTTTTATTTTTATGTTATATGGGAAGGTAGGCGTGGTTGTAGCAGCATTTAAACAAAAACTTTTATTTTGTTTAATTTAATAATTTAAGGAAGTGTACGAAATTACAAGGTCCTAACTATATTCCAATTAATTTTTGTCACAGCTTCTATGAAGATATTTCACTGAGCGGTCATTTTGGTGAAAATATTTTGAAAATGTTAGTTCTAAAAATCCATCTTTCCTATTTACATCATTGGACTTTACCCCAAATGTTCCCAAGAAATACGACCAATTATATGACCTGTGATTTTTCTGAGACAAGACAAAAAATTTTTATTTAAAGTACTTTTAAAGGTCAATCAAACAAAAAAATGGACAAAAATGTAACATACAAAAATTACTCGGGCAAAACATGATTTTTGGGGGTGTCTTAGGAGCGTGTAGCTCACTGACGGCTTGGACGAAATTCTGCATAAACCAATTAAAACTTTATTTGCGAAAATAATTTTTCAAATGTATGGGTCGCAAGCCGAAAAAAATCATTTCAGCTTTAGATATATCTCTCAAAATTTCAGAGAGTGTACACAAGAAACTCATAACAGAAATTTTAAAAATTAAAAATAGATTTTGTATTTTTTTTTTTTTTGATTAGATTTTTTTAAATTATATTTTCCAACAAAAAAATAAAAATTTTGTTTCCAAGTTTTATATAGAGCGTACCAATTAAAATTTTAAATTTGAACTACCGATTATTTATTTTTATTTGTAACATAACAAAATGTCAAACAAAATTGGAAAATATTAAAAACTTACATCCAAAGTAGTGAATAGTGATTGAGTAAGAAATTTACTTGAAAAATTTTCGTATTTTCAGATGAAGCACATTTTCATCTCGGTGGCTATGTCAATAAGCAAAATTGCCGCATATGCGGTTCAGACCACACCCACACGTGACCATTGAGAAGCAAATGCATCCACAACGAGTCACGAGTTGGTGTGGAATATCATATGAATGATATTGTGTTCCATTATTAAATGACAAAGATCAACCTATCCAATAAAACCAGACATTTGAAAAAATAATCAGTATTTTTTATAGCCGATTCCAATTTAATGTCCTAAATGGCCCACCCAATATTTGTACTCTCATTTTGGAAATTTAGGTCCGAGTACACTAGGGCGTACCTCAAAAAAAAAGTTCGCCGTACACCTTCGAATATGAAGTATTATTGAAAGGTAGTTTCAAAAAAAAAAATTTTATTTTTTTATGCCGAACGTAGGGGTCGCGCTTTTACATTTTTCTATATAACTTGTATTTATAAACGGATTTTAAAGTGTGATACATCGATGTTTTTGTCTCGACGAGGCCGATTTTTTTGTCTTTGAAGTCATTGAGCTCAAGCACCCCCTTCTGGTACTTACCCATCATTTCTCAGTTGCTACTACCCTAATGTACCACTCTAATAATCGAAAATTAAAGCTCGCATAAAATCATGAATCATGTTTGAGCTCAATGACTTCAAAGACAAAAAAATCGGACAAAAACATCGATGTATCACACTTTAAAATCCGTTTATAAATGCAGAAGTTATATAGAAAAATGTAAAAGCGCGACCCCTACGTTCGGCATAAAAAAATAAAAAAAATTTTTTTGAAACTACCTTTCAATAATACTTCATATTCGAAGGTGTACGGCGAACTTTTTTTTTTTTACTTGTAACCTGGTACGCTCTAGAGTACACCCCCTTGTATGTTCGCTTAAAGGTTATTATAATGGTGACAAATATTGTTAATTTCACTTTCACTAAACAAATTTAGAAAAAAATGTAAAGAAAAATTTTTTTTCTAAATTTTCAGACTTTTAAATTGTATTCTCATTTTGGAAAAATAGGTCAAATCACACCCCATGTTTCACAAAAAAAAACATGTTTTGCTGGCATGAAAAATGCATAAAAAATAAAAAAATGGAAGAAATTTACTTTTTGATAGCTAATATTTCGGTGGTTTTAGGATATATGGGTGAATGCAGACCCTGCAGATTTATTATTATTATTATTTATTATATTATTTTAGAAAAATTATGATTTTTTATTTTTATGTTAACCCATTAACTTCCAAGGAAAGCTGTTGTTCAATTGTCTGACATCATATGAGGACAGAGTGCGGTAATGGGTTAAATAGCCGGAAATAACCTTTACAAACTAGATAAAGGTATTTTGTTTTATCTTTTAATATCTGTTAACTAAACGAGAAAGAAAACGATTAAAGAAAATCTATGAACATGAACCTTATTGTCACTTGAATAAATTTTCTTCCTCAAAATATTTGAAAAAAATTCATTTCAATTCAAAGTTCAAAAGTTCATCTAACCTAATATTTTCAACAAAATCGTATGACCTTTGAAAATTTCTCGTTCATTTAACATAAAGAACAGCATAATTTACAGAATCCATAACATATTTTATATGTACATATTTTTAGAAACAAATAGAATTTTTTCAAATTTGTCATCTTTATGACCATATATATGAATAGTTTTCTTAAGTAAATTGGAAAATGCAGAATTATTTTCCAAAAAGTATTTTGAACAAATCTTCTTTTGAAATAAATGTTGAGTTTAACCTTTAATTCAACATATAAACAAAGTTGATTGTTATGATATGCCAATATATTTTAATAATTGCTTTAAATTCCTTCTACTCATTCTTTTTATTTTGATCAAAGCAACATATTTTCTTCCACCTAATTTCCTGACCGCAGGCAATTAATAAATAACAATATGTCGACCACATACTGTTTAAATGAACTCAAATGTTCAGTTGATGGAAAATGTACAGATACCGATACTTCGTCAATATTTATATGCAAAATTTGTGAAGAGCCAAAGCAAAAAAGAAAGGAAAAAACAACAAAACTAAACAAAAATGAAACGGAAAAGTGGAAAAGCAAACAACTCAATAGTGAATACTACCAAAAAATGTGCACAGAGATGGAAATGTGTAAAAGAGACGAAATGGAAAAGAAACGAGCAAAACGACCATTTGTTTTTGTGTGTAAAGATCTATCGGATATTTATTTGTTGGTGCTGTTGCTGCTGCTGCCACTGCAACGGCTGCTGCTGTTATTGTTGATGCTTTTCCATATGCAAAAATATTCGTTTGCCATACAATTTATCTGTTTTTTCGGAACACAACAACAAACGAAAACAAAATTTCCAGCAGAGGGAAAAAGTAACGATAAGAACAACGCACTTGCATTTATGTTCACGTATGTATGCACATTAGAGTGCCTAATGTCATCAGCTCAAAATTAAATGTTGGTTTCTAACAGTTGGAGTCTTCACAAGATGTGACCATTCTTTGGTCTAGGTATTTAAATCAATCTAAAAATTTCTACTCGACCTGAGACCTTATCAATGTCCTTATTCCATAATATGATAACTCGACTTAGTAGGTTTTTAAGGATATAGTTTTTAATACATTCTGTTAAATAGTAGGAAAAACTCTCTTTTTAGACTTTGCCAAAGATAGAAGGAATATATATTTTTTTCATCTGACAATTCTAGGACGACCTAAAAATGCCATCTATCCTTCCGTCTTACTGTCCATCCATCTGTCCTTCCGTTTTTCTATTCAACCGCCCGTACTTCGGTTCATTCTTTTTTCAGTCCATCTGTCCATCTCTCCACACGTCAGTGCACCTTTTTTCTGTCATTCGTCTATCCATCCGATTAACCATTCCTCTTTCCATCCACCTGTCTGTCCATCCACTTATCATCGTCTGTCTGTCCCTTTATCTAACCGTTCGTCTATCCATTAATCTGTCCATCCGTCTGTCTATCTGACCATTCATCTGTCCATTCGAACACCCTTCTATCCATTCCTCTCTCTAACCGTCTGTCCATTCGTCTGCCCATTAGTCTAACCATCCGTCCAATGTTGACTGTTGCCTCGTGTTTCGTTTCATATTATAAAGTTATGATGTTTATTTAGATTTTTTGCCCATCACTATTTTTTGTATCTCCCTTAACACTGCAGCACTCTAATGTCCCTACATACATATTTACATATGAACTTATCCATATGTGTGCATATGTAATCTAGTGCATCTCCCAACCATCCCCCACTACTCCACCCCAAACATATGAGACCAGTGTTTTTTGTTGTTGTTGCTTTGTTGCCATTATTGTTATACTCTATGCAATAGAATGCATTTTGTTGCATAGAATTTTATAGTTCAGCAGCAGCAATTTTCCATTTTTCTCTGGCATGTTTTTTTTTGTTTGTTGTTACTTTTGGTTTTGTAAAATATTGTTTGATTTTCACAATTTGTTGTGTACTCCTCCTCCTCCTTGTTGGCTGCCTCATTTGCAATGCTGTTTATGTTGTTAGAAGTTTGGTGCCCTTCTTCTTCTTCTTGTAAAATATTTGTATTTTTATATAAAAATTTCAGCATTTTCCGAGTGAAAAAATATTTGAGTAATTGTACGTGTTCCCTGTAGCCTCTACCAGAGGATGAAATGGAAATTAAGTGTGGTAGTTGGTTTGCAAGACCTTGGGGTATTCATTTGGGATGCAAGAGAGTAAAATTCTATGTTGATCTGGTGAAAAAGTGCTAGTGAGCAGAGAATTTTGAACGTTAACATAGGATAGCCGCACTAAATTAAAAACTTATTAAAAATTCCACTCCCCTCAGCTGTGATGTCGACTATGAAATTGTCCATCATTCCTGATGTTATCAATAGAGTAATTATAGCTATCCAGACCGATATTGAACGTTAACATAGGTTAGCCTCATAATCCTTCCAAAGAATGATAATACTCTACCTACTTTGAAAAACTAAAAAAGCACAATAGATATTGTTATTTATAGGAACACGTGGCCACACGTACTGGAATTGACTTATATAAATGAAAGATAGATCAATATATTTCACAGCAGTAGGTTGTCTAAGTTGCCATTTATATTTTCTTTTGTAATTTCAAGTGGGTTGTCTATTTTGGTAGTAAGATTTGACTGAGTTAGAACTCCGTCAAATCACGGCGGCGTGGTTGAAGTCGATATGAGTCGAAGAAATCGGCGGCGTGGTTGAGTCGATTTGAGCCGATGAAATCGGCGGCGGCGCGGCTCGTGCAGAAACATGCGGCGGCGGCGGCTTGTCGGCTTAAAATCGGTCGGCTTGTATCTCTGACATACTGTACAAGAACAATCTTTGCATTGTTGCGAGCGATGCGAGTACATGCTTAAAAATGAATTGGCAAAGTGAGATTTTTAGTGTGTCGACTTAGTTCGGTGGAATATTTTGTTTATCAGCGCTTCTTATTTGTCATATGTGACCGCTGGTACTAATATGAACCCTGATTTAAGTCAAAGACGTACATTCGTTGCGAAAGTTCTGACGAGATCGGGTAGCGCCCATCGAAACTGCGCAGTCAACTTTTAGCTACAACAATAAAGGTCTCACATTGCCTTTTGCTAATTTTGGGTTCTGCTGAAGACTTCAGCACATTAGCCAATTTATTAAAAATTATTCCTCTCCCTGCTATAATAGTAATTATAACCATCCAGACCGATATTGAATGTTAACATAGGTCAGCCTCACTTAAAAATTTATTACAATTTAATCATCCTCTCTGCTTTGATGGAGAAGTGGAAATTTTTCCTGATGTCGTAAAATAGTAATTATAGCCATCCGATATCGATTTCACGTTACCATAGGTTAGCCCCTCTTTAAAATGTAGTATAATGTCGTAAAAATATTAATTATGGCTATCCAGACCATCGATACAGAAAAAAATATTCTATTCCAGGCACAGTAAATGAAAGGAGATCCATCGCGATCTGTAACTCCTGTTTCATGCGGGTGGGATTAAGTACGGTTTTTCTAAAATATACCTCGCTTTTGTAACTTTGCTTTTTTTTGTTAATATTGTGATTTCGGCAACATTCCAGAAAGATTATAGCTACTAGATCTCAAAATACCACCAATAACCAAATCTTTCTTAGAAAGAAAGATTTTCAAAAAAGAATAACTGCCTATCAATTATCTATGCAGTAAGGTTTAAGAACGTCAAAAAATGTATTGCAAATAATGCAGTAGCTCAGAACTATGTTTCGGAATTACCCGATTTTTTTAAATGCCGGTATTCCCGAAAAAAAACAGATCTTATTATTTTTTTAAGAAAAATAATTTTTATTATAAAGACAATAAGTACTTAATGAAAGAACAATACATTTTTAATATATTACAAAATCTCATGAAGCGTTCTTCTGCATTAAAGGAAGAACAAAATCGTTTAGAACAGTCGTTCTAAAAATTCAGTATGTTTCATTTTCGCCAGTAAAACACTATAGTCGCGAGCGCGACCAATGTCCTGTTATTAAGAAATATTGATGCTCTGCGATCTTAGTTAATAAATGTAAAATGAAAAATCCGTGCACAGTTTCAACCATTGATTTAATTACAGAAATGATAAATCCTTCACGGCAAAAATTTTGTTCATTGTTCTATGTTACTGTATTTTGAATAATTTGTTTAAAGCATACTTTAGGGATGTAATGTGTACTTTAAAAATACAGCTGATTGGATGAAAATACATAACTTTATTACATTGTTATTAGTAATGATTTATTAATTAACAGCACAGTCATAGCTCATTAATTCTTTGCAAATATTGAGCCTTAGTTTTTTATTTATATACAAGATTTGACTACAAAGGATTAGAAGATACAAAAGGTTTTATCTGAGATTTCGAAAATGATAAAAAATAATAATTTGCATACAGCAGTTGGGCGTGTCACTGGCAATTTTCATATAATTGGGGACTTAAGTGAAATAATTTGTAGTATATTAAATTTTTCATTTTACGTTACATGGGAGGTATGCGTGGTTGTGGCTGCATTTAAACGAAAACATAATAATTCTTTCGAATTTTGGCCACATGTATGAAATATGTTGTCTAATCACTTGAATATCCTTTTTTGAAAAGTATTTATAACACCGCACGACAATTTAAAAAAAAAATCGTTACAATTGAAAATAATTTTGAATACTTATTCCCAGCCTATGATACCGGTATATTTGTCAAATAGAATATGAGAATATCTGTTCTTCAAATACTTCAAATGTCATGCTTCTGTATTAGTTTAGCATGAACGATAATTTCTTATTTCCCAATATTATCTAAGGGACTGCTTTGTTTGCAAAAGTATTTAAAAGTCAGGTTTGTTGGATTTAGAGAGAATAATACTCCGATCTGAATCGAGTATCTTCTTCAAAAAGCCATGTCCGTCCGTTTGTTGAAAGCACGCTTGCATCTAAACGAAAGGAGCTAGAACGTTCAAATTTTCCATAAATGCGTCTTATAGTCGTAGATCGGTTGGAATTGAAATGCGGCGAAATCGGCCCAAAGGGAAAAAATTTTCCCTCACAAGGACTAAAAATACCCATAATAATCCCTAATATTTTAGAGTATTTAAGCATATATTTTCAATATGTCTGCTTGTACTTGCTTGATAATGGGTATTCGCATTCCCCCGGTAACAAAAACGTTCACCATAAAGTGATTCTTATTTGTAGGGGGTGAAATGGGGCAAAAGGGATAAAAATGGTACATATTAAACGACAACAGCTAGAAACACGAAATTCAGTGTGTATATTCCTCTAATGGAGTAGATACATAATATAAAAGTATTTTTTCCAAATTAGTACTTTTAAGGGGTAAAATGGGAATAGGAATAGGGGTAAAAATGGTACCAACCAAACGGCTGTCCCTAGAATAATCAAATTCGGTGTATACATTCCTCTGATTGCATAGACACGTAAAATACACGGATTTTTCAAAATTCGTACTTTTTGGGGTAAAATGAAAAAAAAGGGATAAAAATAGTACCAATCAAATGACCGCAGCTAGAGTCATGAAATTTGGAGTATACATTCCTCTGACTGTTTAGACACGGAAAATAAAGGGATTTTTCGAAATTCGTACTTTCAAGAGATACAATGGTACAGAGGGATAAAAATAGTACTAACTAAACGACTACAGCTAGAATGATGAAATTCTAATTGGGTAGAAACGTCAAATAAAGAGATTTTAGATAGTCATACTCTAAGGGGGTAAAAATGGACCAACCAAATGGCAGCAGCTGGAAACATGGAATTCGGTGTATACATTCCTCTGACTGCATAAACACGCAAAATAAAAAGTTTTTTTTCAATTTTTTGCTTTTTCTTTTACGGCAAAAATTGGTTGAATCGTGAAGTTAAGTTATTTTGCACTATGTACGTCTGATAATGGATTTTCAAAATTTAGACTTTTGGAATTAAAATAGAATGGAAATACAACCAACTGTAGCACCCACTATCTACCAATATTTATGGTATTTAAGCTTTTTGAAAATATATATAGAAGAATATTTATTTTTTGAATTGACGTATTGGTAGCCTTGCCTTATATGCGTGGTTTGAAATAATTAAAATATTATATTTATTAATATATTTTTTTAATATTTGTATTTGTTTTGATTTGGCTATATAAAAAAATATTTTCCTTTAGTTTTTTCGTTTGCATTTTTTTGGTCTGTAATCAATATTTGATTTGAACTGGCATATTGTCCTGGCTCAAGACCATTTTGCTTCTATATTTAATAGAATGCAAATTTATTTACAAATGGCATGGTGACATTTATTATTTGGCTGCAGACTACCACGATCATGATTTCGACCATGTCAAAAGTCTTTTCAAGTGGCTTCGCAGCGACTTTTCAACATCAAACCCGGCCTCTATAAGGAGATGATTCTCACAAACGAACGAGAAGCACAACTCACTTGCCGAATTTGCATTTAAAAAATCGCACCAAGTAATAAAGTACACATGCCATCTTACAAGCATCTCATTGAGTTGCATATGTTAGTATGTGTATATGCAGGTATAGTTACCCAGCAATACTTCTGCCGTGCCCAACGCTCATTTGTTTTAGTTTTTTCGTTTGCATTTTTTTGGTCTGTAATCAATATTTGATTTGAACTGGGATATTGTCCTGGCTCAAGACCATTTTGCTTCTCGTTCGTTTGTGAGAATCATCTCCTTATAGAGGCCGGGTTTGATGTTGAAAAGTCGCTGCGAAGCCACTTGAAAAGACTTTTGACATGGCCGAAATCATGATCGTGGTAGTCTGCAGCCAAGTAATAAATGTCACCATGCCATTTGTAAATAAATTTGCATTCTATTAAATATAGAAGCAAAATGGTCTTGAGCCAGGACAATATCCCAGTTCAAAAATATTTTCCTGTAATATTACTGCAGTTCTACGAAAATGGACATCCTCTGTGGAATGCAATCAATGGTGGAGGGTATATAAATTTCGGCCCGGCCGAACTTAACGCCGTTTTTACTTGTTTTTCTTTATAAATACTTCACTGGCCTTATCGAAGGGTATACAAGATTCGTTCTGACCGAATGACACAATAACTCTTCTATTTATACATTGTTGCGCAAGATATGAGTTATGTTTCGGTGTCTGCTGTATGACAAATTGTTTTAGAGTGGAGGCGGAGAGTCTGGGAAATATTGATAGCCGGAAATAATGTTTGTTGGCACGAAATTGATTTGAATGTTAAACAAATATTTTGTAAATATTTTATTGCGAACACTATGTTCAATGTAGAGGAGTGGAAGACGATGCTATATTTCGCATACAAAATATGAAACGGCTGGGTGCAATGTAAATAAGAAAATATAACCTCGCCTTAAATGTTGAACTCTGGTAACATTAAATGAGATTAAATGTGTCAAACCATCAAACTTGTTAAGCCTGATTTAAACGAATGTTGGATTAGTTGTAACATGTTTATTCCATATTAAAAATACATCCTCTTCCTATATACAGGCCGACAAACTACGAAATTTTGAATTTAAAGGATAAGAGGATACTCTGCTCAAAGTGTCATAACTTCTGACTGTTCCAATCGATTTTGATGGATTTTGATTCACCAGAATGTATTTTTCACAAGCTAAAAATAAAAAGAATATGTTTCTTCCTAAGAGATTAAACTATTATTTTTCTCATGTTTTCAAGTTTGTTAACGTTTTTCTCGGAATAGTGGCTAAAGGAAATGAAATCGCCAGAGTATGAAGTTCAGACTGTTATTAATTATTATTTTTTAATATTAATTATTTGTTATTTCCCTGTAATTTTTCCTTTTCAAAAAATTGCCTGAATTTATAATTCATTCATCTTCGCATACTCTCGCCAATATTTCTTTTTCAGGGATTATTGTGAATGTTGCCAACAAAATTCCCGTACCTAAGTGAGTGAAAGAGAATCAATAAAATATTGATGGAATCATTGAACCACAACCACTTCAAACATATTAAATGGAAAAACTGTCATTGAAAGACACGGTGGCATGGAGGGTAAGGTAACCGCCGCGTTAGCATTGCACTCGGCGCTGGCGTTAGTAGTGGTGGAAATGGTGTTATTTAGAAAACACTCCATCACAAACATTCGCGCACACTTCACAATTCCCATCGTCAGTGGGAAAGGTGAGGGGGAAAAGGGAATAGAGACATAGAAGGACTGACGGACGGACTGACGGACAGTTGACAAACAATCCACACATTAAAGAGGGTAATGTGGCAGAGTTTGTAGGGGGTGTTTTTGTATGGTTTGTGTTTGATAGAACGTCATACGGCGTTAGGTTCGTTTAGGTCGATCTAACGATATACCCTTCTTATCAGAGAGGGCGTTCCATGATAAGAACCCTACACAGCTGTTTGTTGAGGTGTGAACTAGAACCGTGTAGATATGATCATATGAAAACAGAAAAAATAAGGAACATGATTTTTTTTAAATTTCCCTTCTTCTTCTGCCAGAAGTCCCATAATTTTTATATTTACCCATAGATATACTTCAACCAGGACCTGTTTGCTTCGTCGGACTTATACTGGCGAAATTAAAGTACAAATTCTAAAGGTACCTTCGACGCAAGTTGCAATTTTTGGAAAAAAAATAAAAAAATCCACAAAAAATTCTTTTAATATTTTATATTCGAGATTAAATCGGAAAATGATATTCACGGTACTTCGAAAAGTATTGCAATTGCTTAGTGTTATTTCTATTATATATTTTGTTTATAAGATGTTAATTTTTTAATCTTCAGGATAAAATATTTCGAGAATATACAAAACATTTTTGTGTATTTTGGGTGTAGTCCATTTTTAAAAATTGAGATTAAAAACAAACATAATTAAATGTTTGTCTAGCTTAACCGGAATCATAACAAATTATTACATAGGCTTAAAATAATCCTTTTGGCCTTTCTAACAAGGTATTAAACATTAAAATCGGTTAAACCAATTGCGAAATACATGGATTTCAAAATATACTTGTCAGCAGAATTTTCAGTTTTTGTCAAATGGCAATTTCTATAACTCTGCTTAAAAAAATTTATGTTTTTTTTCCTGAGACACGTGTAAAATGTTTTTCAAAGTAGAATATTTCATGAGATTTCCACAAAAAACGTAGTGGTGTGAAAATATTATTTGTCCGTTGCGAAGTGAAATGCAATTTTGAGAAAAAAATTATAAAATAAATTTCCTTAATTAAATAAGATATTTTTCATTTTATCTTAAATTTATAATTATCTTATATTTATTTTTTTTAATAAATTTCCATAATTATCTTATTTTTTTCGAAACGTTATAAAATCGACAGATTTTAAGAGTTACCCCTCGGGGCAACAAATTGATATTTCGAAGTGTTACAAACGTCTGGGGAAAGTTACGCGCCACGAGTCTGGTGAAGGGCAACCACAATAAAAATATCGGCGAAAACCGGCGACGAGCGACGAGGACAATGACAGGTAGACAGACAGACAGGCTGGCATACACGCGCTCTAATGACTTAAGTAAAATGTAGACACTCACGCGTTCAGCGTTGTAACCGACATTGTTGTTGTTAGTAATATTGTTGATGTTGTTGTTTCTGTTATAGTTATTGTTGTGGTTATTGTATAGACAACACCTGCCACATGCCATCCATTCAGTCAGTCACCCATCCAGGCAGCCAGCCAGCCAGCCATCCATCCATCCACTCATCGAGCTATCCATCCATTCATTCATTCGTTCATATCCCCGCCGCCACCACCACCACCGATAAACCCTGAGCACAAATGAAGTGTACGAATGACATTGTCAATGACATCAAACCAAAAACATGAAACGGAAAAATAATAAATTCTAATATTGGCCATTCGATAAGGGGGAACCCTGTTTCGGGGACACAAATTTCTCGACGCACATACAACATGAGTTTGATTAGTTAAATGGTAATAAAAGAAAAATTACCCCAAAAAGACAGACAAGACAGGGTAAATGACGACTGCAGCCAGCCATTCCATGGCATAGGAGTTGAGGTGTAAACCCACCGAGTGCATGGCAAGAAAGTTAATTGTTTTTGCGGGGATTTTCTCTCTACGTTTCTTTTGTGGGCTTATTTATTAAGTAGCGCGCCGTACATTGTTACGTCTAATGTTTTATTAATTAAGTGTTGCATGCAAATTGTGTGTCACAACAAGTTTTTGGAAATAGTAGCAGTAGTAGCAATAAGAACGATAGCAGCAGGGAAGCACAGTGGGTCCTGGTTAACGAATGAAATTGGTAGACAATTTATAAGGGTGCCCTAAATTCCAAGAACATCGAGAGTGATGAATTTTGACATTCAGAGAGCACTATTAGTTTTAATATAACCTCCATCATAGGATGGGGGTATACTAAGTTTGTCACCTTAAAATATTATTCTGAGACTCTACAAAGTCTATATGTATTCTAGATCGCCACAAAACTCTAAGACAATTCCAGTAACTAAAAAAACGTCCATAAAGTCCAATTTTAGTTCAAAAAAGTCCATCGGGAAAATTTGTTCCCTAAGAAGGAATGGAAATACCC
Source organism: Polietes domitor (assembly GCA_947397865.1). Taxonomy (NCBI): domain Eukaryota; kingdom Metazoa; phylum Arthropoda; class Insecta; order Diptera; family Muscidae; genus Polietes; species Polietes domitor. The sequence goes on along the minus strand of OX377621.1, from coordinate 143,049,433 downwards.
CCAAGAAATCCTAATATTCCGAGAATTTAAGCCCAGTTTTGAAGATTTCTGATTTGTATTTTCTTGATATTTGGTATGAAGGCTTACAATAAAGTGATTCATATTTTTAGGGTGTGAAATGGGACAAAAGGCATAAAAATGGGGCAAAAGGGACAACATCTAGTGAGGTGAAATTATGTTTGTACATTCTCCCTCTAATTGAATGTACAAGTAAATAATAAAGAAAATTATGGGGAATACGGGGAGAAAGGGGATAAAAATGGTACCAATCAAACCGCTGCAAGTAGAACGACGAAATTCGGTGTTTACATTCCTCTGACTGTATAGACGAGAAAAAAAAGGAAATTTTCGATATTTGTACTTTATGAAGAATACGTGGAGAAATGGGATAAAAATGGTACCTCTAAAAACGACAGAATCTCTGCATTTATGTTAATAAAATTCGGTGTGTACATTCCTCTGACTGTATAAAGGACATTTTCGAAATTTTTAAATCTCGGGGAAAACCAGGAGAAAAGGGATAAAAATGGTATAAACGAAACTGCAACAGCTAGAATAATGAAAGTCGCTATATATTTTGCTGTAGACTTAACAAATTAAGCAATATTCGTACTTTTAGGGTCAAAATGGTCAAACAGGGATAGAATTGGTACCGACTGAATGGCTGCAGTTAGAACAATAAATTTCAGTGAGTACCTTCCTCTGACTGTAAATTTAAATTTCTACAATCTTTGCTTTTAGGGGGGAAACAGGGAGAAAGGAAATACAAAATAGTACCATTTAAACGGCTGTAGCTAGAATCGTGAAATTCGATTCATACATGTTTTAGACTTCGTAAACTCGACAAATAAGGAGATTTTTCTGAATTCGTACTTTTAACGGGGAAATGAGGAAAAAGGGATAAAATGGGTACCGACCAACTGGCTGCAGCCAGAATCGTAAAAATAGGCGTATACATTCTCCTGACTATATGACGTACCAAATAAAGAAAAAAATCGAATTTTTTACTTTTAGGGGAAAACAGGGAGAAATGGCATAAAATCGCTGCAGCTAGACTAATGCAAATCGTTGTGTACTGCGTAGACGCGAAAAATAAAGCGATCTTTCGATATTCGTACTTTTAGGGTTAAATCGGTCAATAAGGCATAAAATTGGTACGGACCAAATGGCTGCAGGTAGAATCATAAAAGTAGGTGTGTATATTCCTCTGATTGTATAGGCGTGCAAAATAAAGGAAATTTTCGAAATTTTTACTTTTAGGGGGAAAACGGGGGATAAAAATGATGCAGTATCAGCCAATCGGTATATACATCGCTGTTGCTGCATAGACGCGAAAAATATAAACACCTTTCAATTTTCGCACTGTTAGGGTAAAAGTGGGCAAAAAGGGATAAACTTAGTACCGACTGAATGAATGGAGCTAGAATCATAAATATATTATATATATAAATTATAAAAACATTTCAAATATTTTATTAAAGCATATAAAAACTATGGAAACAATACTAGATTTGAAGATTTTGTATTTTTTCCCAAAAAAAATAAATAAATAAAATACCCGAATTCTAACGAGGCATTTTCCAATTTATACATTTCTCTGACTTCGTAGACGCACAATAAAAATATTTGAACACATCAAAATAGATAAAAACACTTCAAAGTGATTAGATTTGAAGATTATGCATTTTTTAGTTTTTTCGTTTGTATTTTTTTGGTCTGTAATCAATATTTGATTTGAACTGGGATACTTACTTTGTGCGATTTTTTAAACGCAAATTCTGCAAGTGAGTTGTGCTTCTCGTTCGTTTGCGAGAATCATCTCATTATAGAGGCCGGGTTTGATGTTGAAAAGTCGCTGCGAAGCCACCTGAATGAAACCTTTAGACAGGGTGGAAATCATGATAGTGGTAGTCTGCAGCCAAGTAATAAATGTCACCATGCCATTTGTAAATAAATTTGCATTCTATTAAATATAGATGCAAAATGGTCTTGAGCCAGGACAATATCCCAGTTCAAATCAAAGATTATGCATTTTTCTAAAAAAAATGCCTGAATTCCCAAAGTGGGGAAAATATGTTCCAAAATTGGGGGTTTTCCCTAAAATTGTCGTCATGCTTTTTTATTTGGTTTGGTGAATTTTAGCTACTTTTTTTTTAACCTCAAATTCGAAAAAATTTGAGAGATGTGAACTGGAATGACTAAAACTTGTATTTTGACAAGAAAATTTGTTTCCATGAAAACTTCAATAACTCGATCAATTATTAACGGATCTGTAAAGACAAAGTGGCATTTTACTTCCTACCAAATGTTTTCTATAATTAAATCCACACTTTATACGTTTACAGTACAAATTAATGTGTAAAACATTGTTAAATTTGAAAAGATGCGATGAAATATTTAAAAACAAATATGCGATTGCTGAGCAAAAGCACAGATATTTCTAAAGCTTTCTTAAAGCTGAATATTCTATTATATTTTCTATATATTCTTAACACTTTGAGTGCCACGTTGTACGTTTCCGTACGTCACCTAACCTGTCGTGGGGTGCCACGTCGTACGTTTCAGTACGACAGTGATTGTTTTTACTTATAGCCAAAAAAATTTTTGGCCTCCTGGGAATGTTTGCGTCAAAACCACTTGGCACGCAATGTGTTAAGCTATATATTTATCGAAAGATTTTCTTCTTTTTAAATCCGTTGAGACACTGAAAATCGGTTGATAATGAACATAATATCACTTCCCAGAGTTTTTCGACCTTCGCACAGTCTAATAAAAAATAACAAAAAATAAAAAAATGTACTAGATTTGAAGTTTTTTCATTTTTCACCAAAAATACTCGAATTCCAAAAGTGGATAAAATATGTTACAAAATTGAAGATTTCTTGTTTTGGTGAATTTTAGGTATTTTTATTGGACCTCAAAAAACTATGAGAGATGTGAATTGGATGACCAAAACTTGTATTTTGGCAAAAAATAGTTTTAATGAAAATTGAAATAACTCAGTCAATTACTAACGGATTTTTAAGAACAAAGTAGCATTCTACTCCCTACTAAACGCGGCTTTTAAATAAATTCTCATATGGCACACTTACAACAGAAAATATTTGATAAAAACAATGTCAAATTTGAAAAAAGATTTTATCCTCTGTAGTATCTTCAAAGCTACGCAGAGCATAGGCTTTCTTCGCCCAAAAAACTTTGGAACTTGTGTCCGAAACTTCGTTTCCTTTTCGAGGTGGTCACCTAAAACAAAAAGTGGGGGTTAAGTCCGTTTTGTGGGACTTTATGGGCGTCGGTTTTAAGTCCGGCCACTATAAATTTCACACCTATCAGACTTTAAACTTTTTAGCTCTGTTCGCAACCACTGTGCGACCTAAACCTAAAACCTCTTACCCTCAACTACATGTGTTCATGCGAGTGAGAAAGTCTACATGCACACGAGCATGTATATAGAGTGTGTTACCTGTTCTATGACATGTTTAGTGACTGTGACGGAAGTAAGTGTGTTACTTGTACTCGAACTTCCTTCTCTTCCGCCAGGACTAACAACACCGGCCTACGACTACGGCTTCGGCCTCGGTCGATATGTATGTCTGTCTTGCTCTGTGTGTGTGTGTGTTTGGTAGTACTTGTGATTTGGCTAAGTAAGAAAGTTAATGTGCCTTAACATTATTTTTTACGAGCTGCCAAACACCATTGTTTAAAAACTAATTTTTCATCTATACGACTACGACGTTAGCACTCATAGTATTTCGTTTTATTTTTGTTTTCTTTTGGAAGTCGAATGTTTATTCCTGCGAAGCTTGCCTGCTGGGAACCTTTGTTGAGTGGTAGCTCAAAATAGAAACCGTTTATTTGGCCTGCTTTTTCGAGGTTGGTAGAGGGGAGGTGGTTGTGTTCTTGTTTTCGTTTCTGTTGAATTTTGATTGATATGAAACGGAAATGTTTTATTTTTTGGGTTTATTAGGCTCTTTAATGCATTACTAGGTGTTAGAAACATTTTTAAGGTAATTTGCGTTTCATGTTAAGCCTGCACGTGGTTGTCTCAGAAATGTGTGAAGTTGATTTTATGATTTATGAGGTGCGTGCGGGGAAATCAGGAGAGACCACCAAGGTTTTGGAAAATGAATTGTCGTTGACTTGTTTCGTGGTGTAGTAGCAAATCGGGCGAAAAAACACAAAGTAATCGATCGTGGGATTTATTCCCAAGATTTAAGTTTGGTGTGAAAATGAATTGGAAATGGTATAAGGAAAATCAGTAAATGCTAACGAGCTGGCCTAATACCCGGCTGGAGGGTATTTTGTTCGAAGCCAGGATATCAAGGATTAGGAAATTTTTGAATCTACATCTACATGTAGTTCCATATCACTTTGGAATTACATTTGTTAAAATTTCCGTTCACATGATTCTTTAAAAAAATCAAATAGAAAGATTTTGGAGGTTATTTGTTCGAAGCAAGCATATCTCTAGATAGAAATTTTCTCAAGATTAAAGGCAAATTTTGAATTTGGAGTCTGATATCAATTTGGTACTACAATATAATAATTACTGTTCATATGATTTTCTAAATTTAAACAAGTAAAAACAGCGTTAAGTTCGGCTGGGCCTAACTTTATATACCCTACACCATGGATAACATTCCACAGAGACTGTCTATTTTCGTAGAAGTGCAGTAATATTACAGGAAAATATAAATTTTTTAATATAACCCAAACAAATAAAAAATGATTTTATAAATAAATATAATATTTTTATTTTTTCAACCCACACTTATAAGGTAAGGCTACCATTACTTTACATATCAAAATAATACTTCAAATCAATTCAAAAAATAAATATTCTTATATTTATATTTTCAAAAACCTTAAATACCATAAATATTGGTAGATAGTGGGTGTATTTCCATTCTATTTTAATTCCAAAAGTTCAAATTTTGAAAATCCAGATTCAAAAAATTTTTGCCGTAAAAGTAAAAAGTACGAATTTGGAAAAATCTTTTTATTTTGCGTGTTTATGCAGTCAGACGAATGTGTACACCGAAATCCGTGATTCTAGTTGCGGCCATTTGGTTGGTACCATTTTTATCCCCTTTTTCCTTTTTTACCCCCTTAAAAGTACAACTTTCTAAAATCTCTTTATTTTACATGTCTACGAAATTAGATGGATGTATACTCCGAATTTCATGATTCTAGCTGCGGTCATTTGGTTGGTACTATTTTTATCCCCTTTTTTCATTTAACCCCAAAAACTACGAATTTTGAAAAATCTGTGTATTTTACTTGTCTATGCAATCAGAGGAATGTATACACCGAATTTCATTATTGTAGGTGCAGCCGTTTGGTTGGTACCATTTTTATCCCTCTATTCCCATTTTACTCCTTAAAAGTACGAATTTGGAAAAAATACTTTTATATTATGTATCTACTCAATTAGAGGAATGTGCACACCGAATTTCGTGTTTCTAGCTGCTGTCGTTTAATATGTACCATTTTTATCCCTTTTTCCCCATTTCACCCCCTACGAATAAAAATCACTTTATGGTGCACATTTTGATGCCCATAACCAATATCAAGTAAGTACAAGACATATAAAAAATATGCCTTAATATTCCTAAATTTTAGTGGTTATTATGGGTATGGGTATTATGGACCGATTTGGCCTAGTTTCAATCCCAACCGATCTACGACTATAAGACGCATTTATGGACAAGTTCGACGTCCTAGCTCATTTCGTTTAGATGCTAGCTTTATAGGGTCTCAGGTCGATATTTCAAGGTGTTACAAACGAGGGTTTAAAAAAATGAAAAAATTCTGAATAGTGAATTTTGAATTTGGAGTCTGGCATCTTTTTGATACTACAATTTAACAATTTCTGATCGCATGATTTTTTAAAAAATTAAAAAAATAATAAAATTTAGTTTCTTCCTCTTCTTATTTTTCACTTTACTTTTAATTGTGCCTTTAATGCACATTCTGTGAGGCTATCAATAAATTTTCAACGCTATTGTTTACAAAATATCAGCATGTATTCACACGTATTGCATACATATTCCAAAAAAATATTTTTGGAATTACGTATGTTTGGAAAATAAAACGAAATAATAAGCAAAACAGCAACAACAAGAAGTATATATGGAGAACAAAGGAAGTAGAGGTACAGCAATTAATGGAACATGTGAAGAAATTGAAAAGCAGATATACACACACATTTTAATATCCATATACATATGTATGTCTGTGGGCGAAAGGAATTTACCAAATCATTCCATTTTTATTGAAAAGCGAAATTAAGAAGCTCACACGCAATTTAAGTGGAATTGCAGGAATTAAAAGAGCTAAAAATTTAGATTTTTCTAAAATAATTGGTTTACATTTTGTGCGGCGTTTATTTTACATAAACACTTGGAAATTGTTTGTTTTCTCAATTTCCAAGTGTTTATGTAAAATAAACGCCGCACAAAATGTAAGCCAATTATTTCAGAAAAATCTAAATTGAGTGCAAATTGCATATTTCTATTGAAAATTGTAATAAAACGAAAAAATAAGAGGCATTGGTAAATGTAATTGGAAATAATTGGAAAATAATATTCCTATAGTGTACTGTGGGATAGCCATACCCCTTTCGGATTTGTATTTGAAAGGGGCTCCAGGAAAGACAAAATACTTCTATGTAGGCTGTATCAATATTATGACTTCTCTCGATCCTATCCTCGATTCACAAAATCTCTTTAGGCCTGGTTGTTAGGAAGAGAGCGCAAAATGTTCAACTTAAGACATTGCTTTGTTCTTGCTATACACGCAAAATATATATATCGGGTAGCTGTTGAATGTTGCTACATTAGGACACTCAAATAATTTTGTTCATTATTGACTACAGGTTTCATGTCGATAATTAGACACTTCTAAACACTTGTGATGAGGTTTTCGGGTGTATATAAAATTAAAATTTTAAATTTGAACTACCGATCATTTTTATTTTTGTTTTCAGGTTGATGTTTAACATTTGCAAAATGGGACAAAATTGGGAAATATTAAAAACTTACTTCTAAAGCAATGAGTTTCTATCGCAAAATGTAAGATATAAGAGATCGACCTTCAGTTCAGCCTTCATGAAGCTCATTTTCATCTCGGTGGCTATGTCAATAAGTAAAATTTCTGCATATGGGGTACAGAGAAACCACACGTGACTATTGAGAAGCCAATGCATCCACAATGAGTCACTGTATGGTGTGTATTATGGGCTGTACTGCCAAGCCAGTCATGGTATTCATATGAATGATATTGTATTCCATTATTAAATGAAAAAGTTCAACCTTTCCAATAAAAACAGAAATTTGAAAAAATAATCAGTACTTTTCTATAGCCGATTCTAATTTAAAGTTTTAAAAGGCCCACCCTATATAACGTATATGTGAGTTTGCAAAAATTTTACTATATACGCGACTGATAGCAGCATGATATCGCAAACAGTCTATACAGAAGAACCGCTGATGAGTTATACCCACATATGATATGATATACCCATATTTCCATTACAAAAAAAAAATCCTTCGAAAAAATTATCGAAATTGCTGGAATTCGAATGTATTACATTCAAAAAACATTCAAATCGATCACTGGTCAAACAATACAAAAACTATCTTTTTTTATTTATTTATTATGAATTACAATACAAAGTAAATTTAGATTATAATTTTGGTCCAGGGATTGAGCCAGGGTGACTAAGACCATTGTAGCTAGTTGTTGCAGCGACAGACCAGAGCCTCTGGTGGGAATCGAACCCACAACCCCCACGCTGATAGCCGAGCACGCTACCAATTCGGCTACCGGGGCGCTCTAACTAACTTTTTTAATTCATATAAATTATTTAAATTAATTATTAAATCCTTTTGATCGCTTTCAAAAATAATAGAATTCAAATGACGAAGACGCATGTGCGACATCTTATCAAAAAGGAACGTCTTATCAACGGGAACTACCTCACTTGGTGTTCGCTTTAAATCATCCAAATTTGTCGGTTTTGTTTTGTAAACATCTTATTTGCAATAACCCACAAGAAAAAATTGGATTCCAACGAAATGTAAATTTCTTGACTACGCACCATATTGTTGAAAGCACACAATTTTGAAAAAGGATTCTGTTTCGATGAAATAATGTTTACAATGAAATAATCTGCCAGTATCTTTAAGTAGCAATTTAGTAGTAACATGCATCAGCCACACTGTATATAAATTAATTTGTGTTTATACTTCATAGTTGTCTAAGCCACTGGGCAGATCTTCCTGAAATTTTCACAGTGTCAATATCAGCGGAAAAAATACCAAATCTCACGCCACAATTTTGTTTTGCATTCTGCAAAGAAGATTGCATTTAAGCATATTCAAAAAGGTTTTGGTGATATCACTTCAATGTTTGCAAATGTAGATGTTCATAAATGATGAAAAGTTCTTAATTTTTGAGGTTATATCTCGGAAACCACATATCCTACTGGAGTTTTATTTAAATCATAGAATACAATAGCTCTTGAGGTATTAATTTGCGTTAAACAATTTATTTATTACCAATCACATACAACTAGATGCTGATATCTTATATCTAGAGTATGTGATTTTCATTGTTATTTCATTTTCCTTCTCAAACAGTGGTTACCAACAAGTTGTAAAAATGTATTCTTGTTTCATTTCCTCCAATATAGAACTGTAATCGCGAGCACGACCGATGACTTATAAATTGCAAATTTTGACCAGTTGACCATTGCAAAAAGGAAAATTCTACTTATAGCCATACATCGTTTAAATTAAAGAAATTATAAAATCTTCCCAGCCAAAAATAATGAAAATTGTTCTCTTTTAATGTTCTTTGGAAAATTTATTTATAGCATACATTAGGGATCAACGATTATATGACAAGCGTGTCACAATCGAAGGTAAAAAGTTATTCCAACAAGTGTACTTTAAAAAGTACTGCAGATTGCTGTGTTTATTGACGATTATTATTATATTGTATGAGGTGATAATTAACAGAAAACTGTTATTTATTTTATTTATTTAGTTATAATATCTGGCTACCATAAATTAAAAGTTTCAAAGGATTTTATCTGAGATTTCGAAAATCGTAATAAATACAAATTTGTATATAGGAGTTGGGAGTGGCACTGGCAATTTTCATATAATTGTTGACTCAAATGAAATTGCTGGTAATGCTTTTTATTAACCTCTTTAGTAAAACAATAAATGTACGATGATTTCTCTTTTTATGTTGCATTGGAAGTGACGCGGAACTTAATATTGGTCAAAAACCATAAGTTGATCAAAAAACCTTTCCAAAATTTAAAGAAAAAAATAAAAATCTTTGAATCTGAAAGCTGCTGAATGTTGAATGATAAAAAATAATTCTCTTTTTTAAACGAATAATATATAATCAACTAAATTTTATTCCATTTTCATTTGTATTTATTACATCTTTAGAATGTACAAGGGTATCCCATAAAAATAAAAGCTATTTTGAACGCAAAGAAAGTTTGATATTCAATAAAAGATATTAAGACAACTTTTCATCAGATTTGGTGAAATGAAAATAATGTGAAAAATCCTCTAAGGTTGTATACGCACCATAAGTAGATAAAAAAAACCTTTCCAAATTTTAAAGAAAAAAAAGAAAAATCTTTAAATCTTAAAGCTGCTAAATGTTGAATGATAAAAAATAATTCTCTTTTTTACATTTATTACATTTTTAGAATGTACAAGGGTATCCCATAAAAATCAAAGCTATTTTGAACGCAAAGAAAGTTTGATGTTCAATAAAAGATATTAAGACAACTTTTCATCAGAATTGTTGGTTTTTAGCGCAGTAAAAATTAAAATTAAATAAAAAGAAGGAAAAAATATAAAATAATCTATATTTATAAAAGAGAATGCCGTCCGTGTGAACACGCAAAACTTTATAACGGATCGTCTGATTTTCACGATTTTGGGCTTGATGAATTCGTGTTGGCCCAAGGAAGGACATAGGATGTAGGACAATTTCCAGAAAAATATAAAATCCGGGAAGATTTTAACGAAAATTTTACTGTTTTTTTTTGTGAGTTTAACAAAACCAAATAATATTTCGAATGTTTTAAATTTTTTTTCATGTCAATGTCATTTCTTTTGTGATTTCATATGTCGGTAATTATGAAACTCAATTAATTTCTTCGAATATTGTCATATTTTGGGTTTTCATTTTAGTGATCATGCCGCCAATAAGAAGGTCAAACCTTTCACGTCGCAGTCGTAATGCACAACGTTTGAGAACTGTTCGTACGAACGAAACTCCAGAGGAAAGCTCAATGCGAAATGCACACAATCGAGCGAACATGTCGGAACTTCGAGAAACATTATCACAAGAACAACGTGCAGTTGTCCAAACTAGAGACCGAAATAGACAACAACGTAATCGAAATCAGCAGAGCGTTCAAATAAATGCAAATCGCCAAAGAAGAAGAAACGCCGTGAATGTCGAATTGGAGCGAGTCGCCTTCCAATACGACTGCACGATTGACTATAGCGAACTTCCGTGTGTCTCGATTGGCGCTATGACTGTCGTATGTCCACATTGCTATGCACTGAAGTTTCCTTCCGAAACACCCCGGCTGCGCAACGAAACTTTGATTTTGATCGAGGATATGTGTCTGCTCATGAGTGGCAATTTGTTGTGCAAATTGGGAATGCCATCGCCGAATCGTTCAATTCATGACGCATTTAATCGAGAATTGGAGCGAGAAATGGATTTCGATCGAAACGCATTGAGTCAAGCAGTTCAAATAAATGTGCCACTGTTGAATCCAGAACAAAATCAAGTGTATGATGAAATTATGCAAGCAGTCGATAACGGAAACGGCGGATTTTTCTTCCTTGAAGCGCCGGGTGGAACTGGAAAAACATTCCTGATTTCACTGATTTTGGCTACGATTCGATCAAGATCTGAGATTGCTTTGGCACTCGCCTCTTCTGGGATAGCGGCTACGTTGTTAGAAGGCGGTCGATCAGCTCATTCTGCATTGAAATTACCATTGAATATGCAAGTGGATGAAGAACCGATATGCAACATTTCAAAGAACTCTGCGATGGCAAAAGTATTGCAACAATGCAAGATTATTGTGTGGGACGAGTGTACAATGGCTCACAAACGCGCTTTGGAAGCTTTAAATCGCACATTGAAAGATTTACGGAATGACACACGAAATTTCGGTGGCGCATTGATTTTGTTGTCAGGCGATTTTCGTCAAACGCTGCCTGTCATTCCAAGATCAACTCCAGCATATGAATTGAACGCTTGCCTGAAGGCGTCGGCTTTATGGCAATACGTGAAGAAATTGCACTTGAAAACGAACATGCGAGTTGCTTTACGAAGTGACCAGTCCACTGAGGAGTTCTCTAGGCAATTGTTGGCGATGGGTAATGGCGTGATTCCAGTCGAATTAGTTACCGGCTTAATTGAATTTCCACAAAATTTTTGCAGCATTACAACTACGCCGAAAGAGCTCATCATGAAGGTTTTTCCGAATATCGCGCAGAATTATGCTGACCATGATTGGCTGAGTGCACGAGCGATTTTGGCTGCGAAAAACAAGGATGTCGATCATTTGAATTTCGTCATTCAAAATGATATCTCCGGTGAGTTGCATTCATACAAATCCGTCGACTCCGTGATGGATGAAAACGAAGTCACGAACTATCCGACAGAATTTTTGAATTCTCTGGATGTCCCGGGCTTGCCGCCACACTTTTTGAAATTGAAAGTCGGCTCAATTATAATTTTGTTGCGTAATCTCAATGCACCAAAACTTTGTAACGGTACGCGTTTGATTGTGAAGGCACTCAAATCAAACGTCATTCAAGCGACGATTTTGAGGGGAAAATTCAAGGGCGAAGATGTTCTCATTCCGCGGATTCCTCTTATTGCGAACGATTTGCCATTCGTATTTAAGCGTCTTCAATTTCCGGTGCGTCTCGCCTTCGCTATGACAATTAATAAGGCGCAAGGACAATCGCTGGATGTTTGTGGAATCAATCTTGAGTTCCCATGTTTTTCACATGGTCAATTGTATGTGGCGTGCTCACGTGTCGGCAAACCTTCCGCTTTGTACGTGTACGCGCCAGAGAACAAAACGAAAAACGTTGTGTACCATAAAGCACTTCAGTGAAAAAGCGCAAGGTTGGCTGATAAGTCAATCATTGCGGTTTCATTAAAGCACATCGTTATTCTTTTACTTTAGTTATTTCCATTGTATTTAACACAACTTTTTAATAAAGAATTTGAATTGACATAGTTATATAAAGCAGCATGTGCATGCTCGGAATTCTTTTTTTCGTTGCATTAACGAATTTAAGCGGAACGAAGTTCGCCGGGTCAGCTAGTAATAAGATAAAAATAAATATACATGAAAACCAAATTTGTAATTTACATGTATTTGGAACGCAAATATAAAAATTTGATGAAAAAATCCACTAACTTCTATTTTCAAAGTTTGCTATTGGGGTTAATGTTTTACGATCGAGGTCAAATGTTAAATAATTGGAAGTATGCGTTTCGCAACTCATCTAGTTTTTCGCGCTTATAGCCAGGAACACCCAAACAAAAAATTTAACAAGATGCTATACAAGCAATTTAATAGTGAAAAGTGCAGTATCTTTATAGCATAGAAAATAATATTTAAAATAAATTGAACTTTTTCAAATATATCCAACGACCCAATTTAATATGTTAGTATCTTTATTCTGTTGCCAAAAATCACTTTTATTTTTCCAAACTCCAAAGTACCCACTACCTCAACAGGTAGCAAATTGTGGTCGGTTTGTAAAACGATTCTGAACCACTGTACCCCGGTCTGTATAAAAATGTCCATCAGAAATTCCAACCATAATTACCAATATTCATTATTCTTATCGCTTATCGGTTTGTTTCGCTATCCGTCTATCAATTTGTTACTCTGTCATCTCTCTTTCTCCGTCCGTTTAATTGTATGTCGATCTTGTAAATTATTTCTGCGTTCTGCCTCCATCCAACATGCCAACGAACCACTTGAATGTGTAGAGTTGATCTGTCTGACAGTCGGAGTCGTGTTCTCCTTTTCCCCCTTACTAGCATGCATATTCTATGTATTTTTCTTTTTTCATTCTCCATTCGGCTGTACGAATTTTTTGGCAACATTGTTTTTTTGTGTGTGTGTGTTCATCAGTTGGTGTTTCCGTCAATCTCCGTGCGTCCGTCCGACTTTTTGTTCGAACGTCCGTCTAAGAACATTTCATTTGTTCTACTGCGTCTGAGTTGTGCCACCAATCCTTGCTGTCTTCCTTCCTGTGTCCATCTATCTAAGTATGTGTCAGGAACATTGTGAAGCCGAAACCAAATTACGATTCATTTTCTTCAACCACCACCACTACCACCCACAAACTTGCCATCATTTCTCGGGGAGAGAAAGAAAAAACCACATTTCAATAATTTAATTTTGTCGATTCCTAATATGCTCTATTTTCCGGACGTTAATGGACTTCTAATACCGCTCTACATACGACAGGCTGACACACACAGCCACACACATACATCGTTGATTTGTTTATAGTCTAGCGAATATTCATAACAAAACAAAATAACGTGAAAAATTCCTCTAAGGGTGTCTACACACCACGCACCGTGCACACCAACCATCCGTCCGAACGACCACCCCAACCCAGGACAACAGGGTCGTAGCGTGAATACCTCACAGTGCACAGTGATTCTATTAGTTTTTAAATTAGTTAACAGGAAAAGTACTCAAAATTTGTGCAAGAACATACATATCTCCTATATATGCTAGAAATAAAAATTCTTAAAATATTTTTTGGAAGAAACATTGGTTTAGAAATTTACAAAAAATCACTAAAAAATGTTTTTTTTTTTTTCTAAAAAATATTTTTTGGAAGAAACAACGATTTAGAAAAAAAAGAAATTTTGATCTTTCTAAATAAAAATTAAATACTTATATATATTTTTGGAAGAAATATTTAGAAAAAATCGTTAATAAATGTAAAAACAGATTTTTTACTAAAAATTTATTTTTTGGAAGGAACGCAATTTCGAAATTTAAAAAAAAAGCAAAAAAATGAGAAAGATTATTTTTTAATAGAAATTAAAAATGTTTATATATGTTTTGGACGAAATATTGCTTTAGAAATTTAAAAAAATAATAAATGTGAAAACTTAATATATTTAAAAAAAATTTTTGGGAGAAACAGCGATTTAGAATAATCTTAAAAATGAAAAAGATCATTTTTCAAATCAGTAAATTAAAAATGATAAAATATTTTTTAGAAGAAACATTGGTTTAGAAATTTTGAAAAATCGCAAAAAATGTGAAAACTGATTTTTTTTTGTAAAAATATATCTTTTGGTAGAAACAGCGATTTAGAGAAAAGAGAAATTTTGATACTTTTCAATAAAAATTAAAATTTAAATATATTTTTGGAAGAAATATTATTGGTTTAGAAATTTAGAGACAATCGGTAATAAATGTGAAAACTAATTTTTTTCTAAAAATTTATTTTTGGAGGGAACTCGATTTAGAAATTTAGATAAATTCGCTAATAAATGTGAAAACTGAATATTTTTTTCTAAAAATTTATTTGTGGGAAGACACAGCGATTTAGAAATTTAGAAAAAAATCTTAAAAAATTATAAAAATTAAGTTTTTTAATAGAAATTAAAAATTTTAATATATTTTTTTAACGAAATATTGTTTTAGAAATTTTGAAAAAAATCGCTAATTAATGTGAAAACTGATTTTTTTCTAAAAATGTATTTTTTGGAAGGAACGCGATTTAGAAAAAAATGTTAAAAAATAATTTAATAGAAATGAAAAATGTTGGTATATTTTTTGTTGTTGTTTATTGTTTTAGAATTTAAAGAAAATCGCAAATAAATGTGAAAATTTAATATTTTTATTTTTATTTTTTCTAAAAATTATTTTTTTGGAAGAAACAGCGAATTAGAAATTTAGAAAAAAATTACAAAAATTTATTTTTGAAATAAAAAAAGAAAAATCATTTGATAAATATATATCAATATGATGGCAAAATGATAGTACAAATATTAAAAAATACCTTCGATGAAAATTGTAATTTTGGTAAAAAAATAAGAGATATTGTAAAAAAAACATTAAAAATAGAAATCAAGGCCTGGTTGAAAAAATATATTACTAAAGAAAAAAATAAATTTTCTGATTGGTTTTCTCTTTTGATGGGGTTTCTGTTTTATAGGTGAGTAGTTGTTAAATTCTATTATTAAAAAGAATTTTTGAACAGTATATATGAATAAATAAAAAAAAATATGTTTTGCAATTTTTTTATGTTTAATAGCTTTTAATGTTTTTGAGTTGTGTTTCAATTCCATCGTTTTTTGTCCATGTATCCAACCACTGTGCACCGCTATGGCCCGCCACCGTTTACCATCACTAATAAACGTAACATTCACTGGGAGAGAATGAACACAGCAACAAGGCTTTTACTTTTAACAACATTTCCCATGTTGTTGTTGTTGTTGCAGTTGCTGCTGCGGCTAAATGCCGTTAGCATTGTAATAAAAATGTCAACTCTAATATAAGACCATCTATATTTTTACATACTATCGAACACACACACACACACACACTCAACCCGTGTGACACATTCTCAATCACACTCACTCGCCGCCCCAGCGCGGATACACATGCTCGCATGCACGTTTGTCAATACTCCTATGCTCACGCACACACTCACACATGCTTGTTTGCGTACACTTCCTCTGTCCCGGCCTACTTATGCCTGTATGAATCAATGCCTGTGTACGTGCGTGTGTGTGTGTTTATGTGTATTGCTAACAACAATAATAAGTAACAAGGACATTGTAATGTTTTGAAAAGTTCTCCTTTTATTAGTGAAAATAAAAAAGCAGGAAATTGTACAAAGAAGAGGAAGAAGAAGAAATATCTAATATGTTTGGATGAATGTTGCGTCTAACTACGTTGGGGAGGGGAAGAAATTTGTAATATTTATTAATAAAATATCTGTAGTAATAAGGGAAGAATCCCAGCCAGTCGGCAAGGAGGGAAATTTCATTAGAGAATTTCCATAATTACACTGGCATTGATAAGGATCTATAATTTGGTTAAGGGGGAGCAATTGGTATGAGGATTTATATTTACTTGATGTCCTTTTCAGGTTGAAATTTTTAAGATTGTGAAGGTTAAGATTTTGTAGTGGTGACAAGGCGCAACGGGAGAGGAGAATTGGTACTGAAATAAAACTGGAAACTGGGAAAAAACTAAACTAAAGAAACAAGTAAGTAATTCGATTAGTATGTACCCTCATCCTCAGCAAAAATCCGAGCATCCTTGTATAAGCTTTGAAGGCTTTAAGTTTACATAGAGTAAGCGCACAGTGAAATATTTTCATACCAGGTGCGGCAAAAATTCAAATGAATCGATCTCTGGTATTGTGAAATTAGAGTAACATTAAGTTATTGTTTAAATCCGCCCACAAACAAGCCTACCTCAAATGTAACATAAAATTAAAAATCGTCATATACTTCCTATTAACGTATATACAGGATGGGGCAAAAGTTATCAATGTATTTTTTTAATGAAAAACCTTGCTCCTGCTTGTGAAATTTGCTCTTCCTTTAAAAACATACAACAAAATGATTACTTTTATCCCACCTTGTATAAAGTTAATAAAAATCATTACCAGTTATTTCATTTGAGTCCACAATTCTATGAAAATTGTCAGCACCACGCCAACGGATAAATACAAATTTTTATTTATTACGATTTTCGATAAATCCATTTGCTTTCCTTGAAATGTAGATGCAAAATGGTCCTGGGCCAGGATATCAAATATTGATTACAAACCAAAATAAATCAAACGAAACAACGAATCCTTTGAAACTCCTTATTTATGGTAGTCAACTCTTATAACTAAATAAAGAACTAAACCTTAATAGGTCAGCTGAATATTTGCTAAAAAAAATCAATGGCCAACGACTTATAGGTTTCTCTTAATTAATCATCATAATCATTCATAATAACCATAGAATATAAAAATGTATCGACAATCAACCCAGCCTATCTGCAGCATTTTTGAAGGTACACTTTTAGGATTACATTTTTACCTTCAATTTTAATTCGCGTATCAAAGAAATTTACATCCCTAAAGTGTGCTTTAAAAATACAGTAACAGAGAACAATAAATACTATTTTTGCCTTATTCTTGACTGAGAAGGTTTGGCAGTTTTAGCAATAAAATATCGATTGCAGCCATAAGCAGAATTTTATTTTATACAATCATTAAATAAGGCACTGTCTCACGGCCTCACGATTATAGTTTTATAAAAGAGAAAACTAAACATAATATTTTTTAATAGCAGGTAAATCACTGTTATAAAAGGAAAAGGAAAAACGAAAACAAAATTACTTTTTTATGCAAAATATCACTTCAAGAGCTTTTGTATTCTGTGAACAAAACGAAATTCCCATACGATATATTGTTTCCGAGATATCCTCTAACACGATGAACACTTCAAAAATGTGGATATTTATGAAGTTTACCCGCAATCGAATTTATTAATACAGTCTCGAAACTCATGCCGAATTTCGATGACAGGGGAGAACACTTTAAAAGTTTTCTGGGCACCCTACTATTGATAGAGACCATAAAGGACCCACATTATGTTATTGCCGTTACCCTAGTAAAAACGAAACTACGAGGTACAGCAAGAAATATCATAGCCAGTGAATCAACACTTGTACGAAGGGTCAGCAAAATAATGATCACTGGAAAAAGTGAATTAGTCGGCAGCAGAATAACACTGCAGCCAATGGATACCCCAGAGAAATTAAAGTTTTCCCAAAGGCTTTGGAGAATGCATAGATGCAGTTAAAGAAAAACTGCGCTAACTAATATCTCTCTCTCTCTAACTGATATAGATGAGTTTGAAATTTGGTAGATGGCTCTTCTATTCTATCCTAATCATCACTTAATTTGTTTATATTGCTCTTAAATAGATTTTCATTTATTTTTTACTTTTAATATCCAAAGTATATATGTAGATAATTTATATAGATATGTAATAATTTATTTTCGTACTTTTGCCAGCCATAAAAAGGTCATCAAATTAAACTGAAATGGTTGTTAATGCTAAACTAATACAGATGGAAGCACTTGAAATTTGAGGAATTTTTACGTAAACTACGAAAATAAATTATTAAAACATCTCTATCCTTCGGAAATGAAGAAGACCTTCCAATTCCAGGTCCAATAAAAATGTAAAATTATGTCACAGTGTAATAGCAAATTACCCCACATTCCCAAAATTGTTGTATTAGGGGGTCCTACTGCATTTCAACGAATACTTCAATACATGCAGATACGCCAAATGTACCGCCATATATCGGATTTCTATTTTATTCAGACAAATTGTAATTGATAGTAAATCAATATAAATAAATATGAAGAATTGGTCTAAATATGAAGAATTGATCTAATTCATTACCAAAATTTTCTTAATTAATAATACAGCATTTCAATGAATACTACAATACCTGCACCCAGCAAAACAATTGGAAGTACTTCCGTAGGAAGCACATCTTAATCGCATCTCAAAACCCAAATGATAATTTTCCAGCTTTTGAGGACGTTCTTTGAAACAACTTTCAAAAAAGTCGATAATATGTAACATTTTACGAAGTGAATGGGAACGAACTTTTATTATGGGGTCACAGTGGTAAGGTGTCCGTTTTGTATCCAGAAGGTATCGGGTTCGAATCGTGGCTCGGGAAATTTTTTATTTTTATTTTATTACTTTTATAAATAAACAATGTTTAATATTACATAATTTTAACAATTTAAACATGTTTGCTTAAGAAATACAAATTTATTGTTATATTAATATATTTTAAATATTTAATTTTTTATTAATACCACACTGAAAGAAAAACGTACGTAACCGGAACGAAATTGTACGTTGCTGCAACGAATTTGTTCATTGAACATTGAACAAAGATTCGTTGATGCAACTAATCTTGATTTAATGGAAATTATAGTTCTGCAACGAATATGTTCGTTGCAACAATGTTGTTTTATTGCTGCAACAATGCTATTTCGTTGCTGCAACAACTTTAATTTATTGGTGAAACAACTCTGATTTGTTGCTGCAACAACTCTGTTCCGTTGCTACAACAACGAGGTTTCCTTGCTGAAACAATGTGGTTTCGAAAATATTTGTGGCTTGAAATTAAACATTTTCGTTGCAGCAATGAAACTTTATCGTTGCAACGAACATATTCGTTACAGAACTATAATTTCCTTTAAATCAAGATTCGTTGCATCAACGAAACTTTGTTCGTTGCAGCAATGTACAATTTCGTTCCGGTTACGTACGTTTTTTCAGGTATTAATAAAAAATTAAATATTTGAAATACATTAATATAACGTTAGTTGATTTTCAAACACTACATTCGTCCCGCCCTCGAACGTTTTTCTTCCAGTATAGATAATTTAATTCCACGATGACCACCGGCAGTGGACTTCGAAGTGATTATTCGCAACAGCAGCTCAACTACTTAAGGCAGAACTCCAACAGCGTGATTGAGAATACATCCCAAAAACACACACTAGAAAAACAAATAATTTGTGTGTCTCCGATTGTTGCACCAACGAATAAATTGTTGCTGCTGCAACAACTCATCCAATCTCCATTAATTTTAACAATTTTTGACAAAATAATATGGATTTGTATAAAAACAATCGGAAAAATAATCGGAAATTTATAGATTTTTTGTATTAATTACTGTTTTCCCACGTAAAAAATGAAAGAGCATATTTTCGTTGCATCAACGAATATTGAATTGTTGCAGGAACGAAACTACGAAAAATCGGTTTCATACCCTAAACGTTCACATGGTTGCAGCAACGTGTCAGATTGTTGTGGGAACGTAATATTTCGTTGATGCAACGAAATGGCAATAACGATAATTTATTTAATACTAAATTAAATTATATTTATTTAAGTTATATATTAGTTCATATTAAATGAATATTTTGTTAAGTTTCCTATTGTCAGTTTTACCGAACAAAATGGTTCGCTTTAGTTATTCATCACTCAAAACAGAGGACAGCTGAGATGGTTATAGTGCCGTAGTAGCAACCAGAAGGTCCGCTATTCTACCCCTGTTGGGACGGATTTTTTAAAAACAGAAATGGAAACTAGTGAACAAGTGGTTCCTTTGCTATACTTTAAAATAACTTTTAAGTGAAGGACCTCCTTCGTATGACAACACCATGCTAAATTCATTGGTAAAGATCCCGATTTTCACTATTTCCGAAACACAAGATGAACATCTTTTTCACTTCTTCGGGTGCCCTCCTTTTGCTAGGTATATAAGTCAAATGTGCTGTCCTATATCAGATCGATGGAAAATCTGTTATTACTACGAAGAGTGGGTCTAACTCATTAATTAGGCTTCTCTAATTGTCATATTAGAGACTAGACGGGTATTAGATCTGTCCGTGCAATTTAATTCGATGACTAAAAACTGCTAATTGAACGAAGTAAAACATGTCTTGCGTCACTCTTTCGCTGCTTTACACTTCTTGTCTAGAACAAATGATAGTATCAGATCTGTTCTGACTTCGAGCCATTGATTTCTTCATGGTTTTGTGTTTTAAACTTCGAGATACGGCTTCAAAATATCTATGTTTTTAACAAAATCTCTTCATTTAAGCGATTTAAGAATAATTCCATTTAAGAAGATAAGTGAAAAACCAATTTTAAAAATATGAATCCACGAACAAAGTTCTTGACGATACATTTTCGGCTTCACAATGCCATAGTCATCTCAACGATAGTATCATTCTAATTCCAACAAGTCCAGGCTACTAATTTCGGGCCGTCAAACTTTATCGTCCTTCCACACTTCGAAATTCTAGACTATGTCCAATATTAGACCTTGCCTTGATGTATGTTCATATGATCGTGCCACAGGTAATACGTACTGAGCCAAACGTATTATTACGTAAATAAATTTTCTAACTGGGATTGTCAAAAACTTAAAGTGACTCTCTTTCTACAAAGTGCCCTTAGAGTAGTCTGGCGATAAATATCTGACTGACAGTGCTCCAGTTTTCACTGTCATAACTTCAAGCCCGATTCCATCAGTTACCGGCTACTATTATTATGGAGATGTCACACTTTATCGTCCTTCCATTCTTCAGATTTGATATTACCTCTGTAATATTTAGTCTCTGTGTGATATTGAACCTTTTTCTTTATGTATTTTTGTATGATCGCACCAGAGATTAAACGCCGGGCTCTTTCTCAGTGGTAAATAAACATTCTAAATGTATTTGTCAAAGTGATTCTCTTGCGAAAAGACACCCCTTAAGTTGTCTGGCGATAAATTTGTGCTTGAAAGATTCTCCATTCATCAAGTCATAACTTCATGCCTGAGGCCAACAGATCTCTTCTCTTTTTAGGGCTAATCAAAATACATCGTCCTTCCACAACTCAAATTTCCAATACCTCTAGAATCCTGTGTCTGCATTGGCGAGGGGGGGTTAGATAATCTTAGGTTTAAATCTAAGCAAAAGAAGCAAAGTTTCGCCACATTGACGCTGGTGACATTCATGAATAAAGACTTTTTAGATCTTCCCTAACAAATTTGGAATCGACTTTAAACAATAAGTCCTTTTCACCTAGTATAAAAATTTATCGTCATTGTATGAGGACCTTTTCCTAAGTTATTCAGGGATTTTTGTGGGAATTACTTTTTTCATCACACCCCTGAATCAACTACATCCGCGTTTTCTATTTAAAAAATGATTGTTTTTATTATCCAACAAATACATTTTAAAATTGAAACTATTAAGAACAATGTAATCAGAACACAAAAATAGGAACATTTAAAGACGCTTTCGGCCACCCTCAAACATTTGCTACCTCCTCTAACCCGCAATGAAATTATTCTAATACAGACTCATTCAGACATATTTCGGGCAATCAATTCTCTGTTTTCTTACTCTGGTGAAATCCTCCAGATTCTGCGTCTTTAAGAAACTTGAGTCCCTTGGCAAGGTTAGCCTTCCCCAGCCCCCCCCCCCCCCTCCATTGTAGTAATATGAGATGGTATGTGTATGCTAATGTTATGGCACTGTGTGTGTGCGTGTGGGTGTGTGTATTAAGTTCTTAACGTTGAATACGAAGGCTTTCTGGCGGAGCGCAGAGGATGTCGGTGTGTCCCTGTGTGTATGAATTTATTTTCTACATACACGCGTGTATGTTGTGTTGTGCATGTATTTGTGTATTGTTAACAATAAACACGGTACTTACATATAAAATTATTAGCTATTAACAGCAGAGATTTTTATGTTTTTCATTTCATTTCGTTCTCTTATATATGTATGTATGCGTGTGTGTAGGTTTGAATTGAATATACTATATATTCATTTGTACATGTAAACCTGGTATATATACAGTACCCGTACATACACCCCTACATATACAAGGAGCTTGATTTTATTTATGTTTATTAAATGTAACAGGATGTGGCAGGACGAAAAGAGCAAATCGAAATTATAGTAATTTAGGGAATTAAAGTTAAGAAATGTTCTCCCTAAACTTATGTATACGGAAACTTAGGATTAAATTTGAACAAAAAAGAAGAACATAGTTGTTGTTCAATTTAAAAATCTTAAAGAAAGTTAAAAAAGGACATAGCATAAGATGAGCATAACAAGATTGTACTTATAATTCTGTTTAGAGGTGAGGAGACCATGCTCTAAGATTATACACTAAAATTATTGGACAATTGGTATATCCTGAAAGAGATTAACAATAATAATACTAGAAGTATTGATCGCAATAATATTATACAACAAGACCCAATGTCTGTGGGTGGTTCAGAGCAGTGCTACGAAATCAGTGAGTTACATATGATCAGGGTATACTCACTGAAAAATACATATTGTCCTTTTTGCAGGACTTTTAATTTCCAAAGGATATATTTTTCTTAATAATTTATTTTCATACTTTCAAGAGCCATACACAGGCGATATGGGTATCGAATGAAAGAGCAGAATGTATGTTAAAAATACTAAAAATCCCATGCCTCTACCTGTATTAGTTTAGCATTAACAATCCTTAATAGTAAAAGATGAATAATCTAAAAAACAAGTAAGGCAAGGCTAAAGTCAGGCGGGGCCGACTATATGATACACTCCACTTTCTCTCCGAATACAAATCAAATCAACAACAAATCAAATCATTTTGTATGCTTCCTAATAATAGGCTAATATGAATTAATATTTGAAGAAGTTCGGTGAAAATACGTGGTTTATGGGGCGGAAAAAGTCAAAATGGGAGGGAAATTTGTATGGGAGCTATATATAAATCTGAACCGATTTGAACCATTTTCAATATCGGCGTCTCTAGTGGAAACATAAGATATTTTGCCAAATTTGAAAAAGATCTGTTAAAATATGTTGTGTATAGGCAGAAAAATTCAAATCGGGAGCGAAATTTGTATTGGAGCTATATATAAATCTTAACCGATCTGACTAACGTTTACCACAGGTGTTTCCAGTTTAATTCTAAGGTAGTGTGCCAAATTTGAAGAAACTCGGTTGAAATATGCGGTCTCTGGAGTATATAAAGTCAGATCGATTGCAAAATTTGTATGGGAGCTATATCCAAATCTGAACCGATGTCCTTTAAATTAAACAGGGTCCTTGGACCTCAAAACTAACTCGTGCCAATTTTGTTACGATCGGATCTGTCTTTGATTACAACAATAGATGGACGGACAGACAGACGGACATTGCTAAATCGATTCAAAAAGTGATTCTAAGTCGATCGGTATACTTAACAATGTGTCTATTTCGCTTCCTTTTGGGCGTTACAAACAAATTCACAAAGACATAATACTCTCGTGGAGTGTATAATAAGGGAGGAGCGCCCCGGTAGTCGAGTTGGTAGCGTGCTCGACTATCAGCGTGTGGTTGTGGGTTCGATTCCCACCAGAGGCTCTGGTCTGTCGCTGCAACAACTAGCTACACTGGTCTTAGTCACCCGGCTCAATCCCTGGACCCAAAATTATAATATAAATTTACTTTGTATAGTAATTCACAATAAATAAGTAAAAAAAATAAGGGAGGAACTTGAAATTGTTGTCGATACTAAACTAATGATGATAGAAACATTAGATTTAAAATATTTGTAACAGATATTCTTCTCTTTCATTTGATACCCATATCGCCTTTGTATGGCTCGTTAAAGTATGAAAATAAATTATCTAAACATCTATATACTTTGGAAATTAAAAGTCCTGTAAAAAAGAGAAAGGATCGCCAAATCAAAAATTTAGTACAGAGTTTTTCTACACGCGATCTCTTCTTAAACATGTATATATTCCAATCAGGTCAGGTCCAATAAAATAAATGTGAAATTGTCGCACGCTGTTATCAATGATGACGAGACGTTTTACCAGAAATAACTTTTCAAGATCATCATACATCAACAGTTACAATAGGATTACAATGAGGAATAATTTTATTTATTTTATCAGAAGCTTATTCTAATAAGTTTCAGCAAAATGCATTGTGAATGCATTTAAAATTAACAAATGTTAAATAGTAAAAAAACAGACAAACCTAGAATTTAATTTAGTTAATGGAATAAGAAGAGCTCTTGAAGTGGTCATTTGCATTAAACAATGAAAAAATTGTTTTTGTTTATTTGTTGTAAGTTGTAAAAACATCAGCATATTTCATTTTCTCCAGTATAAAACTATATTCGCAAGACCCACCGATATCTAGAAATTTGAAAATATTGATTGAGTATTAGTTAATCATAGTAAATAGAAAATTCTGTTTACAGCTATAAACATAAGTTTAATTTAACCGAAATAATAAAACTTTAAAGCAAAATTATTGTCCATAGTTCTGTTACTGTACTTTTATTTAAAGCACACTTCACGGATGTCAGAGAACCGTATGGCATGCAAGAGTTAAAAATGAAGGTAAAATGCATTCCTAAAAGTGTACTTTAAAAAGTACTGCAAAGTGGCCGTGTAGATTGACAATAAGTATTAATCTTTAATTATTTGTTTAGTTATAAGAAATGGTTATCTCATCGACTAAATGATACAAGCAGGCAATTTTCATATAATTGTGGACTCACTCGTATAAAAGGGTGATTTTTTAAAAGCTATAGGAAAGTTTTTCAAAAAAAACACATAAAATTCAGAAAAATGCATGAATCGATAGTACGGTCCATATCATTTAATGTTTGAAGATTATTTCATGCAAATGTTGACCTTGACTGCGCCTCAAATGGTCCATCCGCTTAGTTCAATTTTGGCATTTCCACGTTTTTGAGTAACAGAGGTCCAATTGCTGCGAACGGCGACGAATCGATAATTGATGGTCATCATTAACACTGGCCGATACAGCTGCAATATTTTCATCAGTTCGCACTCTACGTAAGCGTGTTGGTGGTTTAATGTCCAACAATGTAAATTTGGTGCGAAATTTATTCACAATAGCCCGAATAGCCACTTCAGTGGGTCGATTAAACTGACCATAAAATGGAAGCGCGCGATGAACTTTCTTAACAGAGCACGCATTTTGATAATAGAATTCAATAATTTGCAAGCGTTGTTCGTTTGCAAGACGATTTATGGTTAAATTATAGACCAAACTGAAGATGTTTGACAGTGCAACAAAACACGAAACGTGCGTCAGCTGTTTAAACCAGTGTTGCCAAAAAAGATAATAGCTAAAAAATCAGCCTTTATGGTAATTTCCAGAAAAATTGCAAATATTGCTGATAAGAGTATATTCAATTCATAATTAATTTAAAGTTCTATATATTGATCAATAGGTCTTCCGCAGTACTTTAATTTAATTTAATAACTTATGGTCATTTCGATTACAATTTACAGACATTTTTTAATGTTTTATTTTTGGTCTCGGTGCTTTGAAATGGTTACATTAATATTTTTTTTAAATTCACTAAAATTATCAGCTACAGGCCCCAAATTATTGTGGTTAGCTGGCAAATAAATTTATACATAATCTCGAAATGACCTTATCTACCCTCTGTGAAATTTAGTGGACTTTGGTCGAACGGAACGAAAGTTACAGAGTTATTTCCGAAATAATTGGATTTCCAAGCACTGTGTGGTAGAGGGCTCACAGTGTCGGCCAAAAATAAATGCATGTTAAACAATTTCGTAGATAAAACCTTTTCTTTAATTCGGTTCCATACAAATTGTTCCATTATATCCTAGGGACATAATATATCCTGGTATCCAAACAACCAATTTAAATACTAATATCAGGTTTCTTGCCAACTAAATACCTAAATTTTTCGATGAGAATTTCTCAAAGACTAACTACTTCGGTAAAGTCTCCCCCTTGTTAAAGTGAAATCCCCACACAAATTTAAATTGACTTCATTGCATAAATATCTTAAAGCTCTCCTTTTTCAATTTCTTAACACCACGCACCCCCAACCCTCACCATTATTTGTTTTGATTTCTGCAAAAAAAGGATGTTGCTTTATCCCAACGTCTAAGCAAAAAATTTAAATTTCAAATTCCAAAGGCAACAACAACAGCAACAAAAGCCGAAAATGGAAATAAACCCTTATTAATATATGTTAACGACTTTGCTCCAATTTCGGGGTTTTTTCCCTTCGATTTCTCAAATATCCTTGGCAAGAGCATCGAAAGAACACAAAAAAGCAAAAAAAAAAAAACAGAAATGTTACAAGTGACAAAACAACAAAGGACTTTAACAAGACATGGGTTGAGTCGTGGCAAGGGGAAGAGACGGAGAGAGCGCGGTTCGTACAACGAAAAATGTAGAGTATTAAACACCCGGCTAAGGGGATAACCCACAGAAATAAAGAAAAATGTAAAATCCATAGGAAAACAACAACAAAACAAAAAATCGAGAGCAAAAAGAAAAATAAACGAAAGAAAAGCGCTCGCAATGAAAATTGTACACGACATCAACAACAATGCCGTGGCAGCCGAGCAGCGAAAGCCATGGATGGCACCAGTTTGTGAAAAGTGGTGGTTTGGTGGTAATAAGATAAAGCAATATGTGTGTCATCGATTCAGACGAACAATTCGAACGCACTCACGCACACAAATAGAGAACTCAGGGACTCGAGCATACCTACACGTCCTCGGAACATCCCTTAATGCCTGCTGGCAAACCAAGTGAACACCGAACCGAAACAACGCAAAAAATCTGCTTACATACGCACAAAAACTGAGAGACGCACGAAAAAAAAAACAAGAAAAAACAAAAATAAAAATAAACCATAGGCCCGCTTAAACAAGCTCAATGTAGCCGAAAGAAAATAATAGACAAAAGGAAAGCGCAGGAAAATTGACAACAACACAACCAGAAAAAAGTACGTTCCAAAATCCCCCACACACAACAAAACAACCAGAATGGAAATTGTTTTAAAATTTCTAACGAAATGCTATGCTGAAAGCCCAAAAGTATGCTTTAATTTTGTCAACATTTAACTCTGTCTACCAGGCGTACCTCAGCGAGAGTGTAAGTGGATGTGTATACGCGCGTGTGTTTGTGATATTAAAAAGCTATGATTGACACATTTTTCCATTTTTCTATCCATCCACATGCTGGCCAACAAAATCTGCCCGCCCTCCAAAAAGTATACAAAAAGGACGAAGACAGTGTACCCAACACATTTGATGGTTATCTGTGACCAGGCACACTGTTCTTGCTAGTGATGGACATATTGTAGTGTCAGCATTTGGTAGAAGTATCCTAATGTTAAGCGGCCAGAGAGGGCAGGAAACTTCAAATGGAAAAGTTAAAGACATTTTAGAAGAGAAAAAAAGCGGAGCGAATGAACTAGCAAAGTGTAAACAACAATTATGAATTTGACAGAAAACGTGTTAAAAAGCCCCTCAAGATATGCCTTTTAAATTTTGTGTACAGTTGAAAGAAACTCACTTAAAATCAATCTAAGATTTTGGCTATACGTACAGGAAGAGGGTCAATGATGGCGCAGGGGTTTTCACAATTGATTCTGAAAAAAAAAACTTTAGGCCAAAAAGTTCCTGTGCGCCCTTAAGTATGCCAACATAATCATAAGATTTTTTTGCATTTAAACATTAGCATCCTTATGTTGGAAATACCCAGCTGGTGCAGTGGTATCATTAGGGGACAGATAGTGATAGATAAGAAACAATGAAATTCAAACCACTGTCTGTCTAATTAATATTGTTGGTCCTTCTGAACATACCACAAAAAAAAACAATTATTATCCAATTAAAATATTCCCTGAAATCGAATTCATAGTATGTCAACTTGACTTTGCACTTTCCACCTCCAGGATGGGGGTATACTAACTTTGTCATTCCGTTTGTAACACCTTGAAATATCGACCTGAGACCCTATAAAGTATATATATTCTTGATTGTCATAAAATTCTAAGACAATCTAGCTATGTCCGTCCGTCCATCTGTTGAAAGCACGCTAGCATCTAAACGAAAGGAGCTGAAACGTTCAAATTTTCCATAAATACGTCTTATAATTGTAGATCGGTTGGGATTAAAACGGGGCGAAATTGCCCCAAAGGGAAACATTTTTCCCTCACAAGGACTAAAAATACCCATAATAATCCCTAATATTTTAGCGTATTTGTTTTTTGAATATGTCTGTTTATATTTGCTTGATATTTGGTATGCGCATTCCCCTTGTAGCAAAAACGTGCACCATAAAGTGATTCTTATTTGTAGGGGGTGAAATGGGGCAGAAAAGGGATAAAAAAGGTACATATTAAACGACAACAGCTAGAAACACGAAATTCGGTGTGTACATTCCTCTAATTGAGTAGATACATAATATAAAAGTATTTTTTCCAAATTCGTACTTTTAAGGGGTTAAATGCGGATAGAGGGATAAAAATAGTACCAACCTAACGGCTGCACCTAGGATAATGAAATTCGATATATACATTCCTCTGATTGCGTAGACACGTAAAATAAAATAACTTTCCTTTTTGGGGTTCAAATGGAAAAATGGGATAGAAATAGTACCTACCAAATGACAGCAGCTAGAATCATGAAATTCGGAGTATACTTTCCTCTGACTGCGTAGACACGAAAAATTCGTACCTTCAGGGGATACAATGGCTACAGGGGATAAAAATAGTACCAACTGAACGAATACAGCTAGAATGATGAAATTAAGTGTGCACATCCCTCTAATTGTGAGAAAGAGATTTTAAATAGTCGTACTCTTGAGAGGGCAAAATTGGAAAAAGGGGATAAAAATGGTACCAACAAAATGGCCGCTGATAGAGTCATGGAATTCGGTGTATACATTCCTCTGACTGTATAGCCACGTAAAATATTTTTTTTCTAAATTCGTACTTTATTTTGTTGCTTTTACGACAAAAAATGGTAGAATCATGAAGCTGTCTCTCTGCGTACGTGAGAGATAAGGTAATTTTAAAATTTATACTTTTGAATATGAATTACTTTGGAAATACAACCAACCAAATGGCTGTAGCTGTAAATCCCCCAATATTTAGGGTATTGATGATTGCTCCCTTATATTTACTTTATGAATTGAAGTATTATATCCATTATATATATATAGTATTGGTAGCCTTGGCTTATTAATTAAATTTCTTATTTTGATACAGTTAAAATTTGTTGCGGACATTCCTCTTGTAGCTTGGAAGCACCTCAAAAAAGTTTTAGCGGGCGAAATGGGACAAAAAGGGATAAAATATGGTACCAATGATACGACAACAGCTAGAGTCATGAAGTTCGGTGTGAACATCCCTCTAATTGCATAGACCGTAAAATAGTGGGATTTTTCGAAATTCGTACTTTTAAGGGATATAATTAAAAAGAGGGATAAAAATGGGACCTACCAAACCGCTGAAGTTGAAATCATGAAATTCGGTGTATACATTCAGACTATAAAGACTCGAAAAATGTTTTTTTTGAAATTTGTACATTTGGGCGGAGAATGGGGCGAGTGGGGTTATTTTTAAAATTTATGCTTTTCTTATCACTTTGTCTTGTTCTGAAAATGCTTCTTTCTAATGGAGACTGACAATCGCCTAATATTTAGGCATGTTCACTTTCATAATTTCAGCATTTTCGCATAAGTATACATTATAGTTTGAAATAGTAAACAAATATAGTAATGTGCATAAAAATATCACAATTTTCGTTATATGGTACTGTGCTTCTATGTAAAGTCGACATCTTTTAATCTGCTGATAATACACGGAGTGCATTCCCTCCGTGGTGGAGGGTATATAAGATTCGGCCCGGCCGAACTTAACGCCTTATTACTTGTTTTTCTTCGACTTGCTTCTACTTAAATTCTGTCAAAATCTGGAGTTCCGAGGCCAATTCTATCAAAATATATCCCTCACACCTGGCCAAGGGCATCTGAAGAAATCTCAATCTTCTCCACTTTGCACCATGGACTGTTTGCTTTACTTAACCTAAATTCAGGCTCACGACATCACGCTCTGCAGGATACCAGGGAATAGCAACATCCAAGTCCAATCCTTCCGAAATTGACACGGATAAGCCTAATTTAGTGAACTACAACTGATGGACATCCTCTACAAGCAAACCCACAGGGTGACTGATGAATGCTCCAACCCATGTAGACTTTTATTTAAATATGTTGAAAGAATTTTTTTTTTAAACATCCAGTTCAGACGGCATTACACCAATCAAGAAACAAAAATGTCACATCACGGAGCCAATTTTTGCAGATTGTTTAAAAACACATTATACATACGTAAGCTGTGGAGGGACACGAAAGTTATCTTTTTCCCAAAGTCATACCAGCCTAACCTTATTGCATCTGAAATTATTGGATATGTTAGTGGATACCTTTCTTAGGTGTAATCTCGAAGTGAAACAAGGCGATTTTGAATCTGATCCACGACTTGCTGACCAGTCGCAACATTATTGCGATGCTCGGTACTTCAACACAAACCCGATTTGTAAGCAGGGAGATTTCTTGTGGCCTTTTATCCGGAATCTAACACTCAATAATGTATTGCTGGATTTGAAAAAAAGATGGATGCAATAGCCGTACGTGAGAAGTTTCCTAAAACCTTTAGGCACATTCTACAGAATGCTGCAAACAAGCTGTTACGTTCGACCAGGAGTAGTGTGCTTGGATTGAATCTAGTCAAAACGAAGTTGGTTCTCTTTACGAGGAGAAACAAAATACCTCACATAACCCTCCCACAATAAACGTCTCAGAGTTGGTTTTTTCGGACAGCGCTAAATATCTGGTCATCATCCTTAATTCTCAAAGAAAATATAATACAGCGAGTGAAGAAAGCCGTCGTCGCCTTATATCGAATGGCTATAGAAACCCGCTGGGGTTTCTCTCCGAAAATCACTTCACTAGATATACACTGCGGTGATTCGACCTATTCTGCTGCACGGGGTCTGGGTTTGGAGGATGGCCATTGAGAAGACGTGTTAGTGTGCCTGCTGAAAAGGGTGCAGATAATTGTCGACATTAGCATAAGGGGAACAGTGGAGGACAACTGCTACAGAGCGGAGTTATTACAGTGGACTACGGGTTATAGGACAAGGAAATGGAAGTTAACCTGTCTCGTATGCGTATACCAAGCTGAAGTTATCATTATTAGATATGTTGAGGAGTGGTGGTCATGAAACCTGTGGTCCACATTTACTCGGATAGTCCGACTGCCATTAGATCCTCCATAGAGTCGATGACTCTAAATACAGCCCACGACTGCCGCTCATCTATTCAGTTCGATAATGACCTGATTTGGGATCTTGCCATAATAGGAATTGACCTTATAAGTTCCATTGCTTCTATAGATACAGCCCTGTCGACATGAAAACTTCAGGTTTTTGGTGAACAGCAGGTATACAGGCTCAGATGATCTGGACAAAGTATTGATTTTAGTATTAATGGGACACTGCATAATAGGAGCACATACCCATAGACTGGACTTTGATCCGAAAGACTTTTGTAGGAGCTGTGGGGACGACAATGAGATTGAGAGTGTCGAGGATCTTCTCTATCTCTGTCCATCTATTGCCAATGCACAATTAGTGACTGGATTCTGCTTTCCCTGAGAGTTTGAGCGACTTGACCAGTGCACTATGGTCCCAAATCCATATTTTTTGGCAGAAATTCAAAAAATTTAAATCGGAAACTGTTAAATGTTTATATATTTTCTTAATGGCAACACTCCAAACTATAGAGAATATGTATTGGAGAAAACTAGGTGGCAACACTGCAAGCCTGAGAGGCATTTAAAGTTTGCCGTTGAAACAAGTGGGATTAATTCAAGTCTAAAGCAGTTATACAAAATACTTAAAATTAAGGCGAAAAAAGAAAATAATGAAGTGACTATATTATTGAAAATGATGGCCGGCGTAAGTTGTTGAAAAATATATTTAACATTTTGTGATTACTGTAGTCTGGTCAGTTTTCTTAAGTGTTGTAATTTTGTGATTCGTAGTGAGCTTAACCTATAAATGTCGTGGACCAAATGTTATATGTATTACTCAACTTGTCTCAAAGTGTAAATGTGAAAGTGTTCGCCTGAGTGTGTAGTTTATGGTAGAATTAATATCTCGTTAGCATTTTCGGCAAACTCCTACAATTGCCACTTTATTTTAGCACAATTTCGATTAGCCATAGTACATACATTTGATCATATCTCTGAATCGGATTTGTTTATGAAATCCATCAACATCTCATTTTAAAGGTATTGTAAGTACCTTTACAATGGTATATAACGTTTTTCACATTTCTGTACAAATGTAGACATTTTATATTATTTCCTGAAATAATTATTTAAATTGCAGTGGCAAGTAGAATATATATAGGCCCACTCTTATTTTTCATTTTTTAAGTGTGTTTTGTCTAGCAAATGTGCAAAGTTAGAAGATTGTATCTTTATTTTTCGACCAGTGTGCAGTGTAGACGTCGACAAGATAAAGAATTTCGCAAGTCGCACGGATTGGCTGCGATGAGGAGTGTAGGATCCAATGGTATCTCTGGTCTAATTGAATCAGATGCCACAACTAACGTCTTCTTATCTTAGTTATATAGTTTCTTATCTTAGTTATATAGAAAGCAAGCTACCCAGACTAAAGGTTTTCTAAGTTCACTGGGGCTTAGCAAACACGCTTGTGTATTTCCAAAGCTGCCTATACTGACTATTTGTTTTCTGTGTGGCCAGCATTCGGCCAGAAAAATCATATCCTCTGGAGAGGAATGAATCAGAGATTCGACACTTGATGTGTAATCTTTCAGTTTGATTTTTTATATGAAGTTCTTAAACCAGTCATTAGCCTCCGATCGTAAGATTTCAAACTATCTATGACAGGAAATAAAACTAAGATCCTTTGGATTGGGACAATATCGACATACATCTACTGATGGACATTTTCACCCACCACTGACAACAGAGCCCACATTAAGTCAACGACAACAGAATGGTTATCAAATTGTTGATATTTCCATAATCGCAATGGACCAGTAGCACCCCAGGTAGACTATTACCTAATTCTTATGTCAATAGGGTTCACTAGTAAAAAAGAAGGCATCCTTGCATTGGCGAATTCAATATATTTCATCTCGATATTTTATCTTCACACGAGGTTGAAGCTTTCTCAGATTTGCTAAAGGAATTGGAGGCTTATGATAATGCGGATCAGTTCTAAATAATAACATACATCCTATGTATATCACATGCATGCGTATGTTCTCTTATTACTAAAAAATCTACTGAGACTATGTATTATTAAAAATTTCTATAATCACAATGGATGAATAGGTCTTCGAGTATATATACCAACCGTTTCTTATGCCTCTCTTAAATGAACCTTTAGTGACCTTAATATTTCCTGCAACGATCTGCTATCACCATGTGAGCTCGGGGCTTTTCATAGGTCTTTTAAGAGACCTATAATCCAAAATATGTTATTTATAGAAGAATTTTCTTCTTTGATCATGTCAGACGTATATTGTTATAATCGCAATGGATATCTCTAAGTGGCTGATACTCTACCCGGAGATAGCCTTCTCGGCGGCCAAACTTTAACATAAATGTTTCGATTGTGATTCATCCTTTCCATCTTAATGTCACAATATTTTTAGAATAAATTATGGCTTCGCCAATTAGCCGTGACTTTCTTGAAGGTTATAACCTCTTATAACCTTCAAGAAAGTCACGCGGTTTTGCTATTCATGTGGTTTAATTAGATTTCATGTTGGTGCCATTATGTTTTAATTAATAAATTCACTTATAGGTTTTCATCACATTTAATTAGTTGCTTTTCAATTATTTCAAAACAATTGCTTAAAATTGGGAAAACCTAAAAGTTTGCTACTTTTTCCTCACATCATATTTCCGCTAAATAAAATCTAAGAAATTCCTAATGAAGTCCTGGAAATGCACAAGAACAGAGAGAGGGAGAGCACAACCAGCAAACATATTTTAACAGGTATAGGTCTTCAAGGTGAAAGCGACAATCATCAAAGAGAAAGTATACAAAACTTAATTAATGTTGTTGTTAATTGTTAATAATGTTGTAAAATTCCTACCATGTTTTACTTCCCTACTTGATATAACTAAGCAAATTTATGTACAGGTTCAAAACTCTGGCATGGAATTAAATCATTAAATGGTTAACAAGCCATGGACCGTACTTTATAACAACCTAAATGTATGCTACAATTTTGTTCTCCTAAATGTACGCCACATTTTCCCAAATATCTGATGAATTGCTTTTGGACAATTTCCAACAAGCTCATGATTGAGTGGTGCAAAATCGACTAATGAATCAGATAAAAGCACGCCTAATTTCAATTTTAAAATAAAGTATTTCAAAAAGTTAAAGAGCCTGAAAATACTGTTGTCATTGTTGGTTTCCTGTGCTCAATCTGCAAAACAATCAATCATCAATCACAGAATTTCAATCGGCACAGGAAAGAAAAATGAAATGACATGGTGAATGGTTGCTTGAGTCCCAAAAGTATGCCACACTTAGCCAAGGGACAATATAAATCATTGCGTTGGCATGGCGGCAACTCGGAGAAAAGTCAGGCGAATTATGTTAGAAAAGAAAAGCATCAGTTACAGTTATTTAGACTTAGCAAATAGAAAATAATGGATAAAAATTTGAGAAAGAAAATCAACAACTTAAATCTTTGATTCATAGTTTAAGAAAAGTTCCTGTGATCAGCTGCAATGAATATGAAGCCTACTTTGAGGATGTCAAACATTGCGCCTGAAATCCTGGCAGTTCAGATAATGGTTTTGGTAGATTATTGTAAAAACTAATTGTTTTTAAGTTTAATATTAACCTTAAATTATTACAATTTCGCGCATTTTAATCATATATGAAGTCGTTTAATAAAAAAGTGGAAATTATATACTTCTTAACGATTTTTTGAGAAGAATTTTTTTTGTATCTCATATAATTTGTAAACAATATTCCTATCAATCATTCTGAAAGTATGTATGTTGAACTGTTGGTTTAAAGAAATTGAATTTATTGAATACTTGACACAAAAAATTATGCCACATTGTGTTCAACTTTTGCATTTAACAACGGACTATCAGTCTTGCCTTAAAAAATTGTATAATTAATAAATTTTAATCATATAATAATCTGTGTCGATTTATACATATATATCTTTCATCAAAAAATTAGAATACAAGAAGACTATTTCAAACCAAGAAAATATGAAAAAGTCCTTTGGCGATGAGACATCTAAATTGTTATGAATTTTTCTATATAGAATTTTATAATATTTTTTTATAGAAAAATATAATAAATTTATAAATACAGTTTATAATAAAAGCAGTCGGTGCTGCACAAATTATTATTGAGCAAAAATTAAACGAAACCTACATTCAGGCTGACTTTGAAATTCCCGAGTGGCAAGGTAATTTAAAAGCGGCAATATTTGACTATTTGTAGGCATTAACCTCTCAAATTGTTATGATTTATTCTACATAGAATTTTATAATAATAATAAAAAAAGTGAACGGTCATGTAACCAACAAACACTGTTTTTATTTTTTTAATTGTACAAAATTGTTATCTCTGAAAAGTATGCTTCAAATTTATATAGTCGCCCACTCCAAAAAGTAGTCAGTGCCAAAGTTTATTACAAGCAATAATTACGCTAAACACACATTTAGGCTGACTGTAAAATTGTCCGCGTATGATGGAATGCGGTGAGTTGTTAAATCGAAAACGTTTCCTTTTAATTATTTACAATCATTAAAACTTTGTAAGTTCTAAAGAACATTTATAGGTTGTATTATTAGCGGTAATTATTCAATGAACTTGTTACGAAGAATTTAAAGTATTATTAAAATATTGACCTTCAAATAAGATTAACACATAACACAACAACATAAATATACTTTTATTGAGTAACAAATTTGAGAACTAAAAAAGCTCTTCCCTTGGCTGTGGTTTCGATAGGTAGTACATAGGGACAGTAGGATCTTTTGTAGCCCTTTCCAGGTACAATTCTGACTTCTTTCGTCAGCGGTATCAACGGATTAATGCTGTTGTCATAGGAAAACGTGTAAAGCTATGTAAATGCACAAATTTTGTGTTCGTTACTACCATTAATAACCAATTTATCAATATTTTACTTTTAAGTGGAAAACTTATAATGGTTGTAAAATGCCAAACTAATGCTGATAGAAGCATGAAATTTGAATAATTTAAAACAGATACATATAATTCTTTTTAATTTGACACTTATATCGATATCATAAAGTGCGTTTTGGTATTTAATCATTTTTTTTTTTTTGAAAATTGTTATCCTTTCAAATTGTGCAGCCCTTTTGAAGGGCAGCAGGATGAGGAAATGAAAAATTGGGAACACCAATTAACTCGATTTTGCCTAAAGTTTCCGACGTTAAAGTTGGACTATAAGTCCGCTCACTCCCTCACTATCTTTGAAAGTTTATGTATGTATTCTTTACGTATTCTGTATTTAATACATATTTTCAAAAAAAAAACAACAATTCTGCAGTGGTACAATTACGATTTTTTATAAAATGTGTGTTCAGTCAATTGCCTGTCACACCTGTAATACTTGACTGATTTTAGTGCACTTTACATTATTTTTAAGGTAATTTCACTTGATTTTTTAGTCTCTTATTTTGATTTTTTAAATTTTAAAATGTTGTTCTTAGATGTATTTTTTTGGCGACTGTATGTGATTGGAAGTGGCTCTATTTCTTGGGAATTTTTAATTTTTTTTGGAAAACTAACTAAAATTTTATTGAAATATAATCATATGAAATGACGAAACTATGCAATAAAAATAATAGTAATGCTGTGTCCGAAACCTATTTTTATGTGCAACGAGGGATACTGATTTACAAAATCATCATACACATATATTTTTCATGGATAAGTTAAAAAAAATACTAAAATACCAATTTTCGTTTTAATGTTTGTCATCCCATTTTAGAAGTACAGGAAGTTCGATCACAATTTAAGGTAATTATGATGGCTACAAGTGCTAGAAACAGTAGTTTAGGAAGAGTCTTCTTTTATGTAAAAGCCAAATAATTTAAAAAAATATGATTTTTTTATAAATTAGGTAACAGATTACTTTGTAATAACTGGAATTTTGGAGAAAAAAATAAGACCTAGTTGAAAAATATATATCAATGATGATGATGATGATGATTTTTTTCGTGACAGCAAAAAAGATTTGTTTCAAAAACACATACATTTTTTGAGACTGTAATTCACAATATTTATAGTCATCATAATTATCTTTAATTATCCTTAAAATGCTCCAGTTTTAGCACAAAAGTAAAAAATAAACATTTTCTTTTTCTTAAAAATAAATACATCCACTTCCGTTTACAGTCTTAAACACTAAGAGGTATTTATTATAAATTTAAAAATAAATTAAACACAGATACGAAAATGATGATTTACCAGGCGTTGATACATTCTAATTTAACCTATTTACCCATAATAAAGAGTGATTTTTTTGAGGTTAGGATTTTCATGCATTAGTATTTGACAGATCACGTGGGATTTCAGACATGGTGTCAAAGAGAAAGATGCTCAGTATGCTTTGACATTTCATCATGAATCGTCTTACAAACGAACAACGCTTGCAAATTATTGAATTTTATTATCAAAATGCGTGCTCTGTTAAGAAAGTTCATTGCGCGCTTCCATTTTATGGTCAGTTTAATCGACCCACTGAAGCGGCTATTCGGGCTATTGTGACTAAATTTCGCACCAAATTTACATTGTTGGACATTAAACCACCAACACGCTTACGTAGAGTGCGAACTGAAGAAAATATCGCAGCTGTATCGGCCAGTGTTAATGATGACCACCAATTTTCGATTCGTCGCCGTTCGCACCAATTGGGTCTCTGTTACTCAAAAACGTGGAAATGCCAAAATTGGACTAAGCGGATGGACCACCTAAGACGCAGCCGCGGTCAACATTTAAATGAAATTATCTTCAAAAAGTAAATGTCATGGACCAATCTAACGTTTCAAATAAAGAACCGATGAGATTTTGCAAATTTTATGCGTTTTTTTAAAAAAAAAATTATCAAGCTCTTAAAAAATCACCCGTTATATGAGTGGAAGGAAAGCAACTCCATAAAATCTCTTCAGCGTGTTCAGAACAAAACACTAAAACTTGTCTTCAACCTATCACTACGTTATGCGACTCTCAATTTATACAAGGACAAAGTTAAGCAGATACTACCAATAAGGGGATTATAAAGGGTCCGCCAAATAACTTTTTTTTTTTTTGAAAATGCTATAAAAAAACTACTGAATATTTTCTCAATTTTTTTTTTATATTTGAAAGTACAATCCTTCCGGTTAATAATGGAAAATAATTTCATTAAAATGGCTGCCTCAGCTGGCCATGCAGTAGCCTACACGATCGGTCCAATCTCTTTAAGCA
Source organism: Polietes domitor (assembly GCA_947397865.1). Lineage (NCBI taxonomy): Eukaryota > Metazoa > Arthropoda > Insecta > Diptera > Muscidae > Polietes > Polietes domitor. Next base: position 143,010,378 of record OX377621.1, on the reverse strand, counting down.
CATTACCGATTGTGTCCAGCTGTATTTCACCAAAGGCTTCACGAATATTGTCATTTAAAGCGTCAATTGTCTCTGGCTTGTCGGCGTAACACTTATCTTTGAGGGCACCCCACAAATAGTAGTCCAACGGTGTCAAATCGCAGCTCCGAGGTGGCCAAATGACATCAGCTCTGCGGCTGATAATGCGATCTTCAAAAACAGTGCGCAAAACATCGAGTGTAGCTCGGCTATGTGGCACGTAGCGCCGTCCTGTTGAAACCAAATGTTGCCAATTCCTCCTCTTCAATTTTTGTGAACAAAAATTCGCTCAACATGGCCCGATAACGATCGCCATTGACTGTAACGGCCACTCCTTGCTCATTTTCGAAGAAAATTGGCCCAATTATGTCTCTGGACCAAAATCCGCACCAAACAGTGACACGTTTTGGGTGTATCGGCTTTTCAATGTATGCGTGCGGGTTTTCTGTGCCCCAAATGCGACAATTTTGCTTGTTTAAATACCCGCCAAGATCAAAATGAGCTTCATCTGAAAAGATGATTTTTTGGGCAAAATCGGCATCTTCTGTAAGTCGATCGCAGGCCCACTTGTTCAAGCGTATACACAACCATATTCGTTCAGCGGAAGGATAAAACTAATTATCTGTCAAATCAGACATGAGCTAAGTGTTACCATTCACGAAATAAGCACTAGTTGAAAAAAACGTTAGATGGCGGACCCTTTATTTAAGCATCAATTACTACAGAATGTGTTCAAGTCCATCAGTGAATTAGGCTCGAGATCGGTTATTTTCAATCAAAACTATACGAGAACCGTAAGAAGTACAAGGCAAGCTGGTAATCTTCAAACCATGAGATGCCGATTGGATTTAATAATCTGCCAGACAGGATTAAAAATTTTAGCACAATTTCTACATTCAAACAAAATCTTAAATTATATTTGCTTGATAATATAGGAACACTTCCAATGTAATTAATCATTATTCATTTTAATATAATTCCTTTTTTATATATTATTCATGAATATGAATATATTTTTTTGAATAACAATAAAAAAGTGTGCCTTAAAGTCAATAATTGACTTACTTAACCCCTAAATGTATGCTCTAAAATAAAAAATCTACTTTTCTTAAAATTACGCCAGTTTGAACAAAATCTATGGACCATTTTTGATTTGAATGTGATGAATAAAGGAAACCAACCAACTTTTAAACAATTTTTGAATAACAATAAAAAAGTGTGCTATAAAGTCAATAATTGACTTACTTAACCCCTAAATTTATGCTCTAAAATAAAAAATCTACTTTTCTTAAAATTACGTCAGTTTGAACAAAGTCTATGGACCATTTTTGATTTGAATGTGATGAATATAAGGAAACCAACCAACTTTTAAGCAATTTTTGAATAACAATAAAAAAGTGTGCTATAAAGTCAATAATTGACTTGCTTAACCCCTAAATTTATGCTCTAAAATAAAAAATCTACTTTTATTTAAATTACGCCAGTTTAAACAAAGTCTATGGATAATTTTTGATTTGAACAAGTTTTAAACAATTTTTGAATATTAATAAAAAAGTGTGCTCTAAAGTTTACTTAACCCCTAAAATTATGCTCTAAAATCAAAAATCTACTTTTCTTAAAATTACGCAATTTTGAACAAAGTTTAGTACCATTTTTGATTAATATAAGGAATATCAAACAATTTTTAAACAATTACAAGTTTTTAATCACAAATCTAAATTTTTATTGCCTTTGAAGTTCTCAAATCATTTGCAAATAAATTGTTTTTGTAGCCTGATGAAAATTCCAACAAGATTACAAAATTAATTGTTTTTCGCAGTTTTGAGACTATTAAAATTATACTTTGCTGCAGTTTTAAAAATAAATCAAACGAATTGAAAAACAAAAGTTCTCTGAAAATCTTTTAGAATAGTTGGTTAAAACAATACAAATTAAAAAAGTAAACATTTTCTTAAGATAATATGTAATTCAATTGTGCGAAAAAGATATATAGCTCCAATAACTACTTTTTCTAATAACCGCCAATAAAATCCATGGACAAATATGAATGTTATGACTCTTCACACAAAATGTCTTGATTGAATTTATAATCTGAAACTTACACAGTGCAACACAAAAAAAAATAACCATAAACGGACACCACTACGTGATAAAAGGCCAAAAGAAGACCAGAAGACCTTTTTATTATTTTTGTAATATTCCAAACGCTTTGCAAGATACGAGCCTAAGAAAATGTTCACTTTTTTGCAAAAACGATACCGAGGCCATTGGGTAAAACTGGCAGACACGGGTCTTTTTTTTTGGTTTTTTTATCACATAGTGGTGTCCGATATGGTTATATTTCCATGATTTAAAAATTTTCACACAGTGTTACAGTACAACAAATGTTAAGGCCCTTTACACGAAATGTAAAATTTTATCGCAACTTTTTTGTTTCCAAAAAATTCACATTTTTCGGGACACACTACTGTTCGTGTCTTTCGATCAATTTAATCCAATTGATGAAATGTTTAACAAAAATCTTGTCGTTATATCAAAAAGTCGCATGTCGCTGAATCTTTGCCCTTGGGATCATCGGCGTAATCTATCTTTTGTTAAACAGCGAATGATTGATTAATTTAAGGCATACTTTTAGGAATATTTTTAACTTTTTTCCACAGCTTTTATGCCATTTCTAAGCAGTCAAAGAAATCAGCAAATCACATTATGTGTGTGCTTCCCTCTCTCTGTGTCTCTCTATCTCTTTGTGTGACGGAAGTGAGCCTTAAATTGTCACACATTATTTTTGTCTCTGTTAACCATAATGAGAGGGGTGGGGTGGGGGCCGTAATGTATGCTTTAATTTTCTCGTTATAAAACACATCTTTATTATTATGATTTTTTGTGGTGTATTGTGTCGTCGTCCTTTTTGGTCTCCCTTACAGTGTGTGTATGTCGAAAATTTTGTTGTCATCCGAAATAAAAATGATTAATTATCCTGTCTTCCCCCCGCAAGTCCCTGCAGCCGGTCACCGCTCACAGAGAGCCTCCTGTACAAAGGAATTTGTAGCCAATAACCTTGGCTAAGGCACAAAAAAGTTGCGTATGATGTTTGGATGTGCTTTTTTGTTGTTGTCGTCATTTCGACTGTGTGTGGTAGGTGGTGGTCTACATTCCGACTCTGAAACTATACCCGGTAGACAATGTCATAAAATCGTAATATACCGCTCGATGAAAAACACCACAACAACAATCAGTTTTTCTGCTTTTTTTCTGTGCTGAGTGTCTCTGTGTATGAGTGCGGGTCTATAAAGATGTCTGGGTGTGTGTGACCCACACACACGCTCTCAGAGCCGAGACAAAAGTCACATATTATGTTGTCATTACGTGACTACAAACGCAAGATTTATTATCAGGCTTTTTTGCGGGCTCTTTGGGTAGTTCAAGCAGCCATATTCATACTCCGAGGGTATGACAACTGATACCGGTTATATGTCTGGGTGTATATATACATATATATTAAATATGCTGATGTAGGAATGGAGCAGGAGCAGTGGGAGAACAAAAAATAAAAGAAAATACTATTATGTGTATATGCCCATACTCACATTAACTTGTTGAGCAAACTCAACCTTCGGCTGACCGACCAATTCAATAATATGAACCATATGGAATGATTTGTTTGTTAAACGTTTGCCAAAATAAACAACACTTGAATTTCGGGGATTTATCTATGCTCTGGGTTTATTTCACAAAAGGTAACGGGCGGGTTGAATTTGTAGTTTTGGCTGGTCTCACTCTAAACCGCAACACTTTTTGGCTTATTTTTTCTTTTGATTCACCGAAATTAAATTTTCTTTTATTTTATTTTTTCTTTTCAAATATTTTTGCACTTTTTTAGCACTTGTTTTTTGATCAAATGTTTTTGTTAATTTTCTCGTGGAATTTGCAGGTTATTTTAGTTTGCTTGCGCTCCTTGGCTTTTGATTAGTTTTGATTTTCGTTTAATTTATTTTCTGTTGTTGTTATCTTATCTTTAGGTTTACCTTTGTTGGCTATTTATTATGCTTTCTTTTTTCTCTCTTTCTCTATTTGGCTTTTGTTTATATTATTATTGATTAATTTCAGTTTGTGTTTTTGTTTCTGTTTTTATTTTCAGTTTGTTTGTTTTTAGTTTTTTTTTCTGCTATTTTTTGTTGTTGATGCCTTTAGCTTTTGTTGTTGTTCCACTGTGGTTGGTTTTTACGTTGTTGTTGTTGTTGTTGACGTTGTCGTTGATGGGGGTGGGAAGACAATCCAAAGGAAAATATATATGTAAAAGAAACACAATTTTAGTATGGGTAATGGAAAACGTGTATCTCTTACTCTCCTTTTGAGGTGAGAATTGATTTAAACAAATACCATAAATAATTAGAAATAATGATCTGTTGAACGATATTGTTTGGCTTTGGCTTTGTGGTGGAGAAGTGTTTATGTTGGGAGAGCAAAAGAAATGTGTGTGTAGGGCCTGATGGTATAAAAGAAAATTTTAGAAATTTAGTATTAAAGAAATTTTAGTACTACAATTTTATTTCTGGGAAAATTTATATTAGAAAATTTATAGCTTGAAGTTGATTGCAACACTTCAATCGCTAATTAAAATTTTATTACCGCTAGAGCTCTAAAACCATTCTCAAATACATTTGTAGCAGGATTAAACAAAACTGAATGAATGTATTTTTTAAATCTTGAGACTATAAATATTACAATTTGCTTCAAATAACAAATCAAACGGATTAAGAAATCCTTCAAAAAACTCCATAGATAATTTAGCAAAATATAGCATTTTCTTATATCACCAATTTTCACATCTGCTATAGCCTAAAACCCTAAAATAGGCTCTAAAATCAAAACTGTACTTTCTGTTTCAAATTAAACAAATTTTTACAATCTTTGGGCCATTTTAATTTTGATGATTATAACGAAAAATATTAGTAAATCAATAAAAAATACTAATATAAATTTTATTATAAAATTACTAAATAAAATTATTATTTATTTAAATTATTTTAAATTTTATTTATTTATTATTTTATTACTGGAGCTCTAAAAACTACCATTATCGAATACATTATTTTTGTATCCAGATTTTTTTTTAAAATAAAAACAAGAATCTCACTAAATTTTCTGTTTTTTGTAAGTGCTTCACAAAAAAATGAGCTGAATTGAAATTTCCTTACAAAAATCAGTTTTAACAAAAAATCAAAAATTAGATATTTACTTACGATAAAATGTAACCAATTCTTTAATTTTAACTTCCTTTTATAACCCTAAAAGTATGCTTTAAAATCGAAAATTTACTTTACTTTTACTATTTATTTCTTTAATATTACGCCAGTTTTAATCTGGTTTTGATTAATATAAGGAAATCTTGATAATGTTCAATTTGCTTCAGAAAAAAATGAGCTGAATTGAAAATTCCTTACAAAAATCAGTTTTAACAAAAAATTCAAAATTTAGACATTTAAGATATAGTGTAACCAATTCTTTAATTTTAACTTCCGTTTATAACCCTAAAAGTATGCTTTAAAATCGAAAATTTACTCTACTTTGACTATTTATTTCGTAAAATTACGCCATTTTTGATTTGGTTTTGATTAATATAAGGAAATATTGAATGGAAACAATTAAAACAGTTAAATTAAATTTTATCATTAACTAAATTATTTTTGTAGCACGAGTTCCAAAAAGCTGACTAAATTAATTGTTTTTGATGTCTTGAGACTCTTAATTCGCTTAGTTAAAATATAAATCCATTAAAACATAATCAATTATAATATAAATCAATTAAACAATATAGCATTTTCTAAGAAATTCTTATACAGCAGATAGTATTTTAAGATAAATTCTAATCATTCTTTAATTGTCAAATCCGTCAATCCTTAAAAGTATGTTCTACAATAAATTTTTTTTTCTTAAAAATTCTCCAATTTGAACAAGATGTCTGCACCATTTTTGATTTTGATGAATATTAAAAGGAAATAATTAAAACAGTTAAATCACTAAATTAAATTTTATCGTCAACAAATAAATTTTTGTAGCACGAATTCCAAAAAAATATTCAAAAACTAAAAACTGACTTAAATAATTGGTTTTGAAGCCTTCAGACTCCTAGTTAGCTTCGTTAATATATAAATCTATTAAAATATAATCAATTATATAAAAATCAATAAAAAATAAATCAATTGAAAATTGAAAATTCTTTCAAATTATAGCATTTTCAAAGAAATCTTATACAGCAGATAGTATTATAAGATAAATTCTAATCATTCTTTAATTGTCAAATCCGTCAATCCCGAAAAATAAATAAAAAATCTGTTTCTTAAAAATACTCCAATTTGAACAAGGTAAGGTGTCTGCATCATTTTTTATTAGATTTTGATGAATATAAGAAAAATTTAAAGGAAGCATTTACAACACTTGAATCGCTAAATTAAATTTGAATACCACTGGAGCTCTCAAGCCATTATCAAGTATACTATTTTTGTAGTACGAGTTTCAAAAATGAAAAAATTCCTAAAAAGCTTATTACATTAATTAAATATTATTATTAATTAAATACTTTCTTCTTATTTCTTTTTGTTATATTTTTATTATGATTTGATTCCATTTAAGAAAATAAATCAAAAGAATTAAACAAAATCCTGGAACATAAACCTTTTCTACGAAAATATCTTACCCTAGATAGTTTTTATAAAAAATAATAGTAAAGTAAACATTTTCTTAAGATAATATATAAGTATTCACGATTTAAACTCTTTATATAATTACCTAAATGTATGCTCTAAAATCATAAATCTACTTCTTTATATTACGCCAACGAATGAAACAAATTGATTTGAATATTAACTCTAAATAGTCTAAGAAAAAGAATAACATATTCTTTTTCGTAGGATCAAATAGTTTACTTTGCAGTTATATACAAAAATATATCATGTGGAATTTTTTAATCAAAAATTAAAAGAGAAAATTTTCATTATCAGAGATGTAAACCGCTGAAATGTTTTCCTTTAAAATATTCCAAAAGTAAAAGTAATATCGGCTCAATGCTGTGTAAAAACTCAACAATTTCATGACTCCGACCACACTTGATTTAGAAAATACCGGTTACAACAAACGTGAAATAAATTCGTTCACCTTAATACCCTAAAAGTATGTTTTAGAATTTATTAATGAAAAATAAAAATGGGAATTTTTTATTTCCCCGCTTTGAAATTCTTATAATAAATTATGCTACAGATTTAAATTGCTGGCATAAAATTGAATATTTTATGGGAAAATATTATCAAAATATTATAACAATTTCCTCGAATTCTCTATTTTAATGAAGTCTACATTTTTACGTCTATTTTCAAATAAACATTTCTAAAAGTATGCTTCAGTTTCACTACACAAAAGTATGCAATGGACTTGCGGCGGCTGTAATTAATAATATATTTCGAAAGTCTCTGTTTGCATTTAATTTGAATGCCAAGTTATATTCCCTGTCTTTCACATAGAAACATTAATTTTTATTGAACCAAATATATTAGTATTTAATGTCTCGAATAGAAGTTGACTGACATTATCTAGAATCTGATTATAAATTCTCTAAGTTAGGGTGTATTTAAACAACAATTCAAGGAAGTATATTTATCATAAATAGCATTCTATATTTTTTTTACTTAGTGCAAACCTAAAATATGTTTTGTACTTAACAGTAATATCAGTTTATGTATCTTTTTAGGCCACTTTGAAATATAAAATACAAAAAAGTCAAATTGCTGGCATAAAATTGAATATTTTATGGGAAAATATTATCAAAATATTATAACAATTTCCTCGAATTCTCTATTTTAATGAAGTCTACATTTTTACGTCTATTTTCAAATAAACATTTCTAAAAGTATGCTTCAGTTTCACTACACAAAAGTATGCAATGGACTTGCGGCGGCTGTAATTAATAATATATTTCGAAAGTCTCTGTTTGCATTTAATTTGAATGCCAAGTTATATTCCCTGTCTTTCACATAGAAACATTAATTTTTATTGAACCAAATATATTAGTATTTAATGTCTCGAATAGAAGTTGACTGACATTATCTAGAATCTGATTATAAATTCTCTAAGTTAGGGTGTATTTAAACAACAATTCAAGGAAGTATATTTTTTAATAAATAGCATTCTATATTTTTTTACTTAGTGCAAACCTAAAATATGTTTTGTACTCAACAGTAATATCAGTTTATGTATCATTTTAGGCCACTTTGAAATATAAAATACAAAAAAGACAAATTTTAAGAGTAAGATTTTACATTGAACTACTTTTTATGTAAATAATGATGAGTTTGGTCATATGTACTTCTCTCAGAACTTTATAACGCATCAAATTATGTATTATCATCAACCATTTCATTTAAAATACAAGTAATTTTAGTACTTTCTAAATGTGTTTACTGTTTAGCTACGGAAATGTTGGTAATTATACAATGTAGCAAGGTAGACATGCAACAAGTCCTAAAACAACCCCCAAATTATGTCCCAAAGGCTGATATGCAACGGGAGTATAAACTAACACTTGAAGTTCAACGCTCCCCCATTATCGTCAACTGGAAAAAATTATAAATATATGATGTGTTTTTATTTTAGCCGTCGATATAAAATCTAAACTGGCATTCATGAATTTTGCTCTAATATTTTTCTGTTTAAAGGATTCATGTCAACAAGTTGCTTATTTATTTGTCTTATTTGTCAATAAATGCACTCCAAACACTATTTAGTTGCGTGGAAACATATGTATTTTACACGTAAATAATTTCATCTTTAATTTTTTTATATATGAATAACTAAAGCTTGGTTCTTGGATAAGTTTCTAAGACAGACATATAATGATAAATTACTACACTGATTATGGTATTAATAGAAATAAATTCAAAAATAATAAAATATAATTCAAAAAATAATTTAATCCGCACTAAGAAATAAGAACTATTTTTATATCTCGTAAAACTCCCCCATTTCACTTTAAGGTGGGAATTAAGCGGTTTTAAGTAGATTTTAGAAGTAGTATTACCTCGCACTTTTTTCGATCTGTTTCCCATGAGGTGAAAACTTTATATGGGCAAAATGCATATTTTTGTTCATAACCATTGTATAGGTTATTTTTTCGAATTTGTTAGTCCGTATCCATTCATTAAGTAAGTGGTTCTATTCCGATTCGAGCTCACTACTCCATAAAATATTTTTATACTTTTTTTAATTTGCTCAAATCATCCAAATAAACAATGATTCAAATCTAAGAGACTAGGATGAGAAGCAAGAATTTTCTAAATAAATATTGTCAACTATTTTCGTTATAGTGTAGTATGGATAAAAAAATATTTATAATAGGACTAACAAAATTACGTTCCCTGGGACTTTTAAAACATAAATGTATTTTACCATATTTATATAAAGTCCCCTAAAAACGCTTCAGATTATTCAACAAAATCAGGAAAGAAGTAAGATGACAATTTTTTTTTGAAATTATAATCACAATTTGCAATCAATTTTGTTTATATAACTAATTATTTTAGTATTCTTAAATTTTTTGTTTTTTAAATTCTTTTATTAAAAAATACAAAAAGTTGTCCAATTATTTCTAAATTTTTATTTACTTAAATAAATTACAACAATTGCAAATAATTCTAATGTCAGAGGGGCTATTATTTGTCAACATGAGGATTCAGTGTAACTGTGCTCAATTTAAATTGCTCTAACAGACGTTTCTGTCCCAAAGTTTTAATAACACTAGTCAACAGTCAAAATGTACTCGGGATGCGATAATTTTTTCTGTGTAGATAACCTTGACATGAGCTCGAAAAACGCAATAAAAATTTTTTTTTCGTTTGGTTTTTTTTTTATTATTTTTTTTTTAAATTTTAAAAATTTTTTTTTGGTTAATTTGTTTCGTCCGGCATAACTCGGGAACCACTAGCCCGATTTAATTGAATTAAATTTTAAAAAATTTAAAATTACAATTCCCTTAATCTGTTCATATATTGTTTTCCTATACAAGCAACAGTTTCCAAGTTAAAAATGAATATATAAAGGAAAAAACTTATTTTTTGCCTAAAAATTTAAAATTTTTTTTTTTAAAAAATCCAAAATGAAAAAAAATGTCAAATCTTATTACTTTTACGTAAAGTCACATAACCTATGAGCAAAATGAGACAAAGATCATGAAAATCGATGCAAGCGTTTCGCTTTTATTCGCAATTGAGTAAAAGTATGAATTTCAAAAATTTAAAAAATTTTTTTTTGGTTAATTTGTTTCGTCCGGCATAACTCGGGAACCACTAGCCCGATTTAATTGAATTAAATTTTAAAAAATTTAAAATTACAATTCCCTTAATCTGTTCATATATTGTTTTCCTATACAAGCAACAGTTTCCAAGTTAAAAATGAATATATAAAGGAAAAAACTTATTTTTTGCCTAAAAATTAAAATTTTTTTTTTTTAAAAAATCCATAAAAAATCCAAAATGAAAAAAAATGTCAAATCTTATTACTTTTACGTAAAGTCACATAACCTATGAGCAAAATGAGACAAAGATCATGAAAATCGATGCACGCGTTTCGCTTTTATTCGCAATTGAGTAAAGGTATGAATTTCAAAAATTTGCTCGACATATGCACAACTTTGTCTATGGTAAGGTTTTTTCTTTTTTTTGATTCTCATAATTAACAAAACGGAATAAACAAAGGGTTATTTAATTTTTATGATTGCGTAAGCAAAGTAATAAACGCTAATAAATGTGCGTGAACAATTAAAAGGAAAAAAGGAAAGGGGACTTTTTTAATTATTTGGGTTTTCCGTTGGCTACCTGTATGATTTTTTTACAGAAATGCAACCCACATTTAAGGGTGGTCATTATTCGGAAAATTTAAGACTCACACATGGTGAAACAGGTATGTAGCCACCGTAAAAAAATATACACCCATTTATAAGTACCTGTCAGTAAAATACTAAACAATACACAGTATAAATAGGTCTTCATTGATCGATTTTACTCATTCAACAAGTGTCGACGAACGCGATAGTTAAAATGAGCAAACGTTCGCGAGGATTTGAATGCAATACCAATCCAAGTAATTTTTGTTACATGTGCGGAGAATACGTTTCTGAAAAAAACAAGCGTTGTTTTTCACCTAAATTGAGAGATTCATTTGAAGAGAGCTTCAATTTAAAGGTCTCAAACATAGATGAGCGGTGGAGAGTGGCGTCTTTTCATCGACAGCAACAAGCAGAGCCTTAAAGCAATTTTACTGCACAACGGCAACAAGAAACCTTCGATTCCAATTGCTCATGCCGTTGACACCAAGGAAACATACGAAGTCATGGACAATCTACTAAAGTGCCTTAACTATGAGGGATTTGGAACGAAGGATTTTGGAACGAAGCTATGATGGGGGACTATATCTGGTTCCTGATAAGAGAAACAGACCCACAACAATATAAAAGAAAGACAAAAGCACATAATTATTTTTAATTTGAAGGTTTTTATTTTTGTGTTTAGATATTTTTTTTTAAACTTTTTTATAATTAATTAATGTTGATATCCTTAGGATAATTTCTTGTACATATATCGAATTGTTTTTTAATTTAAAGTCATATATTTTTGTCACCCAAAAATTTTAATTTTTTTTGTAATAAAAAAGAAAAAACCTTACCATAGACAAAGTTGTGCATATGTCGAGCAAATTTTTGAAATTCATACCTTTACTCAATTGCGAATAAAAGCGAAACGCGTGCATCGATTTTCATGATCTTTGTCTCATTTTGCTCATAGGTTATGTGACTTTACGTAAAAGTAATAAGATTTGACATTTTTTTTTTTCATTTTGGATTTTTTATGGATTTAAAAAAAAAAAAAAAATTAAATCTTTAGGCAAAAAATAAGTTTTTTCCTTTATATATTCATTTTTAACTTGGAAACTGTTGCTTGTATAGGAAAACAATATATGAACAGATTAAGGGAATTGTAATTTTAATTTTTTTAAAATTTAATTCAATTAAATCGGGCTAGTGGTTCCCGAGTTATGCCGGACGAAACAAATTAACCAAAAAAAATTTTTGAAATTTTTGAAATTCATACCTTTACTCAATTGCGAATAAAAGCGAAACGCGTGCATCGATTTTCATGATCTTTGTCTCATTTTGCTCATAGGTTATGTGACTTTACGTAAAAGTAATAAGATTTGACATTTTTTTTCATTTTGGATTTTTTATGGATTTTTTAAAAAAAAAATTTTTTAATTTTTAGGCAAAAAATAAGTTTTTTCCTTTATATATTCATTTTTAACTTGGAAACTGTTGCTTGTATAGGAAAACAATATATGAACAGATTAAGGGAATTGTAATTTTAAATTTTTTAAAATTTAATTCAATTAAATCGGGCTAGTGGTTCCCGAGTTATGCCGGACGAAACAAATTAACCAAAAAAAATTTTTAAAATTAAAAAAAAAAATAATAAAAAAAAAACCAAACGAAAAAAAAATTTTTTATTGCGTTTTTCGAGCTCATGTCAAGGTTATCTACACAGAAAAAATTATCGCATCCCGAGTACATGAAATTTTTTTCAATTTGTTGACTAGTGTAATTGATGCAGGTCTAATATGCGCATGTTTTCTAGATTATCTGCATAAAAAGGATATTAACTTCTATTATTGAAACTTCCTGTTGAATCGGAATCTTTTGAAAATCTTACAATTTATATAAACTACAAATTTAACAAAATCGTTTAGAATATTACCGCAGAAACTTTTATATTTCAAAATACGAAATTTTGGGGGCTTATTTAAAATATTTTCATTGCATTTATCTAGGCTTTTTATTGATAAAGATGGAGTACACTTAAAATTCCAGAGACTTTTCAGATCAGGAACAAAAGACTGAATTCTCTTGGTTATGTTTATTCATATTTCAATTTTCCTGAGAGATAATTATATATATGTTAAGGTGAAGACTCAAAATTACATTAAAAAATCAATTTCTTTCAGGATGTTGGTATGCCAATCTAATTTAAAAATATTTTTTTGTCGAATTGAAAATTATTCTAAATTGTAAAACATCATACAAGGCTTATTTTAGAATCACCGTTTTGCATTGTATATGTAAAACCGAATAGGGAGTATAATTTTAGGCTGTCATAATAATATAATGTTTATTTGATAAATTTGCTGGTATTTTCTTCTCTGGTATGTATATTAAACAATTTTTATGAGTTTCGACTATGCAATTTATTATATGCGGCGTATATGATAACATATGCCTTCTTAAATACTTCCCTATTACAAAAAAAAAAACAATAAAAAACTAATAAATTAATAGAATTAGTGTTCTTGTTTTAAAATTAAAACATTTGTTTATGCATTTTTAAGAAATTAGTTCAGTATATAAAATTTCTTGTAGACTTCTTTGTATCGTCTATATATAAGTTAATTTAAAATTTCTAATTATAAGACTCATGTTTTGTTTCAAAGTTATTTACTGTAGTAAATTGTCCGTCATTCAAGAAATACTACTATCGAAAAGAACATGTTATTTAATTGAAATAAAGTTTCTGTTCTTATGGCCACATATCTTAACTAAAGTGTTGAAAGTAAATGCTGCTCTTATTGTCGTAGGTCACAAACACAACTAAAAATATAAAAAGTTTTTCAATGATTTCGGATATTAGTAGATTTTTTAAACCAAAAAACCAGATTTAAAAAAAAAAACTACGAATTTACATGCCCATTAAATATTAACAGTTGTGGCTTGATTTTTCTAAGATATGTGGTGTAACTTACATACTTTTAGGAACACAATGGAGCAGGTCATAAATGTGCATACTTTTGGTTGCAAGAGAATCAATAAAAGAGCTTCCGAGAAAGTTTGTACTGTATGACATAGTGCCTCGTCTGAAACCGTCATCTGTCGATCACAAAAACAAATTAATTTATTTCTGAAAATTTTAGGCTGAGTGTGGGAAATTTGTAGATTCAATATTAGCAGTAATAAAAAAAATAAATAAAATGAGATCTCTTAATAGTTGTGACTTGATTTGATTTAAATTTTCTACATTGCTTACTTTAAGGAACACATTGGAGGTGAAAGCAATTGCATACTTTTAGTCAAAAAAAAGAGCATTTAAAAAGTTTGGACTGGAAGAAACAGTGTCCTCATCTAAAGCCGTCATCTGTCAGTCAGGAAAAAACGAACCAATTTATTTCTGAAATTTCCTTAATACTGAAGATGAAAAAATTGCATACTTTTAGGTTGAGTGCAGGAAAATATTAAATGTTTAAAAAATAATTAAAATAGATCTATCCTAAATGGGGGATCTTTGGGTTGTTTTGGAAATCAACTGTTGACAAGATGAAGCAATTTGCATTAAGCAAAAATTGTTAATGCAATTAGACTGAATGTAGGAATTTTTAAATTCAAATTACCAATATTGATGTAGGACGGTAAACCAAGTGTACACCTTTATTTTGCATATTTTGTGGTGATTATTGAAATTAAAGTGCTTATCTAAAAAAAAGTAGAATGCATACTGTTTGGCTAAATGTTGGAACTTTTTAAATTAAATTTTAAAGGCAACAAAATACCACTATCCTAAAATGTTTGATATTGATGTAGGTCAGCACATTTTACTTTCGAGCTATTGTTACTACCTCAGTTAAAGTGATTTTCCAAAAAATGTTTCATACATTCAGGGCTTATGCCACAAGCTTTTGACGATATGGTGACTTTAGGATGTAAGATGAATGTAGGAATTTTTCAATTCAATTTTTTTTTTGAAAAAGTGTCCCACCCTCTATTGTTAAGAATTGAAATTCGAATTATTATGACTACTTTAGTTAAAGCGATTTTACAATAAATATTCCACACAGTTATGGTGCGTGGAATTTTTCAAATATAATTTAGGGGCATATTTTGTTTGAAAAAATTGTCCTGTCCTAAAATGGTCAATATAGATGTACATCGGAACATATTTTTGCTTGAGAAAAATTGTCCTCTTCTAAAATTTTCGATGTTGATGTAGGTCACACACATCTTATTGTTGAGAACGACTTCTTTAATTATTAACAATTCTGCATGAAATATTGCCTACTTTCAGCAACTCTGTAAAAATTTGTCTACTTTGTGCTGCCTACGGATTTAAGGTGATTTGATTGCTGTAGGCAAATATGTTGCATACCAATTAGGCTGAATGTAGGAATTTATTTAAGTAAAATTTAGGGCAAAAGTTGCTTGAGAAAAATTGTCCTCTCCCAAAATTTTCGATATTGATGTAGGTCGGCACATCTTATTGTTGAGAACGAAAATTACCATTATTGTGAGTAGCAAATTTAAAGAGATTTTGAAAAAAAATTGCCTACTTTCAGGAATTATTAGGAAAATCTGTCTACTTTAAGGCGAATTAAAAATATTTGATTGTATGCAACAAGTTTGCATGAAATTAGGCTGTATATAAAATTTTTTCAACTCAAAGTTAGAGTTATATTTTATTTGAAAAAAAAAAAAAAATATATATATCCTATCCTAAAATAACCGATATTGATGTAGGTTCTGTACCTAAAGTGGACTCTTTATTTTTACATACTTTGTTAAATCCCATTTTTGGATGTTGTAGCTAAAAAAATAGTATACTTCTAGGCTCTTGGAAAATTTTGTATCCTAAATTAGATGTTTATTTTGTTTTGAAAAATAGCTCTATCGTAAAATGATGTATTTAAATTATTGTGACTACTTTATTAAAAGGGATTTCGCAAAAGATGTTGCATATTTTCCGGAATTACTACAAAAATCTGCATACTTTAAAGTGATTGTAGCAATTAAATTGATTTGGTTGATGTCGCTTAAATGGTTGCATGAAATTAGGCCGAATATAGACACATTTTTATTATTATTATTTTAAATTGTCCTATCCTAAAACGGCCGCTATTGATGTAGGTCGGCACAATTTATTGTTAAGAATGTCAATTCGAGTTATTGTGACTACGTTAGTTTAAACGGTAAAAATGATGCATACTTTTAGAAATAATGTGATAATTGATGTATATAAATTATTGTGACTACTTTATTAAAATTAATTTTGCAAAAGATGTTGCATATTTTCAGGAATTACAACAAAATCAGCCTACTTTAAGACAATTGTGGGAATTAAATTGATTTGATTGATGTCTCTAAAATTGCATGAAATTTGGCTGAATATAGAAATATTTTTTTTTTTTGAAAAAATATTGTCATATCCTAAAAGGGCCGATATTGATGTAGGTCGACACTATTTATTGTAAAGAATGTCAATTCGAGTTATTGTGACTACTTTAGTTTAAAGGACAAACATGTTGCATACTTTCAAGAATTATGTGACAAATCTCATACTTTATGATGACTGCTGGACTTAGAGTAATATGATTGTTGTGGCAAATTTTATTGCATGCAATTAGGCTGTATATAGACATTCCTCAAATCAAATTTAAAGCTACATTTTGTTTGAAAAAATTTTACTTCCCTAAAATGCTTAATATTTATGTAGGTTGGGACATTTTACTGCTGAATAGGAAAATTCCAACTATTGTTAGTACCAAAATTAAATGGATTTTGAAAAAAAGGTTGCCTACTTTCAGGATTTATTAGAAAAAACTTTATTTTGTAGCAAAAACTGTTGCATGCAATTAGGCTAAAAGCGGGAATTTCATAATTATAATTTAAGGGTATATTTTATTCTGGAAAAATTTCGTATCCTAAACCGACTGATATTGATGTAGGTCGGCACACTTTATTGTTGAAAACGCAAATTCCAAATAGTGTGACTTAGTTAAAGCGATTTGGTAAGAAATATTGCCTAGTTTCAGGAATGAATAGGAAAATTCCAACTATTGTTAGTACCAAAATTTAATGAATTGTAAAAAAAAGGTTGCCTACTTTCAGGATTTATTAGAAAAAACCTGATTAGGCTAAAATTGGGAATTTCTTAACTATAATTTAAGGGTATATTTTATTTTGAAAAAATTTCGTATCCTAAACCGACTGATATTGATGTAGGTCGGCACACTTTATTGTTGAAAACGCAAATTCCAAATAGTGTGACTTAGTTAAAGCGATTTGGTAAGAAATATTGCCTACTTTCAGGAATGCTGTGAAAATTTAAGTAGTTTATGATGGTAATTGAAATTCAATGATATAAGTAGTTCTTTGCAGAAAAAACTAAAAGTCCTACCCTGAAATGACCGGTGTTGGTGTAGGTCGGTCGGCACATGTTATCAATTTCAAGTAAGGTGACAAAAAATTTAAAGATATTTGGCGCTGATGCTGCACATTTTCAGGAATTTTGGCTACTTTATTATATAAAATAAAGCGAAGTTTTGCATACTTTCTGGAATTTTTGAGAAGTTGTCTATTTTATGAAAGAAAAAAGAACTGAAAATTGAAAATGTACAATTTTATATTTGATGATTTTTGAATAAGGAAATGCAGCATACTTTTGAGATTAATTAACATATGTTTCATATATATTTTTAGAGAAATCATTGGTATTTGTGAATCTGCTATGTAGTAGTAATGTAGTCTGTATTATTTCAGTTTCATTTTTGATTTTCTAAAATTACCTTTATACCATTAACAGATGATTGCTAGATAGATAGATAGCCCAATGCATGTGATGGAATTTCTTTAAACGAATGCTTGTACTTTCATAATATTTTCACTCTTTTTCTTTTCTTCTAAAACAAACAAAAACCGAAAATACATATAAAAAACTGATAAATAAACAATAAAGTTTCAAATCCATTACGTTCGGAAACATGCTAAAAAATTATTTCTAATTGTTTTCAAATTTTATGATGAAAATAGATTTCTCTTCGGCGTATCTGTATAAACACAACACACGTTTTCAAAGATTTTGTTTTGAATTGAGAACAACGAAAAAAAAAACACAATTTATAAACAATTGGTATTGAAATGCACACACACACACATAGGCAGCCAAGCATAAACACACTCGCACTGAGACCCGAATACTTGAACTGAAAAACACTTGAAGTGAAAAACGTAAAATTGGAAATTTTCAATTTGTTTAGATTTCAAATGAACCAAGAAAAAGCCATACAAAATACGATAAACAGAAAATTGAATTCAGTAAGAAATTTTAAATAAAAATAAGATTTGTTTATAATTAATTTAAAATAGATAGATAGTGTTTTAAGAAGAAAGTGAGAAGAATTTTTTTAAAGATTCGAATTATTTAAAGGAAATTTAAGAAGGAAGTTCATAAAAGAAGTTTTGCAGAGCTGTTTTAACGCAAAATTCCGTTTATACAAGACAATATGGTTCGAACGACTTGGGGTTCGTGGGTTTGGATTTGCAACATACACTTTTTCCAACTGTGGAGTATACGATTTGAATTATTGGCGTTTATTGTGGAGTTTAAACGAATTCAATATTGTTTGTATTTTTGCGGTTGTTGTTGTTGATATACATATATAGGAAATTTATTCGAATTTCTTTTTGTTATTCTTTTGTTGTTGTTTTTTTCTATATATATATCTATTTGTATATATATATTAAGTATGTTGTTGTTTTGGAAAACTATATATTTCTCACACGATCTGTGTTTGATTTGGAATCATACGGAAATTTTCGCTGACTTAACTACACAAAACTCAATTTCATACTGAAAAAGGACGGCAAACTCTATCGAGAAAAACACCAGACAGAATAGAATGCACACAAGCAATGCCCGTGGTAGTCGTAAGTCGCAGTCGAAGCAACGAGTCGAACGAGCAACCAGTCGGACCAGTACCACAGACACATTAGAACATCCAGTGTGTTGGCATAGATGGGGTGGCCCAACCAACAGCCACGGCGGGCAGGCAAGGCAACTAATGCCAGCCAACAGCATGCTAGCAACCTAAGCACACACAGGCGAACACAAACACAACAGAGCACAGGCAGGCAAACACCACAAACCGAACCGAACGACCAAACAAACGAGCACAAGCGCAACGAACGAGCCTAACGAACGAACATAACACAACACCCAAACACACCAGAGCAGCGCCGAAAACGAGCGAGTAAACGAGGCTTGTCGCAACATCGAACCTGCGACAATTTTCCGCTCACACAGAGTTTTCCTTCGAACCTGTGCGATGGGGTGCTCTTCGTTGGCCGCACAATCGGCCAAGTAACGAGTCGTGCATACGACGAGCAAACAAACGAACCCTTAGCCTTACAGACACAGACAACGCGACAAACACACAGGAAACACCGCCAAATGGCAAGAGGCCGTTTTTGCATTGCGACGAGCAATCACACAACACGAGCGAGCAGCAGGCAGCAACAACAACGTGGTCGTCGTGCTCTCGTGGCCTCACAACTCTCTGCCAGTCAGTCTCTACAACATGTTCACACACAACGCAACTTGTGGATTTTCACGTGCCGCCGTCTGTGTGTGTAGGGACGGCCGCAGAGAGCCACTAACGTTTTGCCGAAGAGAGGAGAGAGCAAATACTGGTGAAGTGTGGTACGATGAGGTTGCTGTTGCTGTTCTATGGGGGAAAATTGCATGTTGTCTTCATGGAGTAGTCGTCATCATCATCATCGTCATTGTTAGCCAGCCAGCCAGCCAACAACAATAGCAAGCAACATCGACAACTGGTTGTCGTTGCTGCTGCTCATGCCGCCTCGGCTGTTGTTGTTGTTGCTAATGTTGGGGTATGAACCCCTAAAACAGAAATCTCTGTTACGAGTCGACGAAACATGCTGCTGCTGATGCTCCCTCCATACTCTTTGTGTTTGTTGCTGTTGTCCTGTTGGCGCTTGTTGTTATACTCTTGTTTGTCCCCCCCTAAAACCAAGTGTTGTTGTTGCTGTTGCTACTACTACGTGCTTTTCCTTTTTGCCAATTCCTTTTTGTTGTTATTGCCATTCAGTTGCTGCTGGCTCTTCTTTCGTGTTCAGTTGTTGCTGTTACTGCATGTTGTTGTCGTTGTCGTCGTCGTCATAGTTGTTGTTGTAATATTTAATAAAAAGAGTGCATACGCTGTTGTTTGGCATTCTGTGCCAGACAGAGATGGCACTATGTTGTTGTTTTTCCTTCTTACTTTTTCCATTTGGTCGTTTTTCGTTACGAGCGAGCACACACACACACACCCATACACAAATAACACAAATAATAAGTATCGAGTTGTTGTTGCTATTGCTGGCAATGTTTGTTGTTGCCTTATAAAATAGTAGTATATGAGGGAAAAAAGGTTGGCATTTTGTAATATTTAGGTTTAAATAGAATTTTATTAAATAACAAAAATAAATTAATTTAATTATTTAATAAATGTTACAAATGTAATAAATTAACTGAAGATGAGAAGAAACTGTTCGAGAATATATATATATATATATATTGTCAATGTTTATGACAGTTTTTTTTCTATTGTTCTTGTTGTTGCTGTTGTTTGCGTTAAGTGTGGCACATGTACACAGATTTGCGTACATCGACTATTTGTCATCGACCTATTCTATTCCTGATACGATATAGGTAAATTATCGAGTGTGTATGCTACGTGGTTATATCCCGGAGTGACCTGATTTTGTCATCTCTTCAATATGGAAATTAAAGAAAAATGAACAGCATTTTAACACGATATTGCGACCTGTTGGCATCATATGATCATTATTTATACCGATAAATTGGAATTTATGTACTGTTGTGCGAATCTGTGTATTAGACTGGTTATTTTGTACTGTACAATTTACAATCAATGGAAAATCCGTCTGAAAAATTGGTGCGTAGAAGAGCCAGCGATCTGACTGCAGTTTTGGATAGAGAACCTGAACATAAATTTCGATTACTATCTTAGTTATCGAAATTGAAAATCGAATATCCCAGTTCAAATCAAAAAAGAAAAATCGTTTTTTAACGGAACTAAAATTATAAGGATGTGAGAAAGAATAAAGAAATGTTAACAATTTATTCTTGTTTAAATTTTCCGATAAATAGGTTTTATCGAATTGTTGCTTCCAATATATAGACAATAAACATTGGATGGATTTTGTAATTAAATAACACCTTTACAAAATCAAAGAATTTCCTTTTCTGATAAAATAAATTAAATGTGTTTTTCGCTAAAATGAAACCTTATCTAAATTAATTGGAAAACTTTTTCAATTTGATAAAGTTTAGTTTGGAAAATATCAAGTAATTTGTTAATTTATATAAAATGAGTCCCGATTAGGGTTTGGGGTTCGGGAATTAACGAATCGCTTTTCCCGGGAATACGGGAAATATTAAATAAATATTTTATAGATAATTTTGAGCATTAATTTAGATTTACTATATTAACTAGAAATTTTAGATATATTTAAAATTCATATATTTACATTACTGACAATAATAATGGGTATTTGTTTATTACTACAAACAGAACATTTTAAATTCTCTAAGTACCCATTTTTTGCGAAACCCAGCTAGGGGAATACAAACTTTTTGTGAATATAAAGAGTGATTTTTTTGAGGTTAGGATTTTCATGCATTAGTATTTGACAGATCACGTGGGATTTCAGACATGGTGTCAAAGAGAAAGATGCTCAGTATGCTTTGACATTTCATCATGAATAGACTTACTAACGAGCAACGCCTGCAAATCATTGAATTTTATTATCAAAATGCGTGCTCTGTTAAGAAAGTTCAGAAAGAAAGAAATTGTGTTTAGCGACGAAGCTCATTTTTGGCTCAATGGGTACGTAAATAGGCAGAATTGTCGATTTTGGAGTGAATATCAGCCAGAAGCATTGCAAGAGCTACCAATGCATCCAGAAAAAGTCACAGTTTGGTGCGGTTTATGGGCTGGTGGCATCATTGGACCGTACTTCTTCAAAGATGATGCGAATCGTAACGTAACTGTGAATGGTGAGCGCTACCGTGAGATGATATCCAACTTTTTTTTGCCCAAAATGGAAGAACTGAACTTGGTTGACATGTGGTTTCAACAAGATGGCGCTACATGCCACACAGCTCGCGATTCTATGGCCATTTTGAGGGAAAACTTCGGAGAACAATTCATCTCAAGAAATGGACCGGTAAGTTGGCCACCAAGATCATGCGATTTGACGCCTTTAGACTATTTTTTGTGGGGCTACGTCAAGTCTAAAGTCTACAGAAATAAGCCAGCAACTATTCCAGCTTTGGAAGACAACATTTCCGAAGAAATTCGGGCTATTCCGGCCGAAATGCTCGAAAAAGTTGCCCAAAATTGGACTTTCCGAATGGACCACCTAAGACGCAGCCGCGGTCAACATTTAAATGAAATTATCTTCAAAAAGTAAATGTCATGGACCAATCTAACGTTTCAAATAAAGAACCGATGAGATTTTGCAAATTTTATGCGTTTTTTTAAAAAAAAAGTTATCAAGCTCTTAAAAAATCACCCTTTATTTGCATGATCTTTATTGTGAAACAAAAATATCAATAATATGGCTGACATAATGTCAATACTTAAACCCTCGTGCTGGTTATACTTTAAATTTCATGTTTTCCTAGAAGACTCTACAAAATAAAAGGTGAAAATCGTCTTAAATAACAATTTACTTTACATATGAAACCAGTAAGAAATTGTTAAAAATTTGGATACATTTAAAATTTTTCACCTGGAAACATTCAAGATAAATCAAATAAATAAATAACCCTTTGTAAGAACTAATTATTTATTTGATATTAATTATTTATTTAATATTATTTTTTTATATTACTTTTACATTCTGGAATATTTTACTTTGTTTCTGTAAATTTTTTATATGAATCTTCTAAGTTAATTACGTCATAACATTCTCCGAGTTATTTGTTTCCTTAATCGTTTTTTAATTTTGAATCTAGTGTAGTGTAGTCACTTGTGACTGCGATTTAAATGTCCAATTTTATGACGCCTTTAATTCTGACAATTGGTCTAGAGTAAAATATTAGTAAAATGAAAAATAATCTGTAAAATATTTTGACTAAAACATTCGTCTAATTTGTAATATGTCAGTATTTTAACATATTTTTTATTTATTACTACAGTAATAAAAATATTAATTTTTAGATTATTATTATATTATACTGTCTTTCTCGATCACTTACAATTAAGAGACTTGATAAGGGGCAACATTTTTATCCATCGTTTTTTTTTAATTAATCAACAAGAAAAATCTGGCAGCAACATTATGAGAGTAGTTAATTCCATACAAAAAACCAGTAAGAAGGCGTTAAGTTCGGCCGGGCCGAATCTTGTATAGCCTCCACCTCGGAGTGCATTCCACAGTATTACCAGCAGATTGAAGGATGTCGACTTTACATAGAAGCTCAATACCATATTACGAAAATTTTGATATTTGTATGCACATTACTATATTTGTTTACTATTTCAAACTATAATGTATACTTATGCGCACTGTTTAAAACCGACTACTATATATAAATAAAATGCTGAAATTGTGAAAGTGAACATGTCTAAATATTAGGCGATTGTCAGTCGCCATTAGAAAGAAGCATTTTCAGACACAGACAAAGTTTTAAGAAAAGTATAAATTTTAAAGATATCCCCATTCTCCGCACAAATGTACAAATGTAAAAAACCCTTTTTCGAGTCTTCATAGTCTGAATGTATACATCGAATTTCATGATTTCAACTTCAGCGGTTTGGTAAGTCCCATTTTTATCCCTCTTTTTAATTATATCCCTTAAAAGTACGAATTTCGAAAAATCCCTCTATTTTACGTGTAAGAAATTTAATTAATAAGCCAAGGCCACCAATATTTGTATTATATATATATGTAATGGATATAATACTTCAATTCATAAAGTAAATATAAGGGAGCAATCATAAATACCCAAATATTGGAGGATAGAGTTTTCAGCTACAGTCGTATTTCCATTCTATTTTAATTTCAAAAGTATAAATTTTGAAAATACCTTATCTCTCACGTACGCAGTATAAGACAACTTCATGATTCTACCATTTTTTTGTCGTAAAAGCAACAAAATAAAGTACAAATTTGGAAGAAAAAATATTTTACGTGGCTATGCAGTCAGAGGAATGTATACACCGAATTCCGTGATTCTATCAGCGGCCATTTTGTTGGTACCATTTTTATCCCCTTTTTCCAATTTGCCCCCTCAAGAGTACGGCTATCTAAAATAACTTTATTTTACGTATCTACACAATTATAGGGATGTACACACCGAATTTCATCATTCTAGCTGTATTCGTTTAGTTGGTACTATTTTTATCGCCTGTAGCCATTGTATCCCTTGAAAGTACGAATTTGGAAAAAACGTTTTATTTTTCGTGTCTACGCAGTCAGAGGAATTTATACTCCGAATTTCATGACTCCAGCTGCTGTCATTTGGTAGGTACTATTTTTATCCCCTTTTTCCCCTTTTAGGAATGTATATATCGAATTTCATTATTCTGGGTGCAGCCGTTAGGTTGGTACTATTTTTATACCTCTATCGCCATTTAACCCCTTAAAAGTACGAATTTAGAAAAAATACTTTTATATTATGTATCTACTCTATTAGGGTACATTCCGTACACGCCAAATTTCGTGTTTCTATCTGTTGTCGTTTGATAGGTACTATTTTTATCCCTTTTCGTCCCATTTCGCACCCTACAAATAAAAATCACTCAATGGTGCCCTTTATGGTGCTATAAAGGGAATGCGAATTGCAAATATCAAGTAAATACAAGCTATTATGTTCAAAAAACATGCTGAAATACTCTAAATATTAGGGGTATTTTCAGTCCTTGTGAGGGAAAAATTTTTCCCTCTGGGCCGATTTCGCCCACTTTCAATCCCAACCGATCTATAAGACACATTTAGGACAAATTTGAACCTCCTAGCTCATTTCGTTCGGCCGCTATCGTGCTTTCAACAGACAGACGGACATGACTATATCGTCTTAGAATTTTACCACGACCCAGAATATATATACTTTATGGGGTCTCCGATGAATATTTTAAGGTGTTACAAACGGAATGACAAAGTGAATATACCCCCATCATGGAGGTGGAGGTTATAATAAGCTAGTAGGCGCAACCGAATAGGCCAATATTACATACATATTAAAAGTTAACAAAAAAGTACGAAAACCTTGAAATAGTGTACTCGGACGTGTATGGTGGGCGTTAATAGGTTAAAATAATACACCAGTTACTAAATGTTGATATTTTAAATCATATTGGACATACCTAAAATAAATATTTTTTTCCCGGGAATTCCCGGGAATGAAACTTTCCATTCCCGTTTTCCCGGGAAATGAAAAAAGTCCGGGAAACCCCAAACCCTAGTCCCGATATATTCAATAAGACTTGAAATAAATATTAAATATTCAAATATGCAATCAATCCAGTTGTGCTTTGTTAAACAGAGTAGTTAAATGAACACATAATTTCAGAAAAAAACAGTAAGGAATGGCTAAAGTCGGGCGGGGCCGACTATATGATACACTTCACTTTCCTACAGAATACAATTCAATTCGGAAAAAAGTGAAAACGGGAAGAATTTTTGTATGTTTCCTAATCATAGGCTAATATGTCCTCGTTCAATTTGTCAAATCGAAAGGAATATTTGTACCACGGCTATATCCAAACATGGAATGAAGTGACCCATTTCACAATAGGTTCTTCCAGTTCTCAATTTTAAGTAATTCGATGAAAATACGTGGTTTCTGGGCCGGAAAAATCAAGTCGGGAGCGAAATTTGTATAGGAGCTATATATAAATCTGAACCGATCTGACTCATTTTCATCCTGGGTGTTTCTCATGCAAATATAAGATATTTTGCCAAATTTGAAGAAAATCTGTTAAAATATGTGGTTTCTGGAGCGGAAAACTCAAATCGGGAGTGAAATTCGTATGTGGGCTATATCTAAATCTGAACCGATCTGGCTCATTTGGTCTGTTTCATGGGTGTTTCTAGTTGAAATATAAGATGTTTTGCCAATTTGGAAGAACATCTGTTAAAACATGTGGTTTCTACAGCAGAAAAAGTCAAATCGGGATTGAAATTCGTATGGAGGCTATATCTAAATCTGAACCGATCTGCCCAATTTTCACCATAGGTGTTTCTAGTTGAAATGTAAGATGTTTTGCCAAGTTTGAGGAAAATCTGTTTTAATATGTGGTATCTAGCGTGAAAAGAGTCAAATCGGGAGTGAAATTCGTATGGGGGCTATATCCAAATCTGAACCGATTTTCTTCAAATTAAATAGCGTTTGTCCTTATCCCGAAAAACTTTATTGTGCAAAGTTTCATTTGGTTCTGGCTACAATTGCGACCTGTGCTTTGATTACAAGAATAGATGGACAGACGGACGGACGGACATCGTTAAATCGATTCAAAAAGTGATTCTAAGTCGATCGGTATAATTAACAATGGGTCTATCTCGCTTCCCTTTGGGTGTTACAAACAAATGCACAAAGACATAATACTCTCGTGGAGTGTATACAAAAATTTCAGTTCTTGAAGCTTCAAGAATTGGGTGTCCAACGAGCAGTCTTCTAGTCATTTTGAACATAGTAACATGAATTACTTGCCTTTTTACCCTGTTCATTCTTCCCTATTCCCCTACTTCATATGATTTTGAAGATTACATGAGTACAATTTCATGAAAATATAATTTGTGTGGGCAGTACCACGCCTTTGTCCTATCATGACCTAGTATCCAGGAACCATCATCTGTCCAGAAATTAGCTACAGTGAAATTTTCAAGCGAATCGGTCCACCATTAGTAGAGATATGCGATATCAAGTGGATATCAATCAATACACTATTTTGGACTAATTTTGAAAAAATATAAAGAAAAAACTTCCAAGAAAATAATGTTATCGTATCAAGGATAAGCAGTAGCCTGAATATTAGAAATATATAGAATGGTCCCATTATTCACGGTTGCTGAATCGTATTGAAAAACATTTTCAAATATTGTAGATCGAAATTTTCACCAATTAAATTTCTGATTAATTAAATCATGGCAACATGTTTTTACAAATTTCTCAAGCAGCAAATAGACAACATTTTTACATAGTTTTGTATATAGAAATAAATTAATATTTCATCTAAAGCAAGTTTCATTCATAAAAGCAAGAAAATATCATCTTCAAAAACGTGGTCCATTACCGGATGACCCTTAACAAGTAGGTAATCAATTAACAAAATATTAATGTTAGTCCTAAAATCAACACTACTAAAATCAACGTACTACAATTTTGAGAAATACAAGGCCCGCTAAACTGAAAGTTGGGATAAGGGATACACATCTTCTTAATAAAGGGTGATTTTTTAAAAGCTATAACACATAAAATTCAGAAAAATGCTTGAAATCTTTATTTGAATCGATAGTCCGGCCACATATATTTTAATGTTTGAAGATTATTTCATGCAAATGTTGACCTTGACTGTGCCTCAAATGGTCCATCCGCTTAGTTCAATTTCCAATTTTTCCGCAAAATTTTCCACGTTGTTGAGTAACAGAGGCCCAATTGCTGCGAACGGCGACGAATCGATAATTGATGGTCATCATTAACACTGGCCTATACAGCTGCGATATTTTCTTCAGTTCTCACTCTACTTAAGCGTGTTGGTGGTTTAGTGTCCAACAATGTAAATTTGGTGCGAAATTTAGTCACAATAGCCCGAATAGCCGCTTCAGTGGGTCGATTAAACTGACCATAAAATGGAACTTTCTTAACAGAGCACGCATTTTGGTAATAAAATTCAATAATTTGCAAGCGTTGTTCGTTTGTAAGACGATTCATGGTTAAATTATAGACCAAACTGAAGATGTTTGAAAGTGAAACAAAACACGAAACGTGCGTCAGCTGTTTAAACCAGTGTTGCCAAAAAGATAATAGCTAAAAAGCACCCTTTATTATCTTTTGTTAGAAACTGGCAGGAAGAGTCGCAAATTGAGAAGAATTTATATACAAAATCGTTTTGTTGGCACAAAAGGCCTCATAAAAATAAAATAAAAAAAAAACAAAAAGAATATGTTGTCTATTTTTAAAAGAAAATAAGAAAATAATATTGATTCCCACCAGAGGTTCTGGTCTGTCGCTCCAATAACTAACTACAATGGTATTAGTCACTCCGGCTCAATCCCTGGGCCCAAAATTAGAATATAAATTTACTTTGTATTGTAACTCATAATAAATAAATAAATAAATAAGAAAATAATGTCTATTTGAAATAACCCTCTACATATGCAGAATTTCTAAAAATCGCATTGAAAACAAAAATATTTTTATTTTTTAATAGGTTGACTATTTAAAGAAAATCTATGGCTAAATGTAGAAGTTGTAGAACTTCTTGTAAATGCAAGAGTATCGTGATTCATATTTTTCTGTTTTAAAATTATTTTTTGTTTAAATTGCTTTCGCTATAGGGTGATGTAGACACAGTTGTAAACCCTAGGTCTTCCGAGTTCTACTGAATTTGGCACGATTGTTCTCCTAGTTTTTTGACGCCAACATTTTGGTAGTATTCTATGTAGTTTGTATTTTATGATTCGTAAAAGTTGACAATTTACAATGTTTCTATATAAATATATATAAGTTGAATAATGCCCGTATGCATCATCGGTATAAAACGTTAGGTACCATCGGAAAGTTCTTTACGTATATAGTACATAGTACACTCGCATTAGTAGGATCGCAAACTATAAATTCCTTCGGATTCAGATTTTTCTTATTTTTCGCCACTTTTTTATTAATAGAAAACATAGATTCAAAAATTAGTCATTTATGGGACAGATTTACGACCATCTTGATTTTAGCAAAATTTGTCGAAAATGCTGAATTTTTTATTCACTTTGTCCTGAATCTTCAATTTTTAGTTTAATTTATAAAAAATGTGCAACTCTCAAAAGGGTTTTACATTATTTTCTAAAAGTGCAAATTCCACCTTCAAGTTCACCTAGCGATTACAATGATCAACTGTTTTTTAATAGGAATAGAAACAATTTTTGTATTGCTTGTGCTTCATTTGCAAAATATAGCGAAGGCGCTCGTAAACATATATGAAGCATATTTTATAATAAACATGGTTCAAATGGTATTTTTCATGCAATTATTGTTGAAAGAGTTTACTACAATCTATGCTAAAAAATATGCCTATCCTGTTCACTGTTCCTAAGATTAGTGCCAGACTCAGCGGAATGCCATATGGCGGTATCGATGAGTATCGACAGGAAACTATTTCGGGGTACTTTGAGTACTTGAGCTGGTCGATGCACGGCCGCATTTTATAACCAATTTTTTTGTCCTAAAAACTAAAAAATGGTTCCATTTTAGAGATTGTCCCCATTCATTTGTTATGCGTATTGACATATGCTAAATTTAAAGAATATTAGTTAAAATATGTGATCTCTAGAGCGCAAAAAGTTTAATGGAGAACGAAATTTGTATGGGAGCTGTATCTAAATCTGAACCGATCTGGCCCAAATTCGCCATAGATATTTCCAGTTTAATTACACTGTGCAACATTTTTGAAGTCATTTCAAAATAACCATATACGGACACCGCTACATGATAAAAGACCAAAAAAAAAAAGACCCGTGTTTTTTTTCCCCAAAGTCATGCACTTTTTTTATGGGCCCCCAGAGATTTGAGGCCTCGGTGTAATTTTTGGAAAAAAGTGATCATATTCTCAGGCTCATATCTTGCAAACCGTTCGGAATTTTGATTTACTCTCTGAGGCAAAGTTCTAGCTCTTGTCATAAAGAACAAAAATTGTGAACATATAAAATCAAAAAAACTTCATCTTCAAGGTACCTAAGATCTCAATAAACAACTTTGTAGAACATACAAAATCAATTAAACTTCATCTTCAAGGTCAAAATCACAAATGTCGTCGAATAAATCGTATAGGCTGTAATGTGTGTAGGTAGCGTATACGTGCTGTTGATTAAGGATAATATCACTCATACGCTCTGTAGTCGCACTGACCTTTAACAGAAACAGTCCTGCAGAATATATTTTTCCTACCTAAACGGTGTTAAGAATCATTCCTAGGAAGTTCATATGTTCTACAAAGTTGTTTATTGAGATCTTAGGTACATTTTTATAGTTGATTGTTTCCTGAATTTTCAACGGTTTGCTACCTATGGACCTGAACAGGGGAAAAAAGGTTAAAAAAAATCGATTTTTGATTTTATATGTTCACAATTTTTGTTCTTTATGACAAGAGCTAGAACTTTGCCTCAGAGAGTAAATCAAAATTCCGAACGGTTTGCAAGATATTAGCCTGAGAATATGATCACTTTTTTCCAAAAATTACACCGAGGCCTCAAATCTCTGGGGGCCCATAAAAAAAAGTGCATGACTTTGGGGGAAAAAAAAACACGGGTCTTTTCTTTTGGTCTTTTATCATGTAGCGGTGTCCGTATATGGTTATTTTTTTCGTGTTGCACTGTGTTATGAGGTACTGTGCCAAATTTGAAGCAAATAGCGTAAATATGTGGTTTCTAGAGTGGAAAAAGTCAAATCGGGAGCGACATCTGTATGTAGCATATATCTAAATCTGAACCGATTTCCTTTAAATTAAATAGCGTTCGTCCTTGGACCGCAAAACTAACTCGTACGATCGGACTATAATTGTGACCTGTACTTTGATTACAGGAATAGACAGACGGACGACAGACAGACGAACATTACTAAATCGATTCAAAAAGTGATTCTAAGTAGATCGGTATGCTTAACAATGGGTCTATCTCGTTTTCTTTTGGGTGCTACAAATAAATGCACAAAGACATAATACTCTCCTGGAGTGTATAAAGAATTAATTAGTAAAACAAAAAAAGTTTATGTTTAATTTCTTATACATTTCCTGTTTTAACACGATTTTTCGACCTCCTGATAATTTGCAATTCATGAGTTGAGTCTTTCTTATGCAGGGTAACTATATATTTTAAAGCGATTGACCAGCTTTAATAAACCCACACAACAGGTCTCCGGGATACAACTATTTCACGACTCTGTGCCTTTGTTCCTATTCTATACTCCAGCTGATCATCGAATTGTAGCTGCATTCGTTGCGTATGGTTTCCAATTGCCCATTAACCCGCTAGCAATGTGGTCACTCTTGATACGTCCTAACGAATTTGATTGAGAAGGGATCTGGCGCGTATTCTGTCTGCTACATTCTGGCCGGCTTCGTCTCTTTAGTTGACAATTTTTTGAGTTTATCCACTTGTAATTGACGCGGTGAAAGTAGTGGACCCCTTCAGTAATGATGGAAAATCTAAGATACTTTACTTCCAGATATATCTGTAAGGGTGTCTTCAGTCAGACATCTTGATCTGTTCAGCTCCTCATAAAGTAGCAGTCAAACACTCTACAACGATTCCAATGCGAACCATAGAGGCTTGAGTCATAAAGTAGTCGAAGTTTTGTCTTCACCCATGGCACCCAGCCAAACAAATACCGATTTCCCAATTTTATACTAATTTTATTGGAAATTAGTACACTGTTTTGAGTGTAACTATTAAACCTTCCGCCGCCAAATTTGCTTAAAGGTAACATCACGAATTGGCCTTTAAAATCAAATATTTTTCAGAAATAATATTTTTTATTTTTGTGTACATTAAACTACGCAAAAAAAACAAGAAAGATGCTGAAAAAGTCGATTAGCCTTTTTAGTGTTTTAAAGCGTTTAAAGAGTACTACATTTTAAAAATATATCGTCAGGATTTAGTGCAAATTAGTACAAAATTATAAAAAACAAGTAAGGAAAGGCTAAACTACACAACTCCCTGCGTATATACCTCGCTTTGATTACTAACCCCAGGTATTTCATGGGAGCAATTTTATGTTGTTCATATAAATTATACAGTTAAAATAAATTCATCTTTAGTCAAATTAAACGAGTATGGTAAATAATAAAGTAATTTGTCCAATTTTCCAGCAGATATTCCGAGTAAAGTAAATATAACATGATATGGAAAAATTGATCAAGATTCAATGATAAATACAGATTATACAGCGGTAATAGGATGAATCGGACGGACATTTGAAGGGGGCCTGTAACAACACTTGAGGCCTATGCCAAAATGCGCCTATATGTTTCTCATTCACGGTAGGTATTCCTAGTTGAAACATATATTGATCGGCAAAATTTGATGCAGATCCGATGTAAGATGTAGTTTCTAGAGCTGTAATAGCAGAATGGGTCCCATTTGGGTTATACCAAAGTATGAACATATGGGCATCTCCCCAACAAGTATGGAAAGGCTAAAAACGGACGAAGGCGACTATCTATCTCACTACAATTCAATACAATACAAGTGAAATCGGGAAGGATTTTTGAATCCTGTAAATGTATGTGTTTGACAAAAAATGTTAAATCGGAAATGACATTTGCATGGGGGTATATTGAAACCAGGAAGGATGTGACCCGCTTTCACCATTTTTGTTTATTGTTGAAATATAATATGTAAAGTTTGGCCAAAATCGGTTAAAGATTCGGGAACGACATTTGTTTGGGGGCTATATCAAAATCTGAACCGATGTTACCCACTTTCAACATAGGTGTTTCTAGTTCAATTATAAAATGTTGTGCCAATTTTAAAGAAAATCGGGAACAATATGTGGTTTCTAGAGCGGAAAAGGTCAAATCGGGAGCGACATTTGTATGGGGACTATATGTAAATCTAGCCCGATCTTACCCACTTTTATCATAGGTGTTTTCAATTGCATTATTTATTTTTTGGAAGAGGAATGTACGCAACAAATATAAGCAGAAAATTAAAAAAAAAATGCTTAAATAGTCTAAATATTGGGAGTAATTTCTGTCCTTGTTAGTGAAAAATTTTTCCCTCTGGGCCGATTTCGCCCACTTTCAATCCCAACCGACCTGCAACCATCAGACTCATTTAGAGAAAATTTGAAACTCCTTGCTCATTTCGTTCGCCGGCTAGCGTGTTTTTAACAGACAGACGGACATGTCTAGATCGTCTTAGAATTTTACCACGATCCAGAATATATATACTTTATGTAGTCTCCGATGAATATTTTAAGATGTTACGCACGGAATGACAAAGTGAAGGGTATAAAAAGTAGTCGAAATAAGGAAAAAATAAAGTTAAAATCTATTTGTGTGGCCTGATTTCATTATTTTTAAAAAACCTTTATTCCATTTACACCATGTTTATCCCTCTATTCCCATTTTGTCCCTAAAAAGTACGTGTTTG
Organism: Polietes domitor; assembly: GCA_947397865.1. Classification (NCBI taxonomy): domain Eukaryota; kingdom Metazoa; phylum Arthropoda; class Insecta; order Diptera; family Muscidae; genus Polietes; species Polietes domitor. The sequence goes on along the minus strand of OX377621.1, from coordinate 142,977,116 downwards.
GAAAAATAATTTTATATTAAGTATCTACTCAATTAGAGGAATGTACACACCGAATTTCGAGTTTCTAGTTGTTGACGTTTGATAGGTACCATTATTATCCCTTTTTGGCCCATTTCACCCCTACGAATAAGAGCCACTTTATAGTGCACGTGTCTGCTATAAGTAACGTGACCACAGATATGGTCAGATTGGCCAAAAAGCGGGATATATGAATTCAGCAAGCGTAATTTGGCGGGATTTTGTAGGTAAAAAATAAAAAAATCTGTTATTTTAATGTATTATATTTTCAAATAACTGGGTTTAGATTTTTTGACTTTCCTTAATTTTTTTTAATGGGCAGGAGTTTGCAAATTTCACATTTCAATTTGCAACATCTGGGAAAAATTTTATCAAATAATAAATCACTTAACGAATTTAACACCATTAATCATTAATTTAACATTTTCATGAATAGGTGTTTGGACTTTATCACTTATTAGCTTGTCCAAATCGATCATTTCAAAGAATAACATGTCAATTTCAAATGACAAGGACATGTAACCATTCCTATTTGCAGCAAGATCAAAAGTAGTAGTACGTAATAGTAGTTTCAATCGTATTAGGTAGGGCATATTTGTGTATTTTGGATATGTCGGGAACGCAGGTCTTAGAAAACAAAATCCAATTTTAAATAAATTAAACTAATTTATATATGTAACTTAGAAGTAGTAAGTTTTTGTTACGTTCTGGATGTGTTTTTTTTATAGAATATAAAGTTATATAAGTCTTATTGTGATGAAAATCAGTTTTCCATAATTGCAGTCTTATAGTACTTTGGAAACGCTCATTTCATTTCTCAGAGAGGTTTAAAATATTATTTTCCCATTTGAGTGATTTTATCAATGTACAGTTTAAATAACTATTAACAATGTTGTTTTTTCCTTAGAAAATTAAGTCTTTAAGTGGCAATTTTGAAACAATAAGATACCAAAAACAAGTAAGGAAAGGTTAAAGTCGGGCGGGGCCGACTATATAATACAATCCACTTTCTATCCGAATTCAATTCAATTCGGAAAAATGTGAAAACGGAAAGAATTTTTGTATGTTTCCTAATCATAGGCTGATATGACCTGACCCAATTTGTCAAATCGAGAAGGGTAATTATATCGGGGCTATATCCACTTTCACAATAGGTTCTTCCAGTTAAATCGGTGAAAATACGTGGTTTATTGGGCGGAAAAAGTCAATTTGTCTATTTTGAACAACATCTGTTACAATATGTGGTATCTAGAGTGAAAAGAGCCAAATCGGGAGTAAGATTCGTATGAGAGCTATATCTGAATCTGAACCAATTTTCTTCAAATTACATAGCTTTCGTCCTTATCTCGAAGAACTTCGTTGTGTAAGGTTTCATTTGGTTCTGGTTACAATTGCGACCTGTAATCTGACTGCAAAAATAGATGGACAGACAGACAGACGGACGTCAATTTTGAAGAACATCTGTTAAAATATGTGGTATCTAGAGTGAAAAGAGCCAAATCGGGAGTAAGATTCGTATGGGAGCTATATCTAAATCTGAACCAATCTTCTTCAAATTACATAGCTTTCTTCCTTATCTCGAAGAACTTCGTTGTGTAAAGTTCGATATAATTAACAATGGGTCTATCTCGCTTCCTTTTGGGTGTTACAAACAAATGCACAAAGTCATAATACTCTCGTGGAGTGTATAAGAACAATATTCACTTAATTCAACATACTTTTGAAAATATAATGTTATTTCTTGTGCAATACAAGAGATTATAGTTTGTAATAGAAAGGAAATCATATACGATTGTTTTTTACCAGTTTTATGAACATCTAAAAAAATACATTTTTTTTTGGCAAAATAATTAAAAATACATACATACACACATAATCATAAGCTTGATTTATATATTTCGGAGATAAAAATATATATCCCATCATTTTATTAACAAATATATGTATGTAATTTTGACAATTTCAAAAGTCTGGCCTTGGCATACCAATTTTAATGAAAACTAAAATTTTAGTAAAAAATTATCAATTTTTCTGTTGGTTTTATGAACTATTGAGGCATGTTGGCACACAAAAAATATTTTTTCGTTTGTTTCCATCACAAAATTTGTATTTGTTAACATATGACATTTTCTTCATTGAAATTTCGACTATTCTAACTTTCCTGATTTTATTCGGAGAAAATGTCTGTTTATGGAAAATAAAATTTTGATATTAAACAGCTTTGTCTTTGTAGTGGACATAATTTTTTAATTATACCAATAATGGGTTCCATCTGTTACTTTCGTCTTCAGATGTTGAGAAAGTGATATTAACTCATACGAAAAAAAACGAAAACCATAAATTTCGCCTTTAACATTATAAGAGGAATGTATATAAAATATATTTTTGTTTTCCGGACAACTACGTTTTTTTAAAAGAGGTTAATTGATAAACATATGGAACATTATGAACATATTCTGAAAAGGACCACGACATCTTTAAACATTCTTATTAGAAAACCAAACTGAAAAATGATTTTAGTTATACTTTCGTGATTTTTTCTTTAGGGTTTAAACCCATTTAAGTACAGTATCATCGAATTTCCCAAACATTCTATTTAAATAATAAAATCGCATTTAATTTAAGCACTGTGTAATTGAACGCACTAGTAAGTGAAAATGATTTGCTAACTATTTCATGATGAATTTCTTTTCCAAATTCTCAAAATTTATTTCGTTCTTTTCATTTTTCAACGCAAATGTAAACATTGACACCCACCCGCCTGTTTTGTTGTATTTGTAATGTTTTCCTTTTTGTGTCTGTTCTTTTTTTCTTTGCCACACATTTCATTCGTGCTATGCTTTTTAGCAGGTTCCATGAAAAGGAGAAACTTTGAGAGGAAATGCTGATAAGGAAAAACGACAACAACACCACCGCACATTTCCACAATATGAATGAATGGCAAATTTGCCGCTTTTTCTCAAGGCGAAAAAAAACCATAAACAAGCTCATCAACGAAGAGCGTCCGAGTGATAGAGAGAACAGTTGTGAGTTTAAAATGTGTTAAAGAGAGTGAGTGGAAAACCTGTGATAGTTACTCAAAGCCTCATGAGAGTCCGCTCTATTTCTCCCTCTCTATGACTCAGTTTATATTTATTCAAATCTTACTCATGCTCTCGTTGGCTGCCGTTTTGGCCTGCTCTCTTGAGCGGAATTCTCACGCATTTTCTTGTGTGCGTTTGCTTTGTTTGTTGTTGTTTCATTACTACACTCACGCAAAAACAATTGTGCTAATGAGAGAGCAGGAGTGTTTGTTGTTGCTGCCACCACGGTGGTTGTTATTGTGTTTTTCCGATTTGCTTTCACATGAGAAGCAACAATTTTCAATAAATAATAAAAAGGACGATGACGATGGCAGGACGAAACACCGGCTTCATATACTACAAACGCACGCACCCTCACACACACTCATCCATACGTGCATACATACAAATCTCGGTGATTTAAAGTTTTGTTTAAAAAGAAAATTATGTAGTGCCTCGCAGTATATAAAACAGTATATACTCAGCACGAAGGAAAATAAAAGAAAAATCAATAAAATCCCTCAAAAAAAAAACAGACTTAGAGCATTTACTTTGACACCCCTCTGCTGCTTGGCTGCACTCTCCGCCTTGGCCACAAGGCTTCCTTCCACCTCTCTGCCCTCCACCACCTTTGACGTTTAAATAACAATCAAAGTCTGCTTTTTTGTTTATTCTGTAATTTCGTGAAATTCTTTGCTGTCTAATCTTTTCTGTACCATCATTTTTTATTCTCAGATTTTTTTTGGTTTCTTCTAAACATGTTATCCTTTTGGAAAGTTGTTGCTGTCTTTGTTGCAGTAGCCGCCATTGCCCTAGATGTTGTCCTGCTTTGTTTCGATTTTTTTGCCAAAGCTAAGCTAAACGCACGACTGGGCAACCCAGTCGAACGTGCCATCGCTCGTCAACGCATTGACAATTGAACGCACTGTCCCTGTTTATCCTTCAGCAGGTTAATTGTGCTACGACGCACAGTGGAGATTTTTCCGACATGGCGGATAAATATATTGCTTTTTTATTTTTTTAATATAAACTTTAATTTCAATTTATTTAAATTTAGAGAAAACATAAATGGTTATGCACAGAGAGGTTCTAAATAGATAGGTTATGACTGTTTTTCTTTAAGACTGGATAATTAAGCTGCGATAACAAAAATCTAAATAAAATGTTAAAATTTCACTCAAAATAAAAAAATATTTTTTAAAATTGTCACCAAAAGCAATATCAATGTGTGTGTGAAAACAAATTTTGAAAATAAAAAATTGGAGTTAAAAATCTTTGATCTTTGGATAATTATCCAGTGTAAGTCAAAATGATGGATATCGAGGCTAAGTCCAATAAAGTCGACACAAAATATTCTTTTGAAAATTTCTTTTGAGACATATATTTATATTGTAATGACAATGTAAAAAAATATATTTTTTATTTTGAGCAAAAAATTAAATTTTTATTAATGTTTTTGTTATCGCAGCTTGTTATCCCGGCTTAAAGGGAAACAGTCCTATTATATCCTCCACCTCTACTAACTTTGTCATACCGTTTGTAACACCTTGAAATATCAACCTGAGACCCTATAAAGTATATATATTCTTGATCGTCATAAAATTCTAAGAGGATCTAACCATGTCCGTCCGTCCGTCTGTTGAAAGCACGCTAGCGTCTAAACGAAAGGTGCTAGGACGTTTAAAGTTTCCATAAAAGCGTCTTATAGTCGTAGATCGGTTGGGCTTGAAACGAGGCGAAATCAGTCCAAAGAGAAAACTTTTTCCCTCACAAGGACTAAAAATACCCATAATAACCCCCAATATTTTAGCATATTTAATCATGTTTTTTGAATATGTCTGATTATATTTGCTTGATATTTGGTATACGCATTCCTTATAGCAAAAACGTGGACCATAAAGTGATTCTTATTTGTAGGGGGGGGGGGGGGGGGGAAATGGGTCACAAAAGGGATAAAAATGGTACATACTAAACGACAACAGCTAGAAACACGAAATTCGGTGTGTACATTCCTCTAATTGAGTAGATACATAATAAAGTATTTTTATACATTAAAAGTATTTTTTCCAAATTCGTACTTTTAAGGGGTAAAGTGGGAATAGCGGTATAAAAATGGTACCAAGCTGCCCCTAGAATAATCAAATCGGTGTATACATTCCGCATTGCGGAATTATCAAAATTCGTTCTTTTTGGGGTTAAAATGAAAAAATTGGATAAAAATAGTACCAATCAAATGACCGCAGCTAGAGTCATGAAATACATTCCTCTGACTGTGAAGACACTGAAAATAAACGGATTTTTCGAAGTTTGTACGCTTTGGGATCAAAATGGAAAAAGGGGATAAAAATAGTACCAACCAAATGACCGCAGAGTAATGAAATTCGGAGTATACATTCCAGGAAAATAAAAGGTTTTTTTCAAATTCGTACTTGCAAGGGATACAATGGGTACAGAGGGATAAAAATGGTACCAACCAAACGGCTACACCTAGAATAATGAAAATCGGTGTATACATTAATCTGATTGCGTATTTTCCGAAATTCGTACTTTTTGGGGTTAAAGTGAAAAAGGGGGTACAAATAGTACCTACCAAATGACCGCATTCATCTGACTGCATAGACACGGCAAATAATTGGATTTTCCGAAATTCGTACTTTCAATGAATACAATGGTACAGAGGGATAAAAATAGTACCAAATAAACGACTACAGCTAGAATGATGAAATTCTAATTTGGTAGAAAAATCAAATAAATAGATTTTAGATAGTCGTACTCTTAAAGGGGTAAAAATGATACCAACCAAATGGCCGCAGCTGTAATCACGGAATTCGCTGTATACATTCCTCTGACTGCATAGACACACAAAATAAAAAGTTTTTTCCAAATTCGTACTTTTTCTTTTACGGCAAAAATTGGTTGAATCATGAAGTGTTAGGTTATTTTGCACTATGTACGTCTGATAATGAATTTTCAAAATTTGTACTTTTGGAATTCAAATAGAATGGAAATACAACTAACTGTAGCACCCACTATCTACCAATATTTATGGTATTTAAGCTTTTTGAAAATATAACTATAAGAATATATATTTTTTGAATTGACGTGTTGTTAGCCTAGCCCTATAAGCGGGGTTTGAAATAATTAAAATATTATATTTATTTATAACTTTTTTTTCATTATTTGTATTTGTTTTGGTTTGCCTATATTAACAAATTTATATTTTCCTGTAATATTACTGCACTTCTACGAAAATCTACATCCTCTTTGGAATGCAATCCATGTTGGAGGGTATATAAAGTTCGGCCCGGCCGACGCCGTTTTTACCGCTCTAGAATTTTCGTGTTATATAGGTACTTACTCAAATTTACCAAAACATATCTATACCACCTAGGAAGATCTACCGTAATAGTATATCACACAGGTCCATATTTTCTAATATGACTGCCATAAAACAATTTGTTCAATGTTTGCGAACCCAAATATTAAATCGGATCTGGAATATAGTATCGATCCCACTGAAATGTCCCAACGATGTATTACCCCTTAGAAGATCGGTTAAAGGCCAACCCATATTACACTGCACATTATAGATCCAATTTTTATATGGGCTAAATAAAATATTTGAATTTTAAAATTATTGAATTTTATTATCAAAATGCGTGCTCTGTTAAGAAAGTTCATCGTGCGCTACCATTTTATGGTCAGTTTAATCGACCCACTGAAGCAGCTATTCGGGCTATTGTGACTGAATTTCGCACCAAATTTACATTGTTGGACATTAAACCACCAACACGCTTTCGTAGAGTGCGAACTGAAGAAAATATCGCAGCCAGTGTTAATGATGACCATCAATTATCGATTTGTCGCCGTTCGTAGCAATTGGGCCTCTGTTACTCAAAAACGTGGAAATACCAAAATTGGACAAAGCGGATGGACCATTTGAGGCGCAGTCAAGGTCAACATTTGCATGGAATAATTCATGCATTTTTCTGAATTGTATGTGTTTTTTTTTTTGAAAAAATTTCCTATAGCTTTTAAACAATCACTCTTTATAAATGCGACTTTCAAATCAAAATACAATCATTAAACTTTCTAAAGACGTCATCATATAGTGGGATACCAAATACAAAGAAAGATCCATATATTTCACAGTAGTTGGTTGTCTAAGTCGATAGTTATATAGAAACTTGCTAGAATAGTTCTGTAAGAAAGTAGTTCAAGAATGTCTGTGGAATATTTTAGAAGGCTTATAGAATATCTCCTTGCAGGACTCATTTGAGCAGATAATAAATCATAAAAAGGACGTACGGACATGCCCCTCTGATACAGGCATATTCGGCTTAGTAGTGCATTTCCAAGCCTCTTTACTAAAGTTGTTGTTGATATATATTCTTTCTATGGGATCTTCCAGAAGGCTAGCTTGATTTGAGTAGAGCATTGGGATGATGTACCGACATTGCCGCTATGCTCGCAATACATCAGATGAAGGTCTGATGGCATTTGTATTTAATGAAGACTTTGCATTTGTATTTAATGAAGACTTTGCATTTGTATTTGTGGGGAGAAAACCTCTTAGAAGGCTTGCCAATTTCCATACGTTCGTGTGAACTCAAGTTCCGTGAGTTCGACTTGAATTACGTGTAGCTCTTTTTGTGAAAATGTAGGCAGCTCGGACTTTATCCTTAGGGTACCCCTGTCTGTGAACATTTGTCTACATTTCTAGAGAACACGACCTCCTATGTTATATAATTTATCAGGTCCGAACAAAATGACTGTCGTAGAAATCCAAATATTTCGAAACTAAAAAATCTTTTGAAAATACTTCGATATACTTCAAAGTGGACCAATTTTTGGAATGACAATAATGGTACCCTGACATAAAGGAGCTCTTTCTGTCAGACTTCGAATTGAGTTGTTATCCTTATTTACCACCCAATTCCACGTTGAAGACTGACCACTGTGCATCGCTCCAATTCGGCTCCAATAGCTTGCTTTTGTTCTAGTCTCATGCTGGTGTGCGTGATTTTTTTCCCAGTCGTTCGTTTGTTCCTCTTGTTCTTGTTCATCTTCCGTTTCCATGTGTATCCTTTTTATAATATGCGTTGATTTTGCGTGTGCGTGTCCGTGCGCTTATGCGTCTGTGTGTGTGCTCCATAGAAAACAAGTGGGTCTCTGCTGACGTTTGTTCAGTGTGTGTGTCTGTGCCATTCGTTGTCTTCCCTTCACTTAACGCATAGCAAATGTTTTAACAGATGATGTGATGAAGATGTGGAGGAAGCAACATGGAAGCATGGAGCTGAATACAAAAGGATATGTGTCACTGGGATAGTTAACCTTTAACAGAACAACAGTTTTTCCTTGTCTTTTCATCTTCTTCTTCTTGCTGTTTGATTCCTTTTCAACCGAAAGTACAACAGAAAAAAAGATATATCAATAAAGAGGATATTCGAGAAGACCAACCACAAACAAGACGATATTGTGTCCGATAGAGTATCATAGGACTAATTAGAAGAGTAGTAGAGGAAGATATCCGTTTGGATGAATGGGTATTTGTTGCGCCCTGCTTGTTTAGACCAGTCGGTTTGGTTTGTTGCATGTTGGCCTAAATGGGTTCATTATGTATGCAAAAGTGTAACAGTTTGGCTTGTTACTCATGAAAGATCGCTGGATATGTGACGCAGCCTTCGAGGGGAACTATTAACCGGATCGTAGCAGTCGGACCTACATATATGGATTTATGCATACCCATATACAAACGGGTGAAAAGTTCGCCCGACTCTCCATCTCCATACTCCATCTTTGTTTAGTGGATAGTCGTGTGTGCTACTCCTAGAAGAGAATACAGATTATGGCCCCACTCAGCATATGAAGAGCTACGATAAATTGAAGCACTGCATGTTCTGTTTCATAATATGCGTTGGTTAGACTTAATTGCTATTTTTCAGTACATCCCAAAATCCACACCAAACAATGACTCATTATGGATGCACCTGTGGGTTCTCTAAACCCCATATGCGGCAATTTTGCTTACTGACAAAGCCACCAAAAAGAAAATGAGTTTCATGAAGGCTAAACTGAAGGGGGATATCTTCTCGAAAAATTTCCACGTACATTTCTTACAGTTTGCATTAAAGACTCACTACTTTGGAAGTAAGTTTTTAGTATTTCCCACTTTTGTTCGAGCGTATAGCGTCCCATTATGCAAATGTCAAACATAAACCTGAAAATAACAAGTAAGGAAAGACTAAAGTCGGGCGAGGTCGACTATATGATACACTCCACTTTCTACCCGAGTACAATTCAATTCGGTAAAAAGTGAAATAGGGAGGATATTTGTATGTGACCTGACCCACTTTGTTCAATCGAGAAGAATACAGTCTCCAAACGTGGAACGAAGATACCCAATTTCACCATAGGTGCTTCTAGTTAAAGTATAATGTGTTATGGAAAATTTTAAGAAAATACTTAGAGGGCGGAAAATGGCAAGCCAGGAGCGAAATTTGCAAGGGAGTTATATATAAATCTGAACCGATTTGACCCATTTTCACCATATGTCTTTCTAGTTGAAATATAAGATATTTTGCAAAATCTGAAGACAATCTAATACAAGATGTGGTTTCTAGAGCGAAAAAAGTCAAATCGGGAGCGAAATTTTAATGGGAGCTATATATAAATCTGAACACATTTTTGCCACAGGTGTTTCTAGTTCAAATATAAGATGTTTTGCAAATTTTGGAAGAAAATCTGTTGTAATATGTGGTATCTAGAGTGAATAGAGTCAACTCGGGAGTGAAATTCGTATGGGGGCTATATCTAAATCTGAACCTATTTTCTTTAAATTAAATAGTGTTCGTACTTATTCCCAAATACTTCGTTGTGCAGAAAATAAAATAGTCCTTCTAAAAAGGACATTTAAGGATTAAAATGTTCTACGAAAAAATTTGTGTGAAAATTTCAGTGGAGGTCACCAAAGATACCAATTTTGTAAATAAAGCTCTACACGCTCTCAGGCGTCATTACACTCTATGGTGTAGGATATAAAAAGGACATTACATTTTAACCGGGTTATATACGATGCAGCTATAACAGGAGAATATAGTACAAATTCCATACTTCTATCTGTATTTGTAAGAAAATTTGAACACAAACTTTGAATGGAAGCTATATACAAATCTAGTTGAAATGTAAGTTGTTTAGCCAAATTTGAAGTAAATCTGTCAAAGTTTGTGGTTTCCAGAGCGGAAAGAGTCAAATCGGAGGAGACATTTGTATGGGAGTTATATATAAATCTGAACCGATCTATCCTATTTTTACCAGAGCTGTTTTTATTTGAAATATAAGCTGTTTTGCCAAATTTGAAGAAAATCTGTCACAGTTTGTGGTTTCTAGAGCGGAAAGAGTCAAATCTGAGGAGACATTTTTTGGGAGCTATATATAAATCTGAACCGATCTATCCTATTTTTACCAGAGCTGTTTCTAGTTGAAATATACGGCGTCTTGCCAAATTGGAGGAAAATCTGTTGAAATATGTGGTTTCTAGAGCGGAAAAAGTAAAATCGGAAGCAAAATTTGTATGGAAGCTATATCTAAATCAGAACCGATTTGCTTCAAATTCGTTCGTCCTTATGTCATAAAACTTCGTTGTGCAAAGTTTCATTTAGTTCTATCAACAATTGCGACCTGGACTTTGATTACAAGAATAGATGGACAGACGGACGGACGGACATCGCTAAATCGACTCAAAAAGTGATTCTAAGTCGATTGGTGTAATAAACGATGGGTCTGTCTCGTTTCCTTTTGGGTGTTATAAACAAATGCATAAAGCCATTATACCCTGTGGTGTAGGTAAGGCTAAAGTCGGGCGGGGCCGACTATATTATAACTCCACTTTCTATCGGAATACAATTCATTTCAGTAAAAAAGTAAAAACGGGAAAAATTTTTTATGTTTCCTAATCACAGGCTAATATGACCTGGCCTAACTTGTCAAATCGAGAATAATATTTGTTTCGGGGCTATATCCAAACATGGAATGAAGTGACTAACTTTCACAATAAGTTCTTCCAGTTGAAGTATAACGTCTTCTGCTCAATTTTAAGAAATTCTCTGAAATTGCGCGGTTTCTGGGGGAACGAAATTTGTATGAGAGCTATATGTAAATCTGAACCGATGTGACCCATTTTTACCATAGGTGTTCCTAGTTTAATTATAAGATTTTTTGTCAATTTTGAAGAAAATCTGGTAAAATATGTAGATTCTGGAGCGGAAAAATTCAAATTGTGAACGAAATTTGTATGGGAGCTATATATAAATCTGAACCGATCTAACACATTTTTACCACAAGTGTTTCCATTTGAAATATAAGGTGTTTTGCGAATTTAGAGGAAAATCTATTAAAATATGTGGAAAAATTCAAATTGGGAACGAAATTTGTATGGGAGCTATATATAAATCTGAACCGATCTAACACATTTTTACCACAGGTGTTTCTAGTTGCACTGTAAGATGTTTTGCCAATTTTGAAGAAAATCTGTTGAAATAAGTGGTATCTAGAGTGAAAAGGGTCAAATCAGGAGTGAAATTAGTATGGTGGATATATCTAAATCTGAACCGATTTTCTTCAAGTTAAATAGCGTTCGTCCTTGTCCCGAAAAACTTCGTTGTGCAAAGTTTCGTGTGGTTCTGGTTACAATTGCGGCCTGTATCGTGACTACAGCAATAGATGGACAGACCGACAGACAGACGGGCATTGCTAAATCGACTCAGAAAGTGATTCTAAGCCGATCGGTATAATTAACAATGGGTCTATCTCCCTTCCTTTTGGGTGTTACAAACAAATGGTGTAGGGTATAAAAACAAACATAAAACAAACAATAATGCCATCTGCATGTGGATGTCACAGTATGTCATACGTGCATCAGGTGACGTCGATCGTATGGTCGATCTTCCACATGCCAGCATCAGCTGATGTCGATCATATGGGCGATCGTCAACAGCCTTGTTATTATAGTTTTATACCGGAGAAAATAAATTATTCAGATATTTTAAAACTTACAGGTAATAAATACACTGTTCGAAAACGAAATTACAACATTATTAATGCAAGAGAACACTTCAAGAGCTCTAGCATTCAAGGAAATAAACGAAATTCCAAAGCGATACATGGCTTCGGAGATATATGCCAATACAATAACCTCTGTGATTGAATAATGTTCTTTGCAGAATTCGATAAAATCATGGTATTTTCCCCCATATGATGATTTCTGGAATGTTTTTTATTAAAATTCGACCATTTTTATTTTTCTCTTTCCATTCATAAAATGTAAAATTTCAAATTACAAAATATTAAACTTAGTCATTTGCCCAAAAAAATGGGGAATTGTTGTTTTACTATCTGGTACCCCATGCCCTGTTGTATTTTACGTACAAATAAGAACATTATTGACAGCTATCCTTGGCTAAACACCAAAATTTGTCCAATAAAAACATACTTTTAATGCAATTTTCCTACTTGAAACCTTGTTATTCTTAATTCATTGACAACAATCAGTCCAAGTTTTCTTTTGCATCTGACGCTTAATTACCTGCCTATCACCCAATTTAATTCAATTTGACGACAATTTAATTATAACAACCATAACCTATATATTAAGCATCAAATTTAATTAAACTATATGTACGCACAAAGACACACACTCACACATGCGTAGCAACAAATACAATATGTGTAGCAATATTTCCGAAGTACTATTGATGATGCTCTGCTGATGTACTATTTAAACATATTCTCAACTTTGCGTCAGCCTTCCATCCATACAGCCTGACGAAACCTGACATCCCGAGTTAAGCAAAAATTTTATATTAAATTTTTTTCCTGTCAAATTAATAACATTATGATGAAAAGAGCAAAACAAAACATGGCTGGCTGGCTGGCTGACTGACTGACTGGCAATAAAGCAACAACAAATTGCATTTTTCAGCAAAAAGTTTTTGTTTTGACAACAAAATGAAATTATACAGATATGTATGTATGTATGGATGTACATGTGTGTTGTTTTGTACAAATGTATGTTTATGTAGTATACCTTTAGGCGTACAAACATATGAAATAATAGCACAGATACATCACACACAGCAGATTCGCAAAAGCACACACACACACGCACACAGATAGATCGTACAATACACGACATCATCCATATTAATTAACTATCAATTTCAATAATCAACTCAGGGAATAACATGTACATTAAGGTGGGTCAGGCAAACTCGCAACAAGTTCGTAACACATTTCATCTATATGTGCCATCAAACAAAGGATGAAATATCCATTAGAAAGATAATGAAGAAAAACAATAAGAAAGTCCGTAGCACTGCAAAGTTATGTCCAAGGACCCAAGCAAACCAGACTCCGATCTCAAGAGGAAGATCGGATGGAGAGCTCGCACAGAATGGTAAAGAGACCCTAGAACTTTGATTTACCCAGACTTCCCTGGCTGTAGTGAAGTTTAATACGTCGAGGAATCGCAAGCGGATACTCCTACTACCGGTATAGACGTAAAATCAAATCGTTTAAACCTTTCAAATCGTCAGGCCCAGATAGCATCAGCCCAGCACTTCTACAAGCACCCTTGAATATTATTCTACCATGGCTACATGCTAGTTTTTCTGCAGGTCTGCTATGAACACATATATCCAAGGCATGGAGAGAGGCGATTTCTCGCCAAACGTGGCGAATTTTAAATATGTTTGGCGACTTTATTTTCGATTTGTCGACATGGCGATTTTTGGGCGATTTATAAAATAGTTGGCGATTTTCTTGGCTAATTTTAGAAAATTTTAAATCTGTCCTCCGATTTTATTATATTGGCGTTACTTTGTAGAGAACTATATTACAATTTGTTTGCACGTCATATGATTGCAATGAATCCGAAATGGTAATTTAGTAGGATAACTGCACTCTATATTTATACCTTACACCACAGGGTATAATGTCTTAGTGCATTTGTTTGAAACACCCAAAAGGAAACGAGATAGACCCATCGTTTATTATACCGATCGACTTAGAATCACTTTTTGAGTCGATTTATTTGAGTTTATTTTATTTATTCTTGTAATCAAAGTCCAGGTCGCAATTGTTGTTAGAACTAAATGAAACTTTGCACAACGAAGTTTTATGCGATAAGGACGAACGCTATTTAATTTTAAATTTTTCTTCCGATTTTATTTCCTTCAATTTGGCAAAACGCCGTATATTTCAACTAGAAACAGCTCTGGTAAAAATAGGATGGATCGGTTCAGATTTATATATAGCTCCCATACAAATGTCTCCTCCGATTTGACTCTTTACGCTCTATAAACCACAAACTTTAGCAGATTTTCTTCAAATTTGGCAAAACAGCTTATATTTCAACTAAAAAAAGCTCTGGTAAAAATGGGATGGATCGGTTCAGATTTATATATAGCTCCCATACAAATGTCTCATCCGATTTGACTCTTTCAGCTCTAGAAACCCCAAAGTTTGACAGATTTTCTTTAGATTATGCAAAACAGCTTATATTTTAACTAAAAAAAGCTCTGATAAAAATGGGATAGATCGGTTCAGATTTATATATAGCTTCCATACAAATGTCTCCACCGATTTGACTCTTTACGCTCTAGATAGCACAAACTTTGGCAGATTTTCTTCAAATTTGCAAAACAGCTTATATTTCAACTAAAAAAAGCTCTGGTAAAAATAGGATAGATCGGTTCAGATTTATATATAGCTCCCATACAAATTTCGCTACTGAATTGATTATTTCCGCTCTAGAAATGGCATTTTTGTACAGATTTTCTTCTAATTCAGCACATCAGCTAATGTTTCAATTAGAAATTACTATAGTGAAAGTGGGTCACATCGGTTCATATTATATATAAATCCCGATTTACGCTCTAGAAACCACATATTTAACACTTTATACAATTTTGGAAAGCGTCTAATATTTCAACTAGAAAACCTTTGCTTAACATGGGTCACATCGGTTCAGTTTTGTATATAGCTCCCATTTAAAGTTTGTGTTCAAATTTTCTTACAGATACAGATAGAAGTATGGAATGACCTTTTTATATCCTACCCCATAGGGTATAATGACTAAGTGTAGAGTATCATATAGTCGGCCACGCCCGACTTTAACCTTCCTTACTTGTCTTTTAAAAGATATGACCAATTGAGAATTAGTAAAATCTATATAAAAGGTTCGAGGCAAGAACATTGAAAATTGTATTGTGTGAAAACACGTAGGTTTGAATTGTAGATTACTTTAAAGATAATTGTATTTTGTTACCGTATTCCCATCGATTATAAACAAACCATGTACATTTTAGAATTAAGAAATCATAATAATTAAAAAAACTTATAAATATGCATTGATTTTTCTACTAAAACAGATTTTTCGAAATACATCTATATGCTTTTATTGAGATTTGTTTCTTTTTCGTTCCATTTAAAATGCCTGAAATAATAATTAGGAGACATTGGTCCATTAGAAACTGCTTCATAAAGGAGAAAAAATATATTTTTTAAAGTTAATTATTTTGTAACCAGTAATCCCTGCGTTGAAAGCGTATTCTGCATTATGAATTGTCTAAACTATATATTATAATATTTTTAGCTTTTATTAAGAATAATAAATACTAATAAAATGTGTTTTAATTCTTTATCATGAAATGTTCACAATATTCAATTCAAATATAATATCTGAATTCCATACATTTTTTACAAGAACTAAATGTAGAATGGAATTTGTCGATTTTTTAACAAAAACTGAAGTTATTTAAATTTAGCGTTTTTTTTTGGCGATTTATGACAATTGATTTGGCGATAGAGGTACAAAATAATCTGACAACCCTGATAGAGGCCATGGCGATCTTTATCTCCAAGGCTGGGAATCCTATTAAAATCCAAATATTTACCCATCTAAAATATACTAATCCTTATTCGCAGCCCACTCCAAAAATACCCACATGTATGTCTATGTTTTTAACAAACACACATAACTTTAGAAACACAAATACATATACATTAGCTGTTCATGTTGACATGTGTGTGTGTATTTTAATAATTATGTGAGCGAGTGAGTGTGGCCGTGTTGCATGTCAGAAAAGGGAGAAAAAACATTGTTTGATATTTATAGCAACATTTTGAGTGTATTTGATTATAAAATAATTACTTCTACTTTTTCCATTGTTTGTATACTCTGTTGTGTGTATGAGTGTGTGTGTGTGTGGTTTACTACTTTTAGTTTTATCGAAATTATGTGTCATTTGTCATCATCTATCAAATATCGTTTGATGCGAGGCTTTTGACAGAAGTTTTTCGACAATAGCATATGATTCATTGTTAAAATATTGAGAAAGAACCGCCTGAACATGACCTATGTTTAGAAACCGATTTAAATACATATACGGATTTTATAATTAATGCCCTTGATCCTTGATATTTTAAAGTCGAGGGAGAACTTTTTCGAATGTGGAACCAAAACCATAACAAGAAGAATAATGATCGAGAATATTGAAGAACGTTCCAGCTACATATTCGTCAGGAAACTTTTTTATAATGCTCGTCCGGACATTTGTCTATTGAAAACAAGTAAGGAAAGACTAAAGTCGGACGGGACCGACTATGTGATACTCTCCACTTACTAACCTATTGCAATTCAATTCGGTAAAAAAGTGAAATGAGGAAGGTTTTTTGTTTGGGTTCTAATGATGGACCATTAGATAAGAAGGTAAAATATAACGAGTTCTGCCAAATTATTTAAATTTAAATAAATGTAAATGTATGTGTTTGACAAAAAAATATATGACATTTGTACGAGGGTATATTAAAACCTGGAACGATGTTAACCGTTTTCACCATGTATGTTTATAGGTGTAATATAATATGAGTCATTCCATGTCAATCGGTATGGATTTCGGCCTCGATAACTGCGTTTGTTTTGAAAGTTTGTGTATGTATTCTTCTCATAAAAATATTGTATACGTAGTTTTGGAAAAAATTTGAATTTTTTGTCACGAGTTATGACCAATTTAACAATGAAAAAAATACTACTTTGTTAAAAAGGTGTGTTCATTCAATCGCCTGTATCTCCTGAAGTACTTTACCGATTTTAATGTGGTATATCATGTGTTGAAGGTAATTTCAATTACTTTTAAAATATTTATTTGTTCTGTTATAGCTTTTTTAAAAGATTTTGCAATTTTAATTGTTTTATTTTGATTTTCGAATGTGTGAGTTTGAATTTACGAGAATTACAGTAAAAATCATCAAAATTATAATTGTTTTCCTTAGTTCATAGCAATGTACAAAACAATGAAAAATCTAAGAAAAAAATAGGTTATGGAAAAAATTAATTTTTTTAATTTTGTTGTTGTGTGAAATTGCACCATCAGAAAGAATTGAAAAAATATATTTTTCAACAGCCTATTTTTTCTTGGATTTTGCATTGCTTTTACGTTGTTTATATTGAAAAAGTAATGAAAAAACAAAAACAAAAAAAAACAAAACAATCGTAGCTATCGAGGTCAAAAATCGTACCGCTTGACATGGAATGACTTATATGTAAAGTCTGGCCAAATTCGGTTAAACATGTAAATGTTTAAAATATGTCAATCTGAACCGTTCTTACCAACTTTCGACATAGATATTGCTAGCTGCATTATAATGTGTTGTGCCAAATTTAAATAAAATCGGGCACAATATGTGGTTTCTACAGGGGAAAAAGTCAAATCAGTGGAAGCTATATCTAAATCTGAACCGATCTGACTCACATTCACCATAGTTGTTCCTAATTAAAATATAAGAAGATGTGCCAAATTTGACGAAAATCAAGTAAAATTTGTGGTTCCAGAGAGGAAAAAGTTAAATCGGGAACGACATTTGTATGCAGGCTATAACTAAATCTGAACCGATTTGCATCAAATTAAATAGTGTTCGTCCTTGATCCACAAAACTTACTTGTGCTCGGCCCATAATTGTGACCTGTAATTTGATTACAACAGTAGATGGACAGACGGACAGACAGACGGACATTGCTAAGTCGATACAGAAAGTGATTCTAAGCAGTGCCGCAATTCTGTAACTTTTTAACGACATCTTTCGGTAGTTAAGTTGTCAAAATCCGTTAGTTTACTACAATTGTCTTTAAAAGTGATTCCGTAACATTTTCTTACCGATTTTTATCGTTAAAAAGAATCGTTAACTTACGAAAATTGTCGGTAGGCTAACTACAATAAAATTGCCGTAGTAAAATCGTACCGAATATCGTTAAGTATACAAACAGCTGTTTTGTGTTTACATATTTATTTCAGTGTTGTCAATTCCTATATAAAATATGCCTAAAAGGTGATTTTTTTTGAAGAAAAAGTGTATTTTTAAAGAATGATCTTCATAAAGTAAAGTTTACGACACTGAAATTGATTTAATGTTGTGCCGGTGTGGCTCGCGGACCGCGTATTTTTTTCCTACACATGTAAATACATACATATGTTGGTAGAAATATTTATTAAATACATACTATATTATTAATTATAATAATATATACTAACACATTTTTCCATATTTAATACTCCAAAAAATTGTTTGAAAAGTTTTTACTTTTGTATTGTTTACTAATCCATTTTTGACATTCTCATATTTGCACCGATATTCATCGTTAACTTGCAAAAATATATGCGAAAAAATCGTTAACTAAAAATTAGAGAATATAAATTTCGCTAAAACAAGCGACAGTTATCGTTAATTAACGATAACGACAATATCGTTAGAAAAGTTACAGAATTGCGGTACTGATCTGTATAATAAACGATGGGTCTGACTCGTTTCCTTTTGGGTGTTACAAACAAATGCAAAAAGATATAATACTCTCGTGGAGGTATACAAATTTTAGGATGACAAATTAGGGTTGATGCAATTGTGTTATTTCAAACAGAAATTATTCAATTCTATAAACAAAACTACCACTTTTTCACCTCATATAAAATCCCACAGTACCTAAAATATTTAATAATAATTTAATTTTTTCATAAAATGAGTAATTTTTGATAGTTTTAAAATATTTTTTGTGTGGGAGGTACCAGCCACCTTTTTCCTATCATATACCTAGTATTTGAAGAAAATCAGTTCAGATTTAGATATAGCCCCCATACGAATATCAGTTTCGATTTGACTCTTTTCACGCTGGATACCACACATTTTAACAGATTTGGTTCAAATTTGGTAGAACATCTTTTTTTTTCAAATATAAACACCCATGATGAAATTGGGTCAGATCGGTTCAGATTTATATATAGCCCCCATACAAATTTCGCTCCAAATTTGACTTTTTCCGCTCTAGAAACAATATATTTTATCAGATTGTTTTCAC
Source organism: Polietes domitor (assembly GCA_947397865.1). Lineage (NCBI taxonomy): Eukaryota > Metazoa > Arthropoda > Insecta > Diptera > Muscidae > Polietes > Polietes domitor. Next base: position 142,957,631 of record OX377621.1, on the reverse strand, counting down.
TTTTGGCAAAACATCTTATATTTAAACTAGGAACATCTCTGGTGAAAATAGGTTAGATCGGTTCAGATTTATATATAGCTCCCATTCAAATTTCGCTCACTAGAAACACCTGTGGTGAAAATGGGTCAGATCGGTTCAGATTTATATATAGCTTTATATTTATGTTCGCTCCCAAATTGACTTTTCCCCCCAGAGACCACGTATTTTCAGAGAATTTCTTCATATTGAGCATAACACGTTATACTTGAACTGGAAGAACATATTGTAAAGGGTGATTTTTTAAGAGCTTGATAACTTTTTTTTTAAAAAAAAACGCATAAAATTTGCAAAATCTCATCGGTTCTTTATTTGAAACGTTAGATTGGTCCATGACATTTACTTTTTGAAGATAATTTCATTTAAATGTTGACCGCGGCTGCGTCTTAGGTGGTCCATTCGGAAAGTCCAATTTTGGGCAACTTTTTCGAGCATTTCGGCCGGAATAGCCCGAATTTCTTCGGAAATGTTGTCTTCCAAAGCTGGAATAGTTGCTGGCTTATTTCTGTAGACTTTAGACTTGACGTAGCCCCACAAAAAATAGTCTAAAGGCGTCAAATCGCATGATCTTGGTGGCCAACTTACCGGTCCATTTCTTGAGATGAATTGTTCTCCGAAGTTTTCCCTCAAAATGGCCATAGAATCGCGAGCTGTGTGGCATGTAGCGCCATCTTGTTGAAACCACATGTCAACCAAGTTCAGTTCTTCCATTTTGGGCAAAAAAAAGTTGGATATCATCTCACGGTAGCGCTCACCATTCACAGTTACGTTACGATTCGCATCATCTTTGAAGAAGTACGGTCCAATGATGCCACCAGCCCATAAACCGCACCAAACTGTGACTTTTTCTGGATGCATTGGTAGCTCTTGCAATGCTTCTGGCTGATATTCACTCCAAAATCGACAATTCTGCCTATTTACGTACCCATTGAGCCAAAAATGAGCTTCGTCGCTGAACACAATTTCTTTCTTTCTGAACTTTCTTAACAGAGCACGCATTTTGATAATAAAATTCAATGATTTGCAAGCGTTGCTCGTTAGTAAGTCTATTCATGATGAAATGTCAAAGCATACTGAGCATCTTTCTCTTTGACACCATGTCTGAAATCCCACGTGATCTGTCAAATACTAATGCATGAAAATCCTAACCTCAAAAAAATCACTCTTTATAAGTGGGTCACATCATTCCATGTTTGGATATAGCCCCGATACAAATATTCTTCTCGATTTGACAAATTGGGTCAGGTCATATTAGCCTATGATTAAAAAGCATACAAAAATGCTTCCCGTTTTCACTTTTTCCGACTCGAATTGGATTCGGATAGAAAGTGGAGTGTATCACATAGTCGGCACCGCCAGACTTTAGCCTTTCTTTACATGTTTTTTTCGTGCAACATTTTGACCCGTTAAACCTCTGTTTTAGGGGCGTTCTTTACTCTTTTTCACAAGAGGCACCAAAAGACCCCTCTTCCCCTTCCCCTTTCTTCGTAATGTTTTAAGTAATATTTCTGAACACATTCCATACTTAAAATGTTAGGATCACTAGGTTTTCTATGCCGATTCATTATAAGAATGTGTAAAAGGGGGAAAATATTGGCCCATCTCATCTAAAATGACCTCCATACGTAAAATTCCAAAACGTTGTTATACGTTTATTCACTTTTACGCCCTGTATCAGAATTCATTGTCAGATCCTTGTGTGCCACAGTGTAATCAATTAAAAATTTGACATTTCCAAGGTACAAATTTTGAAGGTCGGCCAGATAACCTAATGATACAGAATTTTGCAAATAATCTGGAAAACACATCAGCTTTGAGCTGATGTGAAATGGGCAACGCTTCAAATTGCGATAAAATTTTCTGGTACTTGACCCACGGTTTTATTGCATGTTGTGTTTCGTGATAATGCTCATATTTGGCCCAATAGACGTGTCAGTAAGCAAAATTGCAGCATTTGGAGTGAAGAGAATCCACGAGGCAGCGCTACATTCACAGAAATACCTTTTTGGTGTACTTTGAAGAAGTAGTCCTAATAAATTAAATTTTCAGTTTGAAATTGTGTAATCTCATTATTTCATTTCAACTTAAAGTTATATACGCCTAAAAAACATCCTGTATAAGGAGTACAGTGACAAAACTTCCGCAACAGCCCATGTGTGCACGTGTATGATATACATATGTATGTTTGTTGTTGTACATTTGATATATTCTGGTGGGGGAAAAAAGCTACAACAAAAATGATGAACCTAACAAATATTGCTATCATAGTTTGAGAAATCCCTGAAGGAATTTGAATGTGAGGGACCTTGCAGAGGGAGGGGGAGACGGACAGCCATTGATTATTATCACTGGCATTGTTGTTGACGGTTGGCTGTGGCCATATGTACAATGAGGATGGGGATGGGAATGTGGTTGTTGTTGGTGTAGCTGCTGTCACTGTTGTTGTTGTTGTTGTCGGTGGCTGTTAGATGTAGTTGGTTGTTGTTGTTGAAATGTCATCAAAAATCTCTTGTGGTTGAAATTAATGAAAATTTCATAAACTTGCCAAAAATTATAAACTCATGGTGTTGATATACACCCCAAACGCACACATACATCCACACACGCACAAACACACACCACTACACATGTCCTAATCCTGTGCTCTGCACACATGTGTGTATTTGCTGCCTGTGTGGTTCCTGCCTCCTGTCTATTTTGGCGCTGTTGTGCTGAGCTCTGTAATAACTTAATTATTTTCCATCACAAATGATATGAACGTACGTACCATGATGGCCAACAAACAAACAGACAGACAAACAAACTGACGTCGATACGTAAACGAAAACGAAAAACTTTTATCATATGTGAAAAGTAAACTTTAAGCCTACTCTAGAAAAGTTTCTGTTTTACTTTGGTGCTGGCTGTTGGCTGCTGACTGCTGGTGCTGCTGGCAAGAGTTGGCTCGCTGTCTGCCCGACCAAACTGTCAGCAAAGTGTGAGAAATTAAAATCAAATTTTGCCTTGACCACAAAATCAAAGGAATGGGTGAGAAACTTAGGAATAACCTCTCTGCCCTCCGTAAAAAATATGGAAATTATGAAAACATATGGATAATCTATAGTACAGCTCGTTGGGTAGGGCTGTGTATGGTTTTGTAAAAGTTTTTGTTTTTGCGTTTTTTGGTAAACAACAACCCTTTCCTTTTTGGACCATAGGATATAAATTCATTGTCAGACAAACTAATAAAAACACTTGTGCTGAGTATACATGTGGGGATTTTGTATTTCCTGTCTTCACAGCAGCAGTGCCATACTATGAACACTGTTCGTACAGTGGGACGGAAGTGGTGGTAACGAGTGTTAATTTTATTGTTGGAGACATTAATAAAGAAATGCATGCATCACTCTAATCGGGAGAAAAGTCTTTATTAATCGTATTAATTCGAAGTTAAGGTTGTGCCAACTAATCGTTTAGACTCCTGAGCAATTAACACTAAAGTGTATATAAAAGGAAAGTCTGAAGATTAAGACTTCTACGATAGTACCAAATGGTGGACAATTGAAACGTAAAGCGAAAGAAAGGGGCCTGTGGTATAAACCAACTTTCTACGGCTTGTTAAGATGAAATCAGGACGGTATATGGCGATCATCTATCTAAAGGGTGTTTTTTATTGAGGTATAGAACTTCGAATTGAAATAAAACACAAGAAAATCGTTTTAATGTCCATCAATTTGGCTTTATTGGAAGGATAATTTTATGCCATTAATGTTTAAATATGATTTCGGGCATGTGGCCGCCGCGGCTGGCTCGAATATAGCCAATTCTACAGGTCCAATTTTCAACCACTTTTTCGAGCATATGGGGCCGTATGTTGGCAATAACGCCACGAATGTTGGCTTCCAAGTCCCCTAACGTTTCTGGTTTGTTGGCGTAGACGAGCGACTTCACATATCCCCAAAGAAAATAATCCAATGGTGTCAAATCACACGATCTTGGTGGCCAATTGACAGGTCCATTCCGCGAAATTATGCGCTGGACGAAAATGGACGGAGCTTGCGGTGAACTTCGCGAACTGAACCATTACTTTCGAAATAAATTTGCACGATTTGCAAGCGTTGTTCTTTTGTCAACCTGTTCATGATGAAATGGCAAACCAAACTAAACATTAAGCACTTGACAGCTGACAACATGGCCGCCAGTTAAAAAAGTGATGCCAACTTAAAGTTCTATACCCCAATAAAAAACACCCTTTATATGATTGAAATAAAATTGTGCATTTATAGTTTCTGTAAAAGTTGAAACAAACTAAAGGGAAGAAGATACAGTCGAGCACATCCCATACGACAACCCGGCTCTAATAAACCACTGAAATATCTACACTCTCTACAGCAGGTCTAATGTGGATATAACTCTCATATATAGTCGGGGCTTCCTTGTATTCTCTTCTCTAACTTTTGATCGAAGTTTCACATGTTTAAAACAATGGAGTCTTCCAGATGATTTCAAAATTCATGATATCTAGTGGGTATGCCACTAGATGACCGGCCAAAGTTAGTCACCCCGCCCAAGTAAAATTTTGAAATTATTACCAGAGGCACAATTATGTAACGAGGACATTTGGAAAATTTATAGTATTCGTGAATATCGACTGAAAATGAGTTTACACGTGTATTAGCGTGCTAATTTTTTTGAATGGCGGTAAATAATCGTGTCAACCTCCATAGAAACATTATGTTATTGCAACATTCGAATTATAATAAAGTAAACTATTTCGCAGTAAAACACATAGAAATCAAGTTTTAAAGGATTTTTAAAAAATAACCCTCATCTGACTTGTAGTGAAATTTTCCACATTGGTTCAAAATAATGGGAATGGGAATATAGACTAAATTTTGGGATAACCCCACATTTCCCTTCATTAATCATTTATTCCTTCACCCTACCTCTCAAATCCTTCTCTCCTACACTATTTTAGTTAGTCTCGAGTGAACTCGTCGGTTGTGTCCAAAACTGACGGGCATCCTCTGCAACCTAACCTAATCTATAAAAGAATAAAAAATAAACTTTTTCCATGGAAATAAATAATTAAACATAATCTGTAGGTATACTTTTTAAATAAAGAGGTTTTTTTTAATATAACAACTTGTTAAAACAGACAACGCATTTATAGACTCATCAGATAGTCTATTTCTAATTTTAAGCGATAGAGAATGATATTGCACAGTCGGTGGACGTCTTATTAATTTTTAATAAATCTTTAATTTTCAGTTCCCTTTCCTGTAGCTTCGAAACCCTAAATTTATACTTCAGGTGGCAATATTGTCATTTTTCAATACATAGTTGTTACTTTAGATTGTATGGATATTTTTTTTAATTTAATAATATAATTGTATATAACCCATAACATAACCTATTATTCTGCAAAATTCACTTCATATCAATTTTATAGATGCAAACCATATGTTAATCGTTTAACGTTGAAATTTTGAATATTTTCGGGTTTTACTCAACCAGTCATAACTTTTGTTGTGGTAAAGATATTCTTTATACAAAAGATATAACTTTTGGATGTTGGCCTTTAAGCAAAAAAAATCTAAAAAAATATTGAAATTTTAGTTTTTTCGTTTGCATTTTTGGTCTGTAATCAATATTTGATTTGAACTGGGTATTGTCCTGGCTCAAGACCATTTTGCTTCTATATTTAATAGAATGCAAATTTATTTACAAATGGCATGGTGACATCTATTACTTGGCTGCAGACTACCACGATCATGATTTCGACCATGTCAAAAGTCTTTTCAAGTGGCTTCGCAGCGACTTTTCAACATCAAACCCGGCCTCTATAAGGAGATGATTCTCACAAACGAACGAGAAGCACAACTCACTTGCCGAATTTGTGACATGGTCGAAATCATGATCGTGGTAGTCTGCAGCCAAGTAATAAATGTCACCATGCCATTTGTAAATAAAATTGCATTCTATAGAAGCAAAATGGTCTTGAGCCAGGACAATATCCCAGTTCAAATTAAAAATATTGAAATGTTTTTAATAAATAAAATATGAATTGATACCATTTAAATGAGTTCGCGTCCACGCTGTATACTTATATGTTCCAAATATGAATATTAGGCGGAAATTAAAAAAAATGTCTAAATACTTATTTGGGACAAATATTTTCTTCTGGACCGATTTCGCTCATTATCAATTCCAAAGAATCTGCAACCATTAGACACCTATATGGAACGTTAAAGTCGTATAAACCAATTACAACAAGTAAGGAAAGACTAAAGTCGGGCGGGCCGACTCTATGATACACTTTGTGCATTTGTTTGTAACACTCTTTTGGGTGTTACAAACAAATGCACAAAGCCATAATACTCTCGTGGAGTGTATAAAAATAAAACACAAGTATCAAATATAAATAATCGGAAAAAAATAATTTTCTTTTTTTTTTCTACATGGATAGAACACTTTAAATATACATTTTTTACTGTTGTCATAGAACAACTTATTGGTCGAATTATTACATATGATAATTATTGGATGTTTATTGTATCTTTTTGTGGTTTTTCAAAGCGTCAGCTGAAAGCTTTTTCGTATTCTGTGGGAGTTGCAATCAATACCTTTCGATAAATGTCAAAATGATGAACTTCGGAAGGAAATTGACGTTGCAGCACACAATTTTGTAAGAAGATTTTTTATATTAAACTATTTTCGCGAAAAATAAGTCAGTGGAGTCATTTTTCGTCCTATTTTAATCATACAAAATGCATTGATTACTTCTGTTTATTTGTCATAATATTTATTTAAAATCTTCCCAAGAAATATCATCAATAAGCCATCCAATCTTCATTACTGGGTGGTGAACGTAGCATGTAGTTTTTGGTGGACCAACCTAATATATATACTCCAATTAGGGTTTGGGGTTTCCCGGATTTTTTTTTTTATTTCCCGAGAAAACGGTAGTGAAAAGTTTCATTCCCGGAAAATTTATTTTATGTATGTCCAAACACTATATTCGAAATTGAAAACGATTAAGGAAACAAAGAATTCGTATGGCCTAGAATGCTATGACGTCATTAATTTAGAAAACTCATTCGTCCAGAGACGAAAATATTTTACAGAAACAAGAGAAACATTATAAAACTAGTAAGGAAAGGCTAAAGTAGGGCGGGGTCGACTATATGATACACTCCACTTTCTATCGGAATACAATTCAATTCAGTAAAAAAGTGAAACGGGAACAATTTAATGTTTCCTAATCGTAGGCTAATATGACCCGGTCCAATTTGTCAAATCGGGAAGAGTATTTATTTCGGGGCTATATCCAAACATGGAATGAAGTGACTAACTTTCACAATAAGTTCTTCCAGTTAAAGTATAACGTGTTATGCTCTCTGAAAATTCTCTGAAAATACGCGGTTTCTGGGGGAACGAAATTTGTATGAGAGCTATATGTAAATCTGAACCGATGTGACCCATTTTCACATTGGGTGTTTCTAGTTGAAATATAAGATATTTTGCAAGACTTGAAGAAGATATGTTAAAATATATGGTTTCTAGAGCAGAAAAAGTCAAATCGGGAGCGAAAATTTGAATGGGAGCTATATATAAATCTGAACCGATCTAACACATTTTTACCACAGGTGTTTCCAGTTGAAATATAAGGTGTTTTGCGATTTTTGAAGAAAATCTGTTAAAATATTTGATTCTAGAGCGGAAAAATTCAAATTGGAAACGAAATTTGTATGGGAGCTATATATAAATCTGAACCGATCTAACACATTTTTACCACAGGTGTTTCCAGTTGAAATATAAGGTGTTTTGCGATTTTTGAAGAAAATCTGTTAAAATATTTGGATTCTAGAGCGGAAAAATTCAAATAGGGGGCGAAATTTGTATGGGAGCTATATATAAATCTGAACCGATCTAACACATTTTTACCACAGGTGTTTCCAGTTGAAATATAAGGTGTTTTGCGATTTTTAAAGAAAATTTTTTGAAATATGTGGTATCTAGAGTGAAAAGAGTCAAATCGGGAGTGAAATTCGTATGTGGGCTATATCTAAATCTGAACCGATTTTCTTCAAATTAAATATCGTTCGTCCTTGTCCCGAAAAACTTCGTTGTGCAAAGTTTCGTTTAGCTCTGGCTACAATTGCGACCTGTATCGTGATTACAACAATAGATGGACAGCCGGACATTGCTAAATCGACTCGGAGAGTGATTCTAAGCCGATCGGTATAATTAACAATGGGTCTATCACCCTTCCTTTTGGGTGTTACAAACAAATGCACATAGACATAATACTCTCTTGGAGTGTATAAAAATTGAATATATCAAATCATGATCTTGCTGCCACTGACCCCGTTTCCGTTTCTGGTTATCTCCTTTATGTTTTTTTTTTTCAGTTCTACTCCTTTTTCTGTTGCCTTGAGTATTCCAAGATATTGCCATTTTCGCTACATCAATTCGCGATCTCCTGATCCAAATCCATTTCTTTTTTGGATTTGAAATTCCCCCATATTTCGTGCTTGAGATGATGTTCGGCCAGATATAGAGACATTCGACTAAGCCTAAAATGGTATCTGCTTCAAGATTACTAAGCGTACTTCAAATGCTCAGAAATATAACTCGGCGCAGCAGTTTGAATACAGTGGACAAAAAAGTGTTTTTTTTAGAGGCGAACTGGATTGGAAGTTCTAATCCGCTATGTCCTTAAGGCATTTATTGGTTTTAATAAAATGCATATGAAAGTAAACACATATTTTTCTGAGACTTATCTCAATAATTTCCGAAAATAACGGATAAACTTAATGCTACTCCCATTCATCTATCTACAAACACCCTTCAAACTTTAGCTTTTCTTGCCCCACTGTTTGGCCAGTCTATATTAAAGTTATAGACGTGTTGTGTGCATACATTTGGCCGTCGTACTACAGCGTAGTTATAAAGTTATTGTACATGTTTTAATAAGTCTTAAGGGATGCGCCTTAGTAACATACATTTAAACGAGGAGGCACACGCACGTACGCACGCACACACACACGGACACTCAATGAAAAAGGACACTGCTGTGGTAATCATCGACGTCGTCGTCATCATCACCATCATCGTCGTAGTCACATCCTTCCTACGCCTTGTGTAGGACTTTGTCGGGAACGGTCTGAACTGGAGAAGCAGAAGAAGAAGAAAAAAACCGAAACAAGAAACACCAGTACCAACTGGTTTTCTGTATTATGAAACTTAAGGCCATACAGCTCTATATGTATGTATGTGTGTGAACGGAGTTCATACAAACAAGGATATACACCGCACACACACACACACACACTTAGGCACACACGCGCGTACAAAACAACAATGTTGATAAATTGGCGACAGCATATAAATTAAGAAATTGTGCACTAATTGCGTAAAAAACACATAAAGGACACACAACAGCGACGACGGCTAGTACACCACAGCCAACGCACAACAACTACAGCAACAACTACCACATAAAAATTATCTTGTGCGTAACTAAAAAGGACGACGTCGACGACAGACCACCACACACACACATTCACACATAGAGACAGACACAAGTTGAAAATTGCTCGAACTGGGTTGAATTGAAAAAGGGTAAATAAGCTATGCCATGCTATGCTTTCCTGCCGCTGTAACTTTGTTGGTTTTGTTTTTTTGTTTGCACTTTGTGCTCATCTCCGATTTTCATTTTCGATGAACATCATTGTCAACCACCCTCCACCCTCAACCGACACTCCGAAGGTTCGCTCTCACCGCAACTCACTCAAATGGACTCATCGTAGTTGTCTGAGCTAAGCGCTCCACCACCATCACCGCCGTCACCACCACCGTCAAGCATACCCTAACTAAGGGCCGCCGACACGACACCACTTATTCCACATTGGTTAAGGTCCTTGTTAATGTTAAAACATGATTTATCGATTTTTCACTTCAGTTTTAAGTTAACAGCAAATTTTCGTCCTGGTCGTCGACGTCCTGGCCGTCTTCTATTTCCGTTTTGCTTTATTGTGGGTGAATGCGTTTTGTGTGCTGCTGCCGGTGACGCTGCTGCTCAAACTTTTGTTAGCAGCAAGTAATTTTATTTTGTTCTTTTCGAAAATTTTAGACAATTTTTTTCCAACCAGAGAATTCTTTTATCCTTGGTCAACCAACTGTTGGGAAAAGGGTTGAAAGGGTTAGAGGAGAATGTCTTCGGTTGTAAAAGGAAACCCATAAAATTCAAATTAGCTAGCTGGTAGCGTCAAAATTTTAGTGGACCACAGGGTACTGCTACGACATGACAATGTCGCTACACTACGTTGCAGAGTACTACACAGGCCAACACTGCACAGTGGAGTGTTTCGAAGAAACTGGGCGAAATTCGGCCCAAAGGGGAAATTTGTTCCCTCACAAGGACTAAAAATACCCACAATAACCCCTAATATTTTAGACTATTTAAGTTTATTTCTTTGTGCATTTGTTTGTAACACCCAAAAGGCAACGAGATAGACCCATCGTTTATTATACCGATCGACTTAGAATCACTTTTTGAGCCGATTTAGCGATGTCCGTCCGTCTGTCCGTCTATTCTTGTAATCAAAGTCCAGGTCGCAATTGTTGTTAGAACTACATGAAGCTTTGCACACCGAAGTTTTATGAGATAAGGACGAACGCTATTAAATTTGAAGCAAATCGGTTCAGATTTCGATATAGCTCCCATACAAATTTTGCTTCCGATTTTATTTTTTCCGCTCTACAAACCACATATTTCAACAGATTTTCTTCAAATTTAGCAAAACGTCATATATTTTAACTAGAAATAGCTCTGGTAAAAATAGACCAGATCGGTTCAGATTTATATATAGCTACCATACAAATGTCTCCTATGATTTAACTCTTTCCGCTCTAGAAACCACATATTTTAGCAGATTTACATCAAATTTGGCAAAACTACTTATATTTCAACTAGAAACATCTCTGGTAAAAATGGGCCAGATCGGTTGAGATATATATATAGCTCCAATACAAATTTCGCCACTGAGTTGATTATTTCCGCTCTACAAATAGCATTTATGAACAGATTTACTTAAAATTTGGCAAACCAGCTCATATTTCAACTACAAACATCCATGGCGAAAATGGGCCAAATCGATCAGATTTATATATAGCGCCCATATAAATGACTCCCCCGATTTAATTCTTTCCGCGCTAGAAACCACATATTTAATAGATTTTCGAATTTTGGAAAGCGTCTTATATTTCAGAAAAACTATGCTAAAAATGTGGTACATCGGTTCAGATTTATATATAGCTCCAGCTAGGTGTAGCAGGCTTTCTAATAGAAGACAAAATGGATGCTGTTCGTATCAAAATATTGTCCCAGAACAAGATCGATGATAGACTGCTGTGTGGAAAAAAGCTGTGCGTTATGCATACATGTACACTGAAGCGTACCAGGTTACAAGTAAAAAAAAAGTTCGCCTTACACCTTCGAATATGAAGTATTATTGAAAGGTAGTTTCAAAAAATTTTTTTTTATTTTTTTATGCCGAACAAAAAAATCGGCCTCGTCGAGACAAAAACATCGATGTATCACACTTTAAAATCCGTTTATACATGCAGAAGTTATATAGAAAAATGTAAAAGCGCGACCACTACGTTCGGCATAAAAAAATAAAAAAAATTTTTTTTTGAAACTACCTTTCAATAATACTTCATATTCGAAGGTGTACGGCGAACTTTTTTTTGAGGTACGCTCTAATGTACACTCAACTTCCCCCAAGGCTAGGTACCAGACCATAACGTGTGGTAGTCGAATTGGTAGCATATCTGCGCGTATCGTGGGTTCGAGTCCCAGGGACAGCAAAGTTTGTGATAAGATGGTTTGAAGATGACTTTAATAAAATGTGATATTTACAATTCAATGCAAATTTAAACATGTTAGGAAAGGTTAAAGTCGGGCGCGGACGACTATATGATAGCCTTCACTTTCTACGCCATTGTTTCCAGGGAAATAACACTTGTTCTGATCGGCGACATTTGTATGGAACCTATAAATAACCCTTAACCGATTTGATTTATTGATTGATTTTCACTATAGATATTCCTAGTTAAAATATAAGGTGTTGTGGCAAATTTGATCAAAATCGGTTATTTGATGTAGTCTTTAGAGCAGAAAAATGGGGAGTAATATTTGTCTGGGAACTATATATAAATCTGAACCGGTTTGACTCATTTGCACCAGAGTTTTCTAGTTCAGATCAGATTAGTTGTAATATAAGGTTTTGTGCCAAATTTGAACAAAATCGGTTAGAGCAGAAACTGTCAAATCAGGAGATTTGTATGGCAGCTTTATATAAATCTGACCCGATCTGGCCAGATTTGTAATGTGGCTATTTGCTTTAAAGTAGATACCGTTCGTCCTTAGCCCAAAAAACATAATTTCGGTCATTTTCTTAAGGATCGAACAATAATTGGGACCTGCACTTCAATTACAAGAATAGATGGATGGACAGACACACACAGACGGACTCTGGAAGTGATTCTAAGTCTATCTCGTTTCCTTTTATAATATAAAAGGAGGGTATAATATTTATACCCTCCACTAGGATATTATATATTTGTGCATTTTTTTGTAACACCACTTGCGTTTCTACGCAAAATATGTTGGTGTAGATCTACATACATCCATCTTTTAAAAATGAATATCAATATCATCTGGGGTAAGACCAAAGTATGCTACAAAAATTAAGTTTTCTTAGTCAACGGGCTTACAAAAAGGGATAACATTTTCCAGCGTTTCCGTCTTGAGCCAGGATAATAGAAAAATATTGTTTGCTTACAATAGATGACAACATAGGTAATATTCCCGGAATAAAAATGTTGTAAATATCACATAGGAAAAGTATAAATATATTCAATTGCTTCCGCGAAATTTGAATGTTTGCAACAACGGAAATGATTTATGCATCAGACAATATATCTCATACAAGAGACATTGCAAGATTCATTGCATATATCGTGAGAAAAAAATGCAAAGTTAATCATAAAAATCATTTAAGCCATCTCTTTTGTTTTCAATCTAACTAATAATTTCCCCATCTATATTTTGCTCTGTGGACATATATGAGACGAAAACTCTTAGGCTTACAATGCTACGCACAGCTAGGGCAGCTACCACATGAAAGCTTTAAAATACGCATCCAAAGAAAACAAGTAAGGAAAGGGTAAAGTCGGGCGGGGACGACTATATGGTACACTCCACTTTCTATCCGAATACAATTCAATTAGGTAAAAAGTTGAAAACGGGAAGGATTTTGTATTCTTCCTAATCACATGCTAATATGACCTGACCCAATTTGTCAAATCGAGAAGAATATTTGTATCGGAGCTATATCCAACCAAACATGAAATGGTGTGACCCACTTACAAAATAGGTTCTTCCAGGTCAAGTATAACGTGTTATGCTCAATTTTATGAAATTCTCTGATAATACGTGGTCTCTGGGACGAAAAATCAAGCCGAAAGCGAAATGTCTATGGGACCTACATATATATCTGAACCGATCTGACCAATTTTTACCATGGGTGTTTCTAGTGTGTTTTCTAGGGTGTTTTGCCAAATTTGAAGAAAATCTGTTAAAATATGTGGTTTCTAGAGCAGAAAAAGTCAAATCGAGTGCGAAATTTGAATGGGAGATATATATAAATCTGAACCGATCTGACCTATTTTCCAAACAGGTGTTACTAGTTCAAATATAGATGGTATGCCAATAAAGACAATCTGATACAATATGTGGTTTCTAGAGCGGAAAAGGTCAATTTAGGATCGAAATTTGTATGGGAGCTATATATAAATCTGCACCGATGTGACCAATTTTTACCATGG